>JAJIBD010022372.1:80000-97500 GCA_021461705.1 Cryptotis parvus | reverse complement strand
CTTAAAAAGAAATGCCAGTGGTACTTTGATGACAAACAATGTTGTTCTAATGGTTTAGGTTTTGCCAATGGGTTTATAGTATTTTAGAATACTTAAAGTTGTTATACTGCATCTCTCACAACCAAACTAACATGTTGATAGGGTAGATATTACTTTGATTTGAGCTTTGTGGAGACTATGTTTCAGTGAGAATAACTGATTTGTCCAGAGTCTTTTAATCATTAGATAAAGCTGATCCTAGAGCACAGATTCTAATTTAAGTCTGTTCAGTTGAATTGTTATGAAATATAAGTAGTGCGGAAGGCAGACTTTTCTGAGGGAGAATGGTTGGTATTCCCATGGTTTTCTGTGGCCTCAAAATAACTCTTAGGTTAGGTGGGACATAGAAGCCTAGTTCATAGATTAGAAAACTGAAATTCTGTAAAGTTTTAGATAGAAGTGATGCTAAAGATAATTGAAGATATCAATAAGGATATTGATATCTTCAATACCAATAAAGAACCTCTTCAATACCTCCTTTATTGCATCTGGTGAATAATCAGTTTGAGTAATTGTTGAGGAAATTGTATCCAGATTGGTTCACAGGACCTGAACCTCTTCTGATGGTACATCATGTAGGGTACTTTTCTTTATACAGGCTGACCTGAGTTTGGTCCCTGAGAATACATACAGTCCCCCAAGCTCCGACTAGGAGTTATCCCTGAGTGCAGAGCCAGGAGAAAGTCTTGAGCACCACTGGATGTGGCCCCAAAACAAAAGAAATGAATACCACAACTTTGCGTGCCCTGTTACAGATGTGGGAAGAAGCTGTAGATGGAGTGCTCTTTACGCTCATGCCATCAGTTGAATTGGTCAGGCCCTACCACACTCAGCAATCTTGAGTAATCTTTCTTCCTGTCACATGCTATTATCAACAGACTTCTGGTTACTAGTGGGCAATAGATTGTATTTCATTCTTTTTTTCGTAAATGGGAAAACTCTGCGGCCAAAGAAATGACTTAAGGGCTGGTGCTTATGCTTTGGGTGTGAGAGCCCCAGGTTCAATCCCTGCACTCCCTGTCACCTGAGCACCATTTGGGTGACTCCAGTTTGGTCACCATATAGAGTATAAAGAAGGAAAGAAGAAAAGGTGAAAGTTCCTTTTTAAGAGATCCTCAAATCTCAAAATAGCTTTTTATTCCTGTTTTATATCCTGTTTTATAATTGCACCAACAGAGAGTATAATTGGAAAGCGATGACCAGTTACAGATTGAGTTGCTAAGGAAGACTGATTTTAATTCCATGTTTTACAGTCTATCACTGGGATATCATCTTCCCATCTTTACTTTTATAAGAAGGCTACAGGCGTTGTCTTTGTTGTTATTGTTCAGTGGTCCTGGATTTAACACATATGCTGTTCCTTTGTGAAATTCAAATATTATGTGAGGGAAGGAAAGAGTAAATGAATGAGTGTCACGCTAAGACTCAGGACTTTCCATTAAAAGACATCCTATAGATAACTCTTTGAATGAAGATTTTCTTAAGTAGAATAGGTCTGAAAGGGAAATATCCATAAACAGGAGATTATCTAAATGTTTGCATTTCTTTCATGAAAATCAATTTCCTGTAACTTGTAAGAATGCTTAAAATAGGAAGCCTTGCATAATCATACAATTATGAATTAACTATATTGACTACTCATGAATCTAATAGAAGGCAGATTAAAATTTCTGAAGAAAACTTGAGATAATACTTCTATTTACATTAAAAACTGATGGTTTTGGTTTTTTCCTTAATATTATACAGCTTTTCTTTGCTTGCTTCCATACAGTAGTATATTTTCCCTGGCTTTGGGATAACTACCATGAATAGTAATATTCTTTTAAAATGAATACTACAGATGAATACTACAGTTGAATGAAATTTGCACTGAAGAAGAATGCTTCATAGAATTCTAATTCATTCTCTGTTTTCTTAAAGGGGTGTACTTACCTAACATGTGCAGCTCTCTCCCATACCCCACTTCAAATGAAGTTACCTTTTCCTGATAGAATTATGAATTTTGGGGGTAGGGGACTCCCAAGCAGTGGTATGGGCCCTTTCCATCTACCAAGTTTAATTCTTGGACCCTAGGGTTCAGTGCTTCTCAGACCCAGTGGTGCTAGGGATCACCAAGGCAACCTGAGAGGTGTTAGAGCCAGCGCTCAGTGTGGTTTGGGTGCCATACCCTACCAGGGATTGAACCTGGGGCTTCATGTATGTAAGGCATACAATCTAGCCCTCTGAGCTGTTTTTAGCTCCCATTAAGGTTTTCGTTTTATATTTATGGTGCCAGGGATCAAACCAGGACCTCATCCATTACAGATAAGCTCTACACCACGGCCATATGTGGGGTGGGGTTGTACATTCTACTTCCTACTTTTGGAATGACTTTGATTTCAGTATTCAGATAATCTAGTTTAGAGTTGTATGCAGAGTTCTGGGCCATCTGAACACCCTGAGAAGGTGTTGAGAAAGGATTAAACTTTGACCCTTTCTAGCAGTTCTGGTATATTGATTCCTTTTGAATTAATGTTCTTTATTTTTCTGTTTCATCAAGAGTTATTTAAGTGATAACTATACTGGGACACCACAATAAGTGTTACCATAAATGGAAGATGAGTAAAATCCAGAACCTTTCCTTTGGGAACTCACAGCTTAGTGGGATATGAGAAGATTGTTCTAGTAATTAACTTTATACTATTTAAAAAAATTATTAATTTTGGAGAGATCATCCCCAACATTCTTCAGGGACCCTCCAAGCAGCACTCAGTCAAGCTGAGTGAACAGACCCAATGCTGCGTTGCTGCTTGGGCCTGGTGGTGCTAGGGATAGAGTATCCATCTTGTCGGTGCTCAGGGGTCATGGGGCATTGAGGTGCCGGGAATAAAACTGGAATTCTTGGCCATGGCAGAACCCCCAGTTCTTTGAGGCTCTCTTCCTGCCCTTATATGTGATGTTAGAGGGAAAAGCATCTGGGACATTAGAATTAGAGGAGACTTAATGAACTGGGGGAAGATGGTTTTCAGCAAAAAAAAATTAGGACAGAATTATGAAACCAAGTAAGGAAAATAGAGACGCAAGAGATCTGCTTAAGAGTAGTCCTGAATAAGGGACTGGAGCGATAACACCACAGATAGGGCACTTGCTTTGCAAGAGGCCGCCTTGGGTTGATCTCTGGCACCACATATGATCTTTGAGCCCTGCCAGGGTGATCCCTAAGCACCACTGCATGTGGCCCAAAAACAGAACTAAAAGTGTTTGGGGGTTGGTTGGGATTAGTTTAAAAAAAAGAAAAAAAAAATATTTAAAAAATTTATAAAAACAAAAAACAAAAAAAAAAAAAAAAAAAAAAATAGAAAAAAAAAAAAAAAAAAAAACAATAAAAAAAGGGGGAAAGGGGGAGGAGGGGGGGGGGGGGGGGGGGGGGGGGAGGGGAGAGAGGAAAAAAAAAAAGGGAAGGAGGGGGGGATGGGGGGGGGGGGGGGGGGGGGGGGGGGGGGGGGGGGGGGGGGGGGGGGGGGGGGGGGGGGGGGACGGGAAAACCGAAAAGAAAAAAAAGGAAAACTAAAAATATTATTTAATAGGGGATATAATAAAATAAAAAAAAAAAAAAATAAAAAAATAAAAAAAAAAAAAAGACTACTCCAGGATCACTAAGCAAATACTTGTGGTTACAGTCATGATGGTATTTAAAGTCGGACAAATTCACACAGGGTCATATGCTAGAAGATGCTGGTTTCCAGTACTACAAGTTTAAATCTAAATTAGCAGTGTAAAGCCTTTGATGGTTCTAAATAGGAGCAAGGCATAATCGGAGCTTTTACTTTTTTTTTCTTTATGGAAGAGTTTTAAGACAGCTGTTACTTGCATTCACCTGTTGGTCACCAGAATCCTGTATAATTCCTAGGACTTTCCTATAACTCCACTCCATCTCTCTCTTCCACTCCAGACAGTATATTATAGGCATATGGGTGGCTTACTCAGGGATACTGGATTTTTCCTATGTATATATGACATAGATGTGTTACTATTCCTCTTCTTCACTAATTTTCCTATGTATATGTATATAGATTTTTATGTATATAGGACATACATGTGTTGCTATTCAACTTCTTCATAAATTTTCTCTTTAAAACGATATAAATGGAAAGCAATTGTAAAGGAGTAATATTAAATTATCTAAGTTAACTTCGTGTTTTAAAAATACTTATAAATAACTTGCAATATACTTTATAATGAATCACAACACGAAGCTAAGTTATAATGGATCATGACACAGAGCCAAGTGTGGACAGTAATATTATCAATTTTAACATTTTTGTAATAGTTACTAACATACTTTGACATCCCTCACCATTAGGTGGCTGGAATTCTTTTTGACTTGAAGTGCACAGTAGCTTTTGTGTAAGCTAGACTGCTCTGCATTGATCCAATGGTTTGGAAAAAAGGATCCCTGTTGGATTTTGTACATGGAAACTATCATTAACTGTTGGATGAGGAGGCCTAGCTAGCCTGGGAGCTTTACTGTTTAATCCACTTACAGTTTAAGCTGTTTATATGTTCTTAAGCCAGGGTTCATGCCAATGAGATCTCTCTTCTGTGTATTGATGGAGGGTGTGGCAGTTACAAGAGTCATTTTGACTCTGAATCAGTAACTTCTGAAATATTACTATAATTTCTACATGACTTTAATGTTATCTAGACTGGGCACAATTCCTCTAAATACCCACTGGTCCCAGCCTGGGACAGTTAGAATTTACCCGGAGACTACCACCCTGGCTATGCTGAGACTGTCATTTTAGATTGAAGGAAGGATCATTCTAGTTTGCCCTCAAGCAGGTGAACATGACCCTTTCAGTAAACAGAAAACAAGACACCAGAATCACCTTGGTGCAGAAAAGAAAATAGGTGTACCCTGTGGGTACCATCTAGATTGCATGAAGCCCATGAAATTATGATGTTTCTCCCCATTAATATACATCCATTGAGATGTATTTCTTTATACCATCTCTCTCTCTCTCTTTATCTCTCTAGTGTTATGAAATAAGAGATAATTTCTCTCTCTCTCTAGTGTTATGACATAAGAGGTAATCTCTGACAAGGGGACTCGTCCCTAGCATAATCATTTTAGACTTGAAACAAGTATGGTACCACCAGAGTGTAGTACCACCATACTTCGACACCAAGAAGCTGATTCATTGATCTTTGTTGACAGTACCCTCAGTGAAGATAGGATTACTTTTGGATATGTAAGGGGATACATTGAGATACATTCATCCACCTTGGTGGGAAACTTAAGCCCGAGTGCATGGGCTAAGTTCTGACCAAGAGCTAGAGGTTTGGGGGTTCTCATTATCTTGAATTGCAGTAGTAGAGCTTGTTTATTGGTAATTAGTAAAAGCCTTTTGGAACTGTGCTGGACTCCTGAGTTTTCTTCAATTCCCTGCCGGCTTCAGAGGTAGAAGGGAATTCATTTCCTGGTATTGTTAGGGGACCCCAGGGACTCCCCGACAATTAACAGTATTGCAAATCACAGCACCTCAGTCAAGAAAATAAGTGTATGCTTACTCTTCAAGCCCATGTTCTCCCTTAAACACGCATCTCTCGTTTCTGTGTGTTTTGCTTAGTTTTTCTGCTCAGGAGAAACCTGTGTTTTTCGACTGTGTATTTTCTTTCTCTCCCCTCCAACATCTTTCTAAGCAAGTTTTAGTCCATACAAAACTTGCTTCACATACACATGAAAGACAATGAGTTTTAAAAAAATAAAATGAGAAGACAAATTGGGAAATAAAAAAAAAAAGATCCAATTCTTGAAAATCTATAAATAGGTAAATAAATAAAGTCCCAGATGCTTCACTTCTATCCCGTCCTCAGGGCAGGAAAGGTAAATGAACCAGGAAGTTTGAGCTCTGAAGTTTCTCCCCCTACTCATCCCACAGGACCAGATAGTAAACACTGTGTGTGCCCTTTCTCACAAATGAACTCACCCTCTTTTGGTAGGTGATAAAGTTTTGTGCACAGACATCATTTTGATAGACTTTGCCATAACTCACCATGGGAGCAATTGGTTCGGACTTTTCAAACCCTTTGAACAGTTCTTGTACCTTTGGGCTTAGAGAAATAAAGCTAACCTTTAAAGCTCAGAGCCTGAAAGCTCTAGCAAGGGAATTATCCCACTAGTATTGTGACAAGCAGCTAAGGGCCAAGGCTGAAGATAATCTGGCAACTTGGAGTAGTTTGAAGGAAAGAGGCCATGACTGTTGTAAGTAAAACAGGTTAGCCAAATATTACATTATCATAAAATGTAATACAGGTAAATCTAGATTTGCAGTGGAAGTAATAGAGTAAATATACTATGGCTATGTGGAAATTTACTAAATGCTGGTGATGAAGAAGTGAAAGGAGCCCAGGGTAAATCTGAAATGTCAAGTTGGGAGACCTCATGGCCATAAAAATAATTGTTACCTTGAATTAGGAAAGAGAAAAAAGAATTCCGTTTGGGTTACTAAATTGAAGTGCTCAAACAGATCTTACAGAATGCAGTAAAGTCGGAAATATGGGTCTATGACTCGGAAGCATAGTGTAGGTTAGGGCCATTTGTAAATGGAATATTCTTTCCAAGACACATGATATAGGAGGAGACATTCCCCATTTGATCTGTGAGCCATCATTTGGTTCTTAGTTATTCAAGTGACTAGTTGTCACTTGTCACTTGTCTTCCCATTGTTCATGGATTTGCTCGAGCGGGCTCCAGTAACGTTTCTATTCATTGGGAATGAGATCCATTATTGTTATGGTTTTGGCATATTGAACACACCACGGTTAGCTTACTAGGCTCTGCCATGGAAGTGACTAGTTAATCTCAAAAATTATTAATGATCCCACTTTCATTTGCATATCACCTTAAATACCTCGGCCCCTAAATGGTGGTTAAAATGAATAGAAAAGAATTAATAACATATTTCAAGGGTGAGTACTTTATTGAAAAGTAAATTTCTCTAGTTTAGTACAGAGGGAATGTTACCAACCCTTTGTAAATCTCTTGTCAATTATACATTTAATTAATGACAAATATTTCCTTCCACATTGTATGTAGGAATGGTATCTTTAAGCCCTTTATGTAATTTGTAGATATTTTATAATTTTTATTAAAAGATTTTCAAATCTACACTAGAGGACACTTTACATTTCTTGCAAATTCTATTATATTCTGTTCTATCCTTTGAGGCTTGCTGATCTAGACAACTTTGATGCTTGTCAACCTGATAAAATTCAAGGAGTAGGGGCCAGATGATGTGGTCGATTTCATTGTGGAACTGTCCACTAGGAGATTCCCATGTCCAACGTTTCGATTTAGCCTTCTGGTGCTGTGAGTTCCCATGAATGGTCTTGGTGGACATGATGAACTCAGATAGTCTCTCACCCTGTTCGTTCCATTGTAGGCCATGGGTCCCAGTGCAGAGTTCTTCTGCCGATCTTCTCTGTCCTATCTTGGCATTAAAATCACCCACTATGATCTTGTAGAAGGTGTGATCTTTTTTTTATAGAACTCCTTAATTGCCATGTAGAATTTCTCAATGTCTTCTTCCTTGTATGTGGACGCTGGTGTGTAGACAACGAAGATAGAAACTGCTGGCAGTGGGCCACATCTCTTCAAGTGTAATTGTCCTATCTGGTTTGTTAGGCATTCAAATGAATCAATATTCACGGCCGTGTTCCTGTTGACAAGGACACCAACGCCACCGATGCCTCTTTCTTCGCATGTTCTGAGGATAAAAAAAGATGGCTTATTTTCAGTGGATTTAAAATAAAAAGCATAGAAGTACATTCACTGTGCTATAGATATTATAGTGTATTGTGTTCTTGTATTGTGTTTTTTATTGTATTGTATGGATCTGCCCTTTTAATTCTGCCTATTTTGGGGCTGGAGTAATAGTACAGTTAGTAAGGTACTCACTTTTGCACACGGCCAACTCAGGTTCAATCCCTGGCATCCCATAGGGTCCCCTGAGCACGACCAGGAGTAATGCTTAAGTGCAGAGCCAGGAGTAATCCCCTGAGCATTGCTGGGTGTGTCTGAAAAAATAAAATTGTTGCCTATTTTATATATTTTAAAATCATATAGTTTACTGAATTGGACTAGGGGATAAACATAATTATAGAATGCGGAAAAATTATGATATAAAATTAAGTGACACCTCCCTTTCTACTGTTCAAGGATGAAACCCTAGACTGAGAATTTCTATTTCAGGGCTGACAGGTGCAGGGGATAAGGTGCTTGTCTTGCATGTGGACATGCAGGTTAGTCCCAGTACCCCATATGGTCCCTAGAGCCCTCCAGGAGTGGTCTTTGACTGCAGGAGTAAACCCTGAAAACTATCAGGTGTGACCCCCCAAACCAAGCACTTTTAAAACATTTTTAAAGAGAATTTATATTTTGGATATGAATTTGTAGTTGACAGATTTCATAGTTAAGCTGAATTTAGACTAGATCTGGTCTCTTACATTTCCACCCATTTTGAGCGGCTCTTTGTAATTACCTGACTCAGTTCCTCTTCACTATACTCTCCCAACCCTCCGATCAAACACATGTACAACTCTAGCCCAGTTTACAATGTTTGACTTCAAATTTGAATATAGTAGAAAACAATTTGGGCATTTGAATTTTAACCCATTTCTTGGCAAGCAGTATTCTATACTGTGCTCTCAGCGATGTTGAGGAGCAGTAAGTAAGTCATAACTCCCAGTTCGCCCATAAGATTACTAGGGTAGAGAAAAACTATTAGACTCTGCTTCCAGTATTTTGTAAATTACATGGCATATCAAACACTTTATTTTAAAATTGGCTTTGTATAATATCAGAGGTTGTCAAAGTTAATTCATCTACCAACCCCTTTTCGGGAGAAAAATGACAGTTTCCCCTTGGAAGTATATCTTGTGTAAACAAAAGAAACAAGGCAAACTCCCATCGCACTTGAAGTTCCTGCTCCCTGCTGTGTGTCACTCCAGGGCCCCCTATGAGAATGATATCATCCACTTTGGGGACCCTGTGTTAGATGTTTAGTCCAAGGCTAGAGTAAGTGTTCTGAGTACTTTTTCAGGTAGACAAGGCTAAGTAATGTCTAGTAGGTGAGGTGTGTAAAATATGCTTTCAAATCATGGTGGGTTTGTTGTGACCTCCCCCCATTGTAAGTAAAGAAGCTCTATCCACCCCTCTGGAAGAGCCTTAGAATGGTGTGCTTCGTTCTGGTAGACTGCCTATTTAGAGTTGTTTGGAATTCTTTGCTATAGTCTTCATTTTCTTTTTTAAACCTTGGATATCAGTTTTGACCTCAGTATCTAGAGTGATTTTTGGGATAATTAATTATTTTTACAAAGTATTATAGAACTTCAATTTTGCTTTTACTTCCGGTGTTGGAGCACCCCAAACTCCCCTGTTCTGTGAGCAGCTCATCTTTCATCAACCAGTGTTACCATCACCTCATCCGCTGGTGTTGATCACATTTCACTTTTGATCCTTCCTGTATCTTTCTTTAGTTATTAGCCGCTTAAAACAATTCAAATAATGAATGACATTATAAGAAATAGTATGTCTACGTTGATCCTGTCTCTATAAAAAACAATTAGAAAATAATAGGGAAAGTTCAAAAATCTCTTCAGAGTAAATTTTCATTGAAGAGGATTTCTGACTTTTCTCCACTTAGGTTTCCAGCTTTATTGAAAAATAAATAAGAATTGTCAGAATGAACAGCCTATTTTGATCATTTATTGTGATGTATTTATGTGCTACAGACTTATGGCACTAATATCCCCTTATTACAAAACAGTGATCTTCATCAGTAAAGATAGTATACCACCTACACAGCAGAGCCTGGCAAGCTACCCATGTTTTATTTGTTATGCCAAAAACTAGTAACAATTATGGACCTCAATTTCATGACCTGAAGAATGGTTTGAGGCTCTTCCTGTCCCTGTAGCAAGTAGATACCCTTGGGTTACACTTGCTTGTGACAGGACTAATGGAGATGTTACTGGTGCCCGCTCGAGCAAATCGATGAACAACAGGAAGATAGTGATACAGTGACAGTATTATTTGATATGTATATAGCACATAATATGTGCCATGTACTTTCCAAGAGATTTCCTTCAATTTTAAATTCTAGAGCACTTTGTGAGTTACTAGTTGTTCCTATTTACAGATTAGGAGACCAGGACACAGAGATCTTAAGTAACTTTCCTCAGATCAGACGATAAGGTATGGACTTTATAATTCCAGAAGAGACTTTTAATGTTTATGCTGAACTGTTCCCTGGGAAAGAAGGTACACACAGTACTCTATTGTATTACTTGTGTGGCTAAGTAGTTTTCTGAGTCAGAAAGCTTCTAAGTCAACACTGTAATTCCTAAATGAGTGCATACAAACTCATCAAATTTGCCAGTTTACCCAAAGAGGTCTTGTTTTTCTAAGTCTCAGATTGACTTTTAAGTGCTTTTAAGTCATCTACTTCTGTCATATAGCACTATATGTCTTTATAAAAAGGAGTCTTAACATATAAATGCTTAACCTTTCCTTCTTAATGATGAGCTTTTAAATTGTTATTGTGCTGACATAATTAGGTGTAACACCTAAAATGCTTTGTGTGTATAGCTATAAAAAAAGAAGTAATGTGATGTAGGATTGACACTAAAGCTGTATCTAGGAAAAAGTCTTGTGGAAGGTTGAAATTGAATGTGGTAGCTGCAATTATCTAACAGGAAGTCTATTACCTTATGATAAAACTGTCAAAATAATGATTGGGTACTCCCACAAATTGTACAGAGAATCAATAAAACCAATATTACGTCACATTTAGAGAATTTAGGAATTCCACTTTCTCCTAATTCGTAAGAGGATGCTAATATATATGAAAAATATTTAAGCATGAGATAATTTTTGTAACTCATTTTCAAGTAAATATTTTGTTTATTTTGTAGAAATAAAATAACTTTGAGGAATTGTTTATGTATACACACAAATATATGTATGTATGTGTTTATGTATATTTTTTGTTTGGGGGCCACACCTGTCCTTAGGGCTTTTTCTTGGCTCCAGGCTCAGTGATCACTTCGGGCTGGGCTCAGGAGATCATATGTGGTGCCAGTAACTGAACTCCAGACACATAAGGCACATATAAGGCAGGTGCCTTTCCCCACTATATTATCTCTTCAGCTCCCTGAGGAACTATGTGTGTCATAAGTGATTTTTTTTCTTCTTCTTCACTTAGCCACTTGACCCCTAATTACTGATTTTTGCCTTTCAGTCTAAATATGTTTTATATAATTAATAAAGGCTGATTTTTATTGGACTCAAATATGTGATGTCTAGGTTCATCCTCTGGCCCACATCTGTAAACATTTATGGACTTGAGTTATATTTTTTGATAATGTGCCTAACACATATTTATAACTTGGATTAAGAAGATACTGGAAAATTTTGTGATGAAACATGAACTATTTTAATGTAACTGCTTTTTAAAGTTTTGATATATCTTTTCTGACCCTGTACAAATTCTTTAGCATAGATAAATTTTATTTTTGAATTTTATAAACAATAACTAAACCCTTAGGAAAAATGACTGGAATTTTCTCTGGGCAAGAACTGAGATTTAAACTTGGTTCATTCAAGACTTCCTGGACTTCTGCTCACCATTCTTATGTGTCTGAAAGCACGTTAGCACCAAGGACACAATGAATGTGGGCAGAAATCAGGGCTGATTTCAGTCTTTTTCCTTTCATTATTTAAGGAGTATGAATTGAGAGTGTTATTATAGATGTGATTAACTTCTCTTAATATCAGAATACTCCCTTTTTTCCCTAAACATCATCTGTTACAAAGTACTTATTTCCACCAGCTGAGTTAGAGTCAGGTTGATCTTAGGTTAGCTGGTAATTTCAAGTGTCTTAGTTTCCTCTTTTTTTAAAACAGGTAATAATATTTATCTTCCAATGTTATGCAGATTAAAGATAGTTTTATAGAGTACCTATCTTGTTGCTTATCATATAATACATGCATGGTAGTGATTCTTTTTGTATTAGTAGGCAGTAATATTCTAGTAACTAAGTCTTATGAAGAATTTTATCTTCTTTAGATACTCTTGAAATTTAAGCTTCTGATGATTTTGAAGAGCTTTTTTTTCTAGAATCTCTTGAAGTATGTTTTATGATACTCCGAGAACTTAAGTATGGTCTTATCAAAGCTACATAAAATGGGAAACTTGATTCAATTTTCCGAAACTTGCTCTTTGGTTTTGGGGGCCATGTCTAGCTGTGCTCAGGCTAAGTCCTAACTCTGCTCTGGGGGATCACTTCTGGCAGTGCTTGGGAGGATTATGTGGTGCCATGGATCAAACCAAAGTCAAGAGCATGGACGACACTGCCTTGATCACTCTATTATCTATCCCTCAAGCCCCTTCCTGGATTTTTGTATTTATTTATATCTTTAAAAATAGAACAATAGCATATGCTTGGTATAACTGTATAGGTCCTATGGAAATTTATAACTTTGATGAGTGCTACAATTACACTTAATTTTGTTTTACAAGTTAGGAGTTCTTCTAGCCAATGGTTCTTTTCAATTGTTATAGAAGGGTCAATTTCTCATGAGGTCTTTTATGGAGGCAGCAAGTACACTAAAAATCTTTCACATCTTTTGGTTTGTTTTGAAGCCAAAACTGTGTTGTTTTCAGGGGGTACTCCTTGGAAACTTGAAGTTCTTTACTGTTGGTACTCAGCAAAGCATGTGGTTCCAGAGTTCAAACCAGGACTTTCTACATGAAAGCATGTGTTCAGCTTTGAGCTATCTCTTCAGCTCAAATCATTGACTTTTTTTTAAAGATTATGTTTTTGTTGGAATCATTTGGGATTTACAGAACAGTTGCAACAATAATGCAATGAATTCCCTGTATACTTGTTACGTGGTTTAAATTATCTTTAATGTTGTCACGTTATATTCCTGTACTACATCTGTCAACATTAAAGCAACACATTGCCAATTATATTAACCAAATGCTAAACTTCATTTGAACTTCATCACACTTTATGTTACTGGATTTGCCAACTCAGGATCCCATACTGCATTTACTTTCCATGTTTTCTATAAATTGTGTGTGGCAGTTACTCAGTTTACTTACCTTTTTTGAATAATATTGATTAGATATTTTTTGTATTTTCCTTCAATTTGGGTTTATATGAAATTTTCCCCTTGGTTAGACTGGAATTGTAGGTTTGGGAAAAATATAGATGTGAATTTTGCTTACCATGTCAGTGACATGATATGAGTGTAATTCATCACTGGTTATATTAAATTAACTTTGATCTCTGGGTAGTTGCCAGATTTCTCTACTGTAAAGTTAGCATTTTTCCTTTCTATACTCTTGAGAATCTGGTTACTTGAGTTTCCTTGCTGGTAAATTGAGGAGGGAGATTAAACTCCAAGGGATCGGTGTTGGAAATGTCATATGCTTTGAATACTGTGGTAATTCACAGTGACTAATTTTTTTCAAATAAAATAAAATAAAATAAACGTCTTGGAATGAGGAATATCCGGATATACTATTTGAAATTATTTTATGATGAAATCTGAACTCTGTTTTGCAGCGTCACTCCCACCTGTTCTCGGGTGCGTGTGGATGAGCATCCAGAGCCTGTGTCCTAGCCCCTAGAGCTAGCTGGTCACCATGGTCACACATCACTTAACAACTGGAATAAGTTCTTAGAATGTATTCTAGTCTTTTTCATCATTGTGTAACTATCATAAATGGTAATTGAGCAGATTTACATTGTTTAACCTGCGATGTGCCTAGGCTAAATGGTAGGACCTGTTGGAATCATGGTCGTATGTGAGAATCATCGTTGACCAAAATATCATTAAGCAACACCGGACTGTATTTAGTTGACCCTTCAGATTAGTGGGCTCTACAACTACAGTTTCAGACATCACAGGCTCTACAACTACAGATTGAAGGCAATCACCAACTGAAAATATGAAGCTATGATGTATAAAGTCGATGATCCCGGTTGTGTATACATCTGTTGTGTATATAGAGATTTCTCTTTTTTTCTTCTTTTTTTTTTTTCTTCTTTGGGTCACACCCAGTGATGTTCAGGGGTTACTCCTGGCTCTGCGCTCAGGAATTATTCCTGGCACTGTGTGGGGACCATATGTGATGTCGGAGGATGGAACCCAGGTCGGCCGTATGCAAGGCAAATGCCCTACCTGCTGAACGATAGTAAGTACTTGAGGAAGGAAACTCAAGTAACCAGATTCTCCAGCAACAAAACTCAAGTAACCAGATTCTCAAGAGTATAGAAAGGGAAATTGCTAACTTTACAGTAGAGAAATCTGGCAACTACCCAGGGATCAAAGTTAATTTAATATCACTCCAGCTCCTCTCTTTTTTTCTTCTTTTTAGTTTCATTTCTTTTCTCTAATTATTCCCTAATCAACATAGTATAATGACTCTTTATATAGTGTCTACATTTTTAATTACAAGTAGTCTAGACATTATTTTAAGTACTTGAGAGGATGTGTATAGGTTCTATTAAATTTTAACATTTTATATAAGAAACTTGAACAACTTTTGAACTTAGGGTCCTAGAACTTGAGGGTCTTAGAACCAATCTTATGCTGATACCAAGAAATAACGTGTGTATGAACTGTATATTCGTTATATCTAATATATTACTAATAATATATTAATATATTTTATGTAAGAAATAACCACATATATTTACATTTAAAACCTTACTCTTGATATAGTAATCATTCTTTAAGCCTGTAATCCCTAGCTAATCTTGAAAGAAATTTAAAATAAACCACCTATGTTTTTCATCTGTATGTGAATTTATGTATATTTATGTTACTTTTGTTTTAATGTTAGCAGATATCAGCTATTATGATTCAGTGAATTTAGCTGGAGCCAAAATACAGCAGGCAGGCACTTGCATTGCAAATAGTCAACCTGGGTTCGATCCCTGGCACTGAATATGATCCCACTAGGAATACCCACTACTCCCTGAGAAGGAGTAATCCCTGAACATAGAGCTAGGAAAAATCCCTGAGCATTCCCCCACCCCCAAAAAAAAATGGTGAGTTTGTATCACATTCTAATCTTTTTAAAATAAGTTATTATTTATTTGAAATATTAATTATTGGATGTCTTTCATTACAAGATATTGGTTAGATTTAAATAGAGAATCCTGGGATCAGAGCAATAGTCCAGCAGGTAAGGCATTTGCCTTGCATGCAGCCCACCCAGGTTCAATCCCAGGCATCAGCATCCCATATGGTCTCTCAAGCACCGCCAGGAGTAATTCCTGAGTGCAGAGCCAGGAGTAACCTCTGAGCATCGCCAGGTGTGACGCCCCAAAAAAAAAAAAGATAGAGAATCCTCTAACTTGTTTATCTGACTTTTTATTGTTGTTATTTTGGTTTGGGGCCATACCCAGCTGTGTTCAAGGCTTACTTCTTGCTGTCTGTGTACAACAATCAGTGGTGCTCAAGACAGACTTTATTAGGCTATGGGGACCATATGGGGTTCCATGATCAAACCTGAGTCATCTGTATGCAAGGCAATAGCTCTATCCACTGTACTATTGCTCTGGCTCATCTCGCTTAATTTTTAATTCTTCCTTTAATGTCTTTATTTTCTGCATTTCTGTTGTAGCTATTTCTTTGACTTGTCAGCATCTTCCTAAAATATTGGTATAATGACAACAAATGTAGGACTTGTTTAGGAATACGCACTTAAATCATATTTTGTATATTTAGTTTTTCCAGTTTTAACTTTCTGAAGATCTTACATAATTCACAAAACTATTAATCTGTTTATGTTCTTAGGGTTAGTACTGAAGCTCATAGTGTTTTTTATCTTTGAAGTAAAAATTCCTATCTTTGTGGGCCAGAGAGATAGTACAGTAGGTATGACACTTGCCTTGCTGAGCTGGGTTTCAGCACCTGACACCCCATTTGGTCCCCCAAGAGTCAGCCCAGAACACAAAGCCAACAGTCTTCTCTCAGGAGCACTGACTGTGCCCCACTTCCCCCATGTCCCTCCCCCACAAAAAAAAAAAAAAAAAACAAGAAAACCCTAGGAGAAAAACCAAAGCGCTAAAAAAAACCCTATCTTTAGCTGAAGTATGAAAGATAAAATAACTGACTGAAATAAGATCTATAAAAGGACGATGAAGGGATAGATTTTTTTTTTTTGGTCAGACAGTCCATTTGCCTCATCTTATTCCTACTCTCATCTCCTGATTGTGCTTGAACGCCCCACACTTTGGAAAACTAGATCTTCTGGCCAGTTGGAAGGTCTGTCCTCAGAGCGCTACGCTTTCCCGAGGGAATGAGACCCTCACAGAGATGCACATTCAGTTTAGCTCAGAATCATTACTCAGCAAATATATTAACCGGTTTCTTCACGGAACAGGCTCTATGATCACATTTCTGTAACTGATTTAGTTCATGGCTCTGACATTTTGAGAGCTTTTATTCTTCATATTTATGACTCTACATAACTTTTTGTCACACATATTGTCACTGTTGAGAAAAAAAATAATTTACCTGTAGTATATGGGTTTGATCTCCCAAAAAAATAAACACAACTTTTCTTGCATGAATCTAAACACAGTTAGGGTTGCCTTCGGGCCTAAGAAAAAAATCAAGATATACTATCTTTGTTTTCCATACATAGGAATAGTCATTCAAATTGTTTGCTTTATCCTTTAATGGATTTTTATATTTATAAGTTTGTTTAACCTTGGTAATATCAGTCTTTATTTTTATTTTCTTCAACAATTTAAAAAGAGCATACGTAATTTTGTGTGGATTTTTTTTTGAGGTTTCTTTCTTTCTGGTTTTTGGGGGGCCCCATTGGACAGAGATCAGGGCTACCATCTGCTCCATGCTTAGGGATCATTCCTAGTAGGACGCAGCTGACCGTATGTGGTTCTGGAGATCAAACCTGGGTCGGCTCTATGCAAAGGCAAGTGCCCTACTTACTGTACTATCACTACGGGCCCAAGTGTATAGAACTTTAATATGTTCAAAGCATCATTTTTTGTCATTAAAAAAATGGACCATAAGGAATTTGATTAAAATTTTTAAAAATTGGCTTGATGGTGAGCAAGGAAAACAACCTTTGTGTGCTGTTTCTTTCAGTGCTCTGCAACTTTCTCTGCAAAACTTTCCTTTATTTCTCATTGTTATTGACTAGCAAGGATAAACGTTTTGAAGCTTACAGCTTTAGAACTACTTCCGCTTTTGTTAAAATTTCAAGTGAGATATTCTCATTTCGCTATAATTTTAAAGGTGAGTCAATATGAATTCACTTCTTATTTCACCTTAGGAGTTACCAGTAAAACAAACAAACAAACATGAGTATCCCTGTCCTCCAAAATTTACATCCTAATAGTGAAGGTCAACCATAGACACAAATAAGCA
>JAJIBD010022372.1:0-77500 GCA_021461705.1 Cryptotis parvus | reverse complement strand
CATAAAGTTTGTGGCCTCATATTTCCCAGTTTATTGATTATCCATTATCATTTGTCATGAGGCGTCCTAACTCAAGGGAAAATATAACTCTCTTTTTCTTGCTGAACGGTAGTGCTGTATAGATCTGTAGAAAGGTATTTCAGATGTACCAATCTTGGAGAAAAATGAGCAAAGAAATAAAGCAATGAGTGTGCCTTCCAGGTCTGAGCAGTTTAAAGGGTAGATTGCTGACAGTACTTTGTTCTCACGTCAACCCTTTTTCCCCCTTATAACATAGGAACAGGAAGAGAGGAGTTCCTGAGGCCACCGAAATAGCCCCAGCTCACAATTCTGCAGCTGTATGTGATAATCTAAATGTGAATGTTCTTTATTATCCCTGGCACCGGGTGCTTAATTTATAGATGTTTTTGTTCATATTCATTTTTATTGGCCACTATTAATTTTTTCTGCTGAAGTCAGCAAAAAGGTAATTAAAGGGTCCTTTTAATTTACACTTAATTGCTACACTGCAGAAATAATTTCTTCACTTCTTAAAATTGTATTAATTTCCCATCTTTCTTTTCAATGTGTTCTGTAGGCCACGGCACTCTGGAAAATTGCTAAGGGTACAAAATGTCTGTCTTTGGAGTAGTTTGCCATGCGGGTCTGTCATTTGGGGTGTCCAAAGGTGATGCCTACTGAATGAGTGTTGCTGGTAGCCTTCCTTTGGAGACTAATTGCACTTCTTCCTTCATACACTTTGTTTCTAGAAGCCCCAAGAGCTTGCAGCATAACTCTTTGTAAACCCTATCTCTCACTTTGGCACGGTATTGTACTGCCATTGTGTTCAGCGGACTTGCTGAAAGATTAATTACAACTGAAGAAATGTATCTTTTAACTGTCTCATTACATAAAGAATTCATAGTGAAGTTAACGTCTGCCTAATTTAATGATATACAGATTTTAATTATATAGTACACTGTTAATTGTACAGCTATTTTTAGGTCAGGCTACTAACTTGTTCATCTAAATGAATAGTCATTTCCTTGAGGGACCCAAACCACAGGCCTAAAATAAAGCAAAACAAATAAAACCTGAGAATTTGAGGCCTCTACAAGAAAATTCTATACTGGTAGAATATTTTATATATTTATTTTTCCGTGAGACTGACCTTTGCCGTCATTGCTTAGATTTTCTGACACATAGAATTTTGACTCTTTTTAGGGTGTTGTGGGCGGAGTAGCTAATAAAAGTATCTAAAAGAAGGGTTTCAGTGTTGGATAATGGGCAGAAATTGAATAACTATGTTTTCCTTGAAAGTTGTTGAGATTTTTCTCAGAGGAATTAGATGAAAGTTATTTCTGAATAGAAGTGCAGTCCCCGACTGTAATTAGTCACATGGGCTTAGTTCCCAGGAAATGTTTCTTTCAATGTACTAAAAGTGTTTGAATTTTCACATTGTTTAACTTACCTTGAAAAATTTCATATCTGCTTCCCCATCTGCCTCTCTCCTGAAATCTAAGAAATCCAAAGCTTAGCTGCTGCTTCTCCCAGTAGAGTAGAGGGCTTGCCAAAACAGTACACACATTCATGCCTGCTACTCTCTCCTTTCCATGAATCCTTCCAATCTTGGACACCGCTTTTAATGACTTAGAATTAACTACTTTCTAATTATGCACTGAGGCAGACACCATGATGTGCTGTGGGTCTTTGCCAGCAAATGGAAACATGGGAGATATAAATGAGCAGACTACCAGAGGGAATTGTTAGAGAGACTTCTTGAAGTCATCAACTTGCAAAGCAGAGATTTACTCCTGCCTCAATGAATAATGCAAACTTGATCAGACCATTAGTCACTATGGTATATACTATGGTATGTAACCTTTAGGAAACTCCCCTTTTCTTGCTTTTTTTGTAACATAGACACCCATGATCTTAACAGATTTTCTAGCTGCCCCATTATATTTTGGAAGGTCTGCTACCATTACCTTTGTTCCCTCACCTTGAGTGGGATATTTACATGTGACTCAGTTCTCACTATCTTTTGACAATGTGGGCCTCTAAGTTTTATCAAGAGAACTCAGTTTTTATAAGGTGACCCTTTGTTAGCTCCTTTGATTATAACAGTGGTCTTAAAACTTATGTTATTAATTTTTAATTATAATGAGAGAGAAGGGAACGAGCAATGGAAACTCTATTCCATCATTAAGTATGTAATGTATTAATCAAGAATGTGTTTGATCAAATTGAAATATCGTGGAAAGACTTGCCTATATTTTTTATGATCCTGACTAAGTACATGCCCTGATCCAGCCACTAAATGAGATGGCACATTTGGAAAATTATTTTAATTCCCCATATCTTGTTTTCTTCATTTCTAACATGGGTTAGCATGCAGATGTTGTAGATGCATTCTGAGGGTTCAGTGAGTTGACATGTGAAGAGTTTACAGTGGTATTGACAACATGGCAAGCACTTAGCTATTGTTAGCCATTACTCTTTTTATTTTGTTTTCATTTTTTGCTTTTTTGGGGTAACACCCGGCAATGCTCAGGGGTTTCTCCTGACTCTGCACTCAGGAATTGCTCCTAGCGGTGCTCAGGGAACCATATGGGATGCCGGGGATCGAACCAGGGCTGGCATAGGCCGGCCGCTTAAGGCAAACACCCTACTCGCTGGGCTATCGCTCCGGCCCCCATTACTCTTTTTAGAAGTGCAAACTAACTCTAGGGTAAGCTGAGTAGTCCCACCTTCCCAAATGTTTGATTCATTTTGAACAAATATTTAATCAGCATTTGTTAGTCTTAGAAACCATATGCAAATAGCATCACACACACTAATGATGATGTACTATATATATTTAATATTTGGGAGAGAGAAAAGATCTTCCAAGCAGTGCTCAGAGGAGCCTAGGGACAATCCTAGCAATTCTTCTTTGTTTTTTTAACTCCCAGCAATTCCTAGACAACTGGGCCTGGATGCCTTACTGTTAAGTATCAAGAGTATAGTGCTGCTTGGACCCTGTAGTGCTAGGGTCCACTGGAGAGTGCTCAGGGGCCAGCAGGGCCACTCTCAGAGGTACTGGGAGGCCTTGAGGGCTATACTCAGCAATGCTTGAGGATCTTGTGCCAGGAATTAGGTGCATGTAAAACATATGCCAAACCACTATACTCTCTTTACAAAAGCCCTAATTCTTATTCTGCTTTTGATTTAACTATATTTTATGAATAAAGTTGGTAGTTCTTCTTTAGTCATAGGCTAAAATTTCATACTGTAGATAGAATATACTTCTAAAAGGTCATACATAGCCATTGAGCAAATTATTTCGAATAATAATGTCTCTCCAGAGTATGCCTATATTTCTGTTAAGCTTTCTTTCCTACGGGAGACACAGCAGGAGATGATGTCAACATTTATCCAAAAAATCTGGTGTGTCCTCTAACCTTTTAAGCTATATTAGCTGAGGGGCCAGAGCGATAGCCCAGCGGGTAGGGCGTTTGCCTTGCACGCAGCCGACCCATGCCGCCCGGGTTCGATCCCCGGCATCCCATATGGTCCCCGAGCACTGCCAGGAGTGACTCCTGAGTGCAGAGCTAGGAGTAACCCCTGCGCATTGCCGGGTGTGACCCTCCCCCAAAAAAAAAGCTATATTAGCTGAAATTAATTTGTTAAGAGTTTTCTTGTTCAGTCATGAAAATGGGACTCTCATCCACTGCTTGTGGGAATGTTGTCTGGTCCAACCCAGATAGAAAACAGTATGGAGGGTTCTCAGTAAACTCAGTACTGAGCTCTCATATGACCCAGCAATTCCACTTTTGAGTATGTATTTGAAGTACACAAAATGTACCTCAAAACATTAATTCAAATGAATGTATGCATACCATTGTTCATTGCAGCATTCCATACAATAGCCAAGATTTGGAGTCAGCTTTGGTGTTTAATGCAAAGTAAATGGATTCTGAAGACATGGTATATAGTAGAATACTACACAGCTGTACAAAATGATGAAACTGCAATTTGTGGCAATGTGGATAGAACTGGAAGACACCATTTCAAATGAAATAAGCCAGAAGAATAAATACAGGATGATATCAGTTATATCTGGTATTTCAAATAACTGGATGAGGGAATGCTATGTTTTGTTATTTTTAAAAATTGAATCACTGTGAGATACAGTTACAAAGTTCTTTATGATGAGTTCCAGTCATACAGTAATAGGACAACTCTGTTATTTATTATTACTTATTTATTTATTTATTTATTTTTTTTGCTTTTGGGGTCATACCGGCGATGGTCAGGGGTTACTCCTGGCTCATCACTCAGGAATTTCTCGTGGCAGTACTCAGGGGTGCTGAACCAGTCGGTTGTATTCTTTCATCGATGTCATCAATGATGCCATCTTCCCATGTTGCTGCAAAGGTGCCCACGGGTTTCCCAGTTGGTGGTGATTCTGGGAGTTCTCTTCTAAATTTTGCAGCCTTTTCTCCCTGTTGTGTGAAGTATAATTTTTGCACGAAGGATACGGTGGTACGATCCTGTTTGGAATTTTGGGATGACAACAACATCGGTCAGGCAAAACCATCGATTGAATATGATATGGTCAATTTCATTGTGGAACTGTCCACCAGGAGATTCCCATGTCCAACATTTCAGTTCAGCCTCCTGGAACTGTGAGTTCCCATGAATGGTCTTGAGGACATGGTGAATTCCAGATAGTCTCTCTCCCTGTTTGTTCCATTGTAGGCGATGGGTCCCGATGTGGAGTTCTTCGGCTGATATTCTCGGTTCTATCTTGGCATTAAAATCACTGACTATGATCTTGTAGAAATTGTGATCTTTATAGAACTCCTCCAGCTCCATGTAGAATTTCTCAGATTCTTTTTCCTTTCATGTGGATGTTGGTACGTAGACAACGAAGATAGAAACTGCTGGCAGTGGGCCACATCTCTTCAAGTGTAATTGTCTTATCTGGTTTGTTAGACATTCAAATGAATCAATACGCATGGCCATGTTCGTGTTGACAAGGCTACCAACACCACCAACACCTCTTTTGTCGCATATTCCGAGGAACAGTTCTTCTCTGGTGTCAAAAATGGCGTGATGCGATTGATGCCTCTTCGTCTCAGTCAGACCAATGATGTCGTACTTGATCTTTTGTGCTTGCACCATCAGGTCCTCGATGTATGAAAAGAGAAAAATAAAGAACCTGCCATAGAGGCAGGCTAGGGGAAGGGGGAGGGAATTTGGGTAATTGGTGGTGGGAGATGGGCACTGGTGGAGGGATGGGTGCTGGAACACTGTATGACCGAAACCCAAATATGAACATTTTTTTTTTGCTTTTTTGGGTCACACCTGGCAATGCTCAGGGGTTTCTCCTGGCTCTGCACTCAGGACTCGCTCTTGGTGGTGCTCGGAGGACCATATGGCATGCCGGGATCAAACCGGGCCAGCATGGGCCAGTGACATGCAAGTCAAATGCCCTACCCACTGGACTGTCGCTCTGGCCCCCAAAATATGAACATCTTATGAACATCTTTGTAATTGTCCATCTCACGGTGGTATAATAAAATATTGAAAAAAAAGACTGAA
Organism: Cryptotis parvus; assembly: GCA_021461705.1. NCBI lineage: Eukaryota > Metazoa > Chordata > Mammalia > Eulipotyphla > Soricidae > Cryptotis > Cryptotis parvus. The sequence goes on along the minus strand of JAJIBD010022372.1, from coordinate 71,932 downwards.
TGAAACATTTTCTAGAGTAAACTTATGTAATTCAATAAAGCAAGTCTATTGTAAATAACAAAAAAAGAACCTAGACCCTTCACATATTCCTGAGAGAGCTTTCTATCGCAGTAATCTTATCATCCCCCCAAATTTCATTTTATTAAAGCAAATAAAATTAATACAAAGTTAATACAGTGTATCAAAGGGTGAATACCCAGATAACCCTTGGCCCCAGAGTGTAGGGAGGAGAAGGAAAGAAACCGAGTGGAGGGCAGGGGAGAAGAGAGAGCTGAGAAGCAAAAGGGGACAGGTCTAGGGGATTCAGGTACATCAGTGTGGTAGGGAGTTATAGAGCCAGAAATCCAAATCACAGATTAACAACATTGAAATCATGAGTCCCAGACTTTAACAACTGAACTCAAAGATGGTGTCAAGATTGCTGACTGGAATTGGGGGGTGTCTTGGAGGTGGGGGGAACCTGGGAGCATTGGTGGAGGGAATTTAACACAAGTGGTGGGATGAGTGCTGGAACATTTTATGTGTAAAACTCAACTATAAATGACTTTGTAACTCATGGTACTTTAGTAAAATTTTAAGACATTTTTTAAAAATAAAAAAAAGAACCTCAAATGAAGCCAAATATATTTTATCACCTAAAATCTGCCCCAATTTGAGGCACTATATCACTGTATCACTGTCTTCCCATACATCATCGATTTGTTCGAGCAGGCATCAGTAACATCTCCATATGTCCTGTCTCATGCTAGTAGAGCCCAAGGGCACCTGCTTGCTCCAGGAACACAAAAGCCTCAAAACATTCTATCAGGTCATGGGAATGAGGTCTATAATTGTTACTGGTATTTGGCATATCAAATACGACACTGGTAGCTTGCCAGGCTCTGCCGTGGATAGCATACTCTTGTAGTCATCTCTTAATCCAGCACTTATTGATGAACCACGGTGGCCGTGCGATCCGGGCTGTGATAGGCTGTTCTGCTGGGTGGAGTTCTGACAAGGGGCAAGTCCGATGTGGAAAATGGAGGCCCTCATGGAGTGGGGGTCGTCTGGCTTGTTGTGAGGCTCTGCTGGGGTGGCAGGCCAGGGCTAGAACCCTCCATCCCTCCCGGGCTCCTCATGAGCAGCTGGGCACAGGGAGAGCCAGTAGCAGCTCTGCCCCTTGTCTGTGAGTCTCTGGATCAGCATACCTGGGCTGGATTTAAAAAAGACTGCTGCAGTCTATAAACAAATCTTTTATTTTGAGTAGTTATTTATTCAGCAGTTTATTTATTTTAATTAGGGGAGAAGGTGTTGGAATAACACCAGCTTTGCTAAGATTATTCCCGATGGTGCTCAGAGCGCCATATATGGTGTCAGAGATCTAGCAGGGTTCTGCAATGTGCAAGGCAAGTTTCTCATCCCATGTACTATCTCTCTGGCCCTAAATCAGTAATTTCTTTAGTTTGTTTGTTTGTTTGTTGCTTTTTGGTCACACCTAATGATGCTCAGGAGTTACTCCTGGCTCTTCACTCAAGAATTATTCCTGGCAGTGCTTGGGGGCCATACATATGGGATGCTGGGGATCAAACGTGGGTTGGCTGTGTGCAAGGCAAATGCCCTACCCTGCTGTGCTATCACTCTGGCCCCTAAATCAGTAATTTAATCTGTAGGTATTTTTGTGCAGAGTATGTTTGAGGTGATAACTGAATCTTTTTTTTATTTTAAACATCTTACCTAATATCCTGGCACAAATGTTCCTAGTTGTATTGCATGAAAAGACATACATTGGGAGCAGAGAGATAGTACAGGAGTAATGTATTTGCCTTGCATGTGGCCTACTCAGGTTCAATCCCCATTACCATATATGTTCCCTGAAGCATCATCAGGAGTGATCCCTGATCACAGCCAATAGTAATCCTTGAGCACTGATAAGTGTAGCTCCCAAACATATAAAATTTCTTAGGGAGCGAACAATAAAAGAAACACATTTCACAAAAACATTCTTAGGCAGCCTATACTGAAAAGAAAAAGATTAAGAAACGTTAATGTCAACCAAACATAGGGTCACATAAGGCTTGAATCTGAAGCCTTATCACTTTGGAACCAATAGAAAATGTGTAGGAATCATTTCCTATTTGGTTGATTGCATGATTACTCTCTCAATTCTCCATGTCAGATTCCACAGATAATTAATAGTGTGTGAAATGTTTTCTTCACATCAAAGAAAAAAGTGTTGTGTTTCAAGTCTTAGCATCCTGGTGATAAAATAATACACAATCCAGTGCCCGTTACTTGGTACCAAGTGTGAGTTCACCTCACCCCACAATATGAGGGAGAGAAGCAACCACATGGATAAAAATACAGGAAATCTTTAGTAGAGGTGAGATATGAACTGGGCTTTGGAATTTGGACAAAAGGGGAAAATACAAAAATATGATTCTGCATTTTAAATACGGAGCTGAGAACTGGTGGGAGCATAGAAAGAATGTAACCGTGTATATTTCTGGCATTTTTCAGGTACTTAATAAGTAGTGATTGCTCATTTGTGGAATAAGAGTTGATGGAGAATAGTGGAGATGCAAGTCTGAGATTCAAAGCTAGCGAGCTGATTCAGGGTCAGGGTTGGGTCTTGAGTTCTAGAGAGTATGCCAGTATGGGACCCTGATTCTGGTTTTGCACGCTTCCCATTGCCCCAGTCCACCAGGTGCATCCCCACACCCCCCAAAAGAATCTGATCAATGTGAGTACTCTGTCCTGTCCTAACATGATAGATTTTTTATTTGGTAATTCCACTTCAAGTTATTTCTAGTTAGAGAGCAAGTCTTACTTTGTCCTATGATACTTCAATAGTATCATATCAACAGAAAAAAGAAACCTTTTTTTTTTTTTTAATTTTATTATACCACCGTGAGATAGTCAATTACAAAGCTGTTCATAATTTGGTTAAAGTCATTGTGTTCCAGCACCCATCCCTCTACCAGTGCACATTTTCCACCAGTGTCCCCAGATTCCCGACCCTCTGCCCCAGTCTGCCTCTATGACTGTGCACGCTTTCTCTCTCTCTCTCTCTCTCTCTCTCTCTCTCTCTCTCTCTCACACACACACACACACACACACGCACGCACGCATCGCACGTACGCATATACATTTAAGGGTTATCATGTATATCCCTTCACCTACATTCAGTGCTCGGTTCTAAACTGGTGTTATCATTTCTAACAATTATTAGCCACTGGCCCCTTCTCTATATTACCTAACCTCTAACTCCCACACACTTGTGGCAAATTCCAACCACTGACAAGTCCTCCTGGTCCATGTTTTGCCTGGCCTTGGATATTAGTATCATATTTTTCTTTACATTCCGCAAATGCAGTCATTCTATATCTGTCCTTTTTTCTTCTGACTAATTTCACTCAGCATGATAGTCTCCATGTCCATCCATTTATAAACAAATTTCATAAGTTCAATTTTCCTAACAGCTGCATAGTATTCCATTGTGTAGATGTACCAAAAGTTTCTTTATCCAGTCATCACCTCGGGCACTCAGGTTGTTTCCAGATTCTGGCAACAGATTCTGGCAATTGTGAATGGTGCTGTTATGAACATAAGAGTGCAGATGGTGTTTCTGCTCTGTGTTTTTGGGCTCCCAAGGTATATTCCCAGGAGTGGTATTGCTGGGTCAAATGGTGAAAGAAAGTTCTTACTCAGTATGTCAAATGGAACCACTTCAGAGCTCACTTTAGAGATCAACACATTGCCGTTAGATGCTTGAGGGATAATTTAACCTATGGAATATTCTGTAGGCTACTGGTGATATCAAAATGTCCCGAACAAGTATTACAGTCAAATGTTGTGGAGATGTAACTTGGGAAGTCTGTGACCTTGTTGTTTAAAGCGGTTAAAATACCCTGTGAAGTAAAGATTAACTTCTAGCTGATATTTTAGGGTTTGCTATCTTGGAGCTCAGCTTCTGGAGTAGTCACGTGAAGAGACAAAACTCCTGATTTATTTTGGGAGTGCTACCAGCAGGAGTTTGTCTCTATCCAGCGATTCAGTTGCAGAAATTGGTTTTCTTCGGTGAAGAAAGCTAGATTCTAGCACTAGCATTCTGGGTGCATGTCAGTTTTCATTCCAAAGAGCCCAGCTCATCTTTTTTTTTTTTTTTTTTTGCCTTTATCATCCTACCCTCATTCTTCCCATTTTTTTTTCACTGCTGTCAGCGATACTCAGGGGGCATCTGGATGAGGGCCGGAATGATAATACAGTGGGAAGGGCATTTGCCTTTGCATGTGGCCTGCCCAGGTTTTATCTCGAGCACCCCACATGGTCCCTTGAGCACTTCCAGGAGTAATTCCTGAGTGCAGAGCCAGGAGTAATCCCCCGAAGCATCTCTGGGTGTGACCCAATAAAAGAAAAAGGAGATTAGAGGTGAGAAGATGGGAGAACCCCAAAAGGAGATTAGAGGTGAGAAGATGGGAGAACCCCCAAAAGGAGATTAGAGGGTGAGAAGATGGGAGAACCCCCAAAATCCCTGTTGTTGCCACCGCCACCCCTCCCACGCCTTCCCACTGCTCTGACTCAATGGTTCTCAAACCTTAGCTTCTGTTTTCCCTCATACTCTACCTGCTAGTGGAGGGTCTCAAAGGCTTTTGTCTGTGGGGCTTATATGCATCCATATTTACTAGATAGAAATTAAAACTGAAATTTAAAAAAATGTATCTATATACAGCTGCTACTGGCTCTCCCCCGTGACCAGCCGCTCACGAGGGAGCCCAGGAGGGATGGCGGGTTCTAGCCCTGGGCCCACCACCCCAGCAGAGCCTCACAACAAGCCAGACAACCCCCCACTCCATGAGGGCCTCCATTTTCCACATCCGGACTTCTCTCTAGTCAGACCTCCACCCAGCAGACCAGCCTATTAGTGCCCGCTCAGGCGGCCGCTGCGGCTGCACGGTTCATCAATAAATGCTGAACTTAGAGATGCCTACAAGAATATGCTACCTGCACGGCAGAGCCTGGCAAGCTATCCGTGTTGTATTTGATATATATGCCAAATACCAGTAACAATTATAGATCTCATTCCGGTATGGATTGAGGCTCTTTATGTTCCTGGAGCAAGCAGATGCCTTGGGCTCTACTAGCATGAGACAGGACATATGGAGATGTTACTGGGGCCCGCTCGAGGAAATCGATGATGAACAGGAAGACAGTGATACAGTGATACAGCTGTCATCCAGTACACAGCCAGTCTCAGGCTGCTTCTTCTATTACGCTTAAACTCACTTGTGATCTTGATCAGGGTCCTCAGCTACTATGGCCTTGTCCTTATTTTTATTTAAGATATAACCTCATCAGAAGGCAAATACTACATTAATCAGGTTTTCCAGAAACCCAGAGAGCATGTCATTCAGCTGCTTCTTTTATTGGTTTCTTTTGGCAGTAGCTGATCATTAAACATGGCTGAGGAGAGCAAGAGTTATAAAATAAGTATCATATTGGTGATTTTTGGGCAATTCTCCATTTTCTTCATTGTGGTGCTTAAAATAAATGCTGTTAGAAGAGAAATAAAACCTCTTAGATGTATTTAAAATATAACACACTTACACATCAGATGCTAGCATATTAGGCGAATACAGGCAGGCATGAAAGCACTTTGTTTAGTTTCTTTATAGAGAATAGTTTGATGATAGATTGAGCTCCAAGTAGCACAGAGGGAATGGCAGGATGGCGTATAAAAAGAGCAAATCTGCCATTGCCAGATTTTGCCCATTGACTAGGTTTTCCTCTGGCTGTCTCTTCAAGGTATAGGATGTGTATTAAGTCATGAAATCTTTCTCTTTTTTATCCTCTCAACAATGTAAAGTAAGAAATGATCTACTTATTGATAATGCAGTCTTGGGAAACAGAAAGAAGGCCACATCTTGATCTAAAATCCATCAAAACTGGAGCAACAGCTCCAGTCTCAAGCACCTTGTAAGTGCTTTTCGTGTGTTGTTTTATTTCATTTTCACAGTGGCCTTGCAAAAGTAAGCTCCAGTGTTATACTCCCCTGTAGGAGGGAATTGAGGGTCACAGACATTAATTAACTTGTTGAGATCACATAGCTAGTAATAGAAGGGCCAGGCCTCATAGGAAGTCTGATTCTAGGCTCTTTTTATAACCACATTTTCTGCTGCCTCTGAGAGACAGAAAGAGACAGAGACAGAGAGAGACACACAAAGAGAGACAGAGAGAGGAGAGAGAACAGTAAACTATAACTCTTCTCCCACCTTTATTTTATTTATTTAGTTTCTATTTATTTATTTTGCTTTTTTGGGTTCCACCCAGCGATACTCAGGGGTTATCTTTGGCATTGCATTCAGTCATTTCTGGCGGTGGTCGGGGGATCATATGGGATGATCTCTGGAATGGGACCACATGCAAGACAAACTCTCTCCCCGCTGGATTGTCACTCTGGTCCCCCATCTGTATTTTGAAAGGAAAGAGTAAGGCAAGTATGTTTTCTTTTGAGGAAGTTGTAAATTAAAATTGCCATCTTATTATATGACATCCCAGACTCCCAACTAGCTCATAAGAAGCAAGAAGCCGTAAAATTCTTCTGAGATATTTGTTCTTGGATCTCACTCACCACTTCAAGGAGAAATCCAAGCAGACCTTAGTTAGACCTATGTGGAAAGAAATGTAAGGCTCCCCACCTACAATTCTGAGGTCTTCGTGCACAAAAATTGGCCAATCAGGTGGAGTGGGTCATCAAGAATCTGCTTACCTGAGGAGAGAGAACAAAGGCCAGGGGAAATTGCCTACAATCTATAGCCTGGAGTTAGAGAATTGTAGTGAGAAAAGTAGAAATAGGAGTGTTATCTGTTGAAACTTGCATCCAAATTTGCATTCTGTGTACTACAGGAAGCCTAAGCTGAGAATTAGCAATAAAACTAGTCTCTGCAAAAATAAACATGAACTATACTGTCATGGTTATTTCCACAGTGCAGGTCAAACAATTCTTGCTGAAAATAAGCTCACAGTAAAAATTTACAAACCAAGTGAGGAAAGATGAGAAAGAGAAGAGGGCATATACCATGAACTGGAGATGATAAAAATGAAGACACCATAAATTAAAACTGTAAGATGACATTTATAAACTATAAAGTAAATCTATAAAATAAAAATATAAACTGAATAAATAGACTATAAATGGATAAGTGAAAGAGTAGAACATAGCATGAAAAAAGCAGATAGATGTGGAAAACAAAAATAAAACTTGGAAATGAAATAAATAGTTGTCATTGAGGTTAAAAGTTCATTACTAGAATTAACAGATTAGAAACAAGTTGAAGCACAACACTAGGGCTAAACATTTGTGAAAATTTTTAAATATATTTTATTATACCACCATGAGATAAACAGTTACAAAAATGTTCATGTTTGGGTTTCAGCCATACAGTGTTCCAGCACCCATCCCTCCATCAGTGCCCATTTCCCAACCCTAATGTCCCCAATTCCTCCTCCTCCCTCCCCTAGCCTGCCTCTATGGCAGGCTCTTTATTTCTTTTCTCTCTTACTTTTTCTCTCTCTCTTTCTCTCTTCCTTCTCTTATATATTGTGGATTGTAATATATATATATATATATATATATATATATATATACTTAGAGGTTATCATGTATATCTTTTGCCTGTATTCAATGTTAAGTTCTATGTGGTAATAGCACTTTCGACAATTATTGGCACACAGTTCCCTTCTCTGTCTTACCTAACCTCTGCCCCCCACAGGTTTGTGGTAATTTCCACCTTTGACAAGACCTCCTGATCCACCTTTCACCTGACCTTGTATATTGGTATAATATGTATGTGTGTATACATATATATATGCATATATATATGTATACACACACACACACATATATATATATATATATATATATATTAATGTCATGTAAATAAATGGAGTTATTCTATATCTGTCTCTTTCCTGGCTGATTTCACTCAACATGATCCTTTCCATGTCCATCCATTTATAGGCAAATTTCATAACTTCATTTTTCCTAACAGCTGCATAGTATTCCATTGTGTAGATATACCAAAGTTTCTTTATCCAGTCATCAATTCTCGGGCACCTGGTTGTTTCCAGATTCTGGCTATTGTGAATAATGCTGCTAGGAACATAAAAGTAGAAATGGCGTTTCCGATGTGTGTTTCTGGCTTCCCAGGGTATATTCCCAGGAGGGGGTATGACTGGGTCAAATTGGAGCTCAATTTCTAGTCTTTGGAGGAATGTTCATATAGTTTTCCAAAAAGACTGTACCAGTCGACATTCCCACCAACAATGGATGAGAGTCCCCTTTTCCCCGCATCCACGCCAGCACTTGTTCTTGCTCTTTTGGATATGTGCCAGTCTCTGTGGTGTGAGATGATATCTCATTGTTGTTTTGATTTGTCACCTCTCTGATGACTAATGATAATGAGCATTTTTTCATATGTCTTTTTTGGGCATTAGAACTTCTTCCTTGTCCAAGTTTCTATTCTTCTCCCCATTTTGATGGGGTTGGCTGTTTTCTTCTTGAAAAGTTCTACCAGTGCATGATATATCCTGGATATTAACCCCCTTATCAGATGAGTATTGGGTGATTATTCTTTCCCATTCTGTGGACTGTCTTTGTATCTTGGTCATTGTTTCTTTTGAGGTGCAGAAGCTTTTTTAGCTTCATGTAGTCCCATATGAAATCTTTTCTTCTAGTTGTTTTGTTAGTGGTGTTTTTCTTTGAAGATGTCCTTAGTTTCAATGTTGTGGAGGATTTTTTCCTATACTTTCTTCAGTGTACTTTATGGATTCAAGTCTGATATTGAGACCTTTAATCCATTTTGATCTGATTTTTGGCATGGTATTAGACAGAGATCCAAATTCATTTTTTTACATGTAGCTGCCCAGTTTTCCCAGCACCGCTTGTTGAAGAGGCTTTCCCTTGCTCCATTTCGTACTTTTTGCTCCTTTATAAAAGATTAATTATTCATATTTGAGGCTGGTTGTCAGGATATTCAACTCTATTACATAGGTCCACAGGTTTGTTTTTATTCCTATACTATGATGTTTTAATTACCACTGCTTTGTAGTAGAGTTTGAAGTTGAAAAAGGTGCCTCCCATCTTCTTTTTCCCAAGGACTGCTTTAGCTATCCATGTGGTTTTATTATTCCATACAAATTTCATAAGTGTTTGGTCAATTTCTTTGAAGAATGTCATGGGTATCCTTATAGGGATGACCTTGAATCTGTATAAAGCTCTAGGCAGTATTACCATTTTGACAACGTTGATTCTCCCTATCCATGAGCAGGGAATGTGTGTTTCCACTTCCTTGTGTTCACATTTGTGAATTTTTGAATGGGTCTAGGGAAACACCTTTAGTACCTATAGGAATCGAAAAGAAATAAGAGCTCATTTTAGTAGTAAGTGACAGAGAAGATAATGTTTTCCTAAATTATGGGCTAAAGGGGGTTCTTCCAAAGGAAAAGAGTGGAAAAGCTGTGATTTTGACTCAGACTTTCAAAAGCATCAAGACACATGTCCTTAGGTACTTGAACCATATTAATTTCAAGCCGGTGAAATAGAAGTTCAACTCTGAGGCATGCAGTGATTGAATATCAAAGAAAATATCAATGCAAGCAAAAATTAAAAAATTATAGCTGTTGAACTGACAATAGAGTTTTAGTACAGAATAACAGTTGACAGAAAACTATGGAATTATACCTTAAATGGCTGCAGTAAAAAACTTTCCCAGTAATTCAGCATTCAGCCACCTTCCTCTTTTACATTATCCTTCAAGAATGAAATGTAAGAAAAAATATTCTCAGGCAAGGCAAGACTAAGAGGTTTTACTACTCAATGACCCCAGCTCAAAGAACTAATAAATGAGATGCTTCAGTAGCAATATTCAATTTTGGATATGGAAACCAAAAAAGCAGAAAGTGAAATTCATAAAGCCATGCTGACAGAGGCAACTGGCAAACATGTTGATAAATCAAGATAAGCATGGGATGTTCTTAAAATTGAAATGAAACTGTATTAGTCAAGAGTCTTTAGAAACCAGAACCAATAGAGTATGTTTCTGCCTAGAGAGATTTTTATTAAAGAAATATGGACAATTTTGGAGGCTGTTGATAGAGGATGGTTTTCTGACTGGAGTGAATGAATTCTGATCTCTGTAGGTAGCATCCTCTCTTGTCTGCAGAGACTATATTCCAAGATGCCAAGTGGATACCTGAAACCACAAGTTGTACCAAACTATGTATATGCTATGTATATAGCACTGAACATGGTATCAGTTCTGCTTCTTTTTACTACATATACATGGCTATGATGAAGTTTGTTAAATTCAGCAGTCTGAGATTTAAAATAATAATAATGAATGATTATAACTATGTACATTAATTAAAGTTATATAAATGCATCTATTTGTCTTTTCGCAGAAAGTCTCAACTGTGTGTAATATTGACCCTCCATTATTGCTGCAGCACAGTTGACTTTTGGGTAACTGAAACTGCAAATGAAAATTTGTCTAAGAGGAGGCCACTGAACTTAGAATTTCGATGGACTATCTCTAAATTTAAGAGAATATTTTTGAGTGTACTACAAAGAAGTTACTATAAACTGTTACTTCCATAAAGATAGAAATGAGGACTCTGGAAAACTAAATCAATTAGAAGGTAGTAATGGAGAATGGGATAAGGAACAAATATGTCTAGGAGAACAGAAAATTATAAAAGGTAGAAAGAAATAAATTAAAATTTGGCCTTAACAAGTGAATTTTACTCTTAAAAAATAGTTTCAAGTTGGATTTTAGAAAATCTAGCTAAATGTTATCCATTCATTAATATATCTTTGAATAATTTACTAAATTTTAGGCACAATTATTACAGTTCTATTAATGATGGGATTTCATGGAAACAGTGTTGTGGTACTATACCTTTACACCCAGGAGTCCAGTTATCTTCAACATTTTTCCCTCCCTGTACCTGTCTTTACTACCCACCACCTGTCCCAGCCCACCTCCCCCCCACCAGTCCATAGTAAGCTCACTTCTTTAGACCAATTCTTAGGTCCTGTTGCCTTTGGGCATTTGTTATTCAGAGGTTTCCTCTGACTAACTATACTCAGCATGATACTCCCCAGATCTATCTACATAGCAGCAAATTGCATGGTTTATCATGTTTATGACTGAGTAGTATTCCATTGTTCATATGTACCTTAGTATTTTTATTCAGTAATCTGTTCTTGGACACTGGATTGTTTTCAAATTTCACTATTGTGAATAATGCTGCAATGAATGTAAGATATATAAGATCACAAAATGTTTTTCTAGAGGTAGTTGGGCTGTTGGGATAGATGTCCAAAAGTCAAATTTTTGGATTATATGAAAACTCAATACTTAGCTTTTTAAGAGTTGTCCATATTCTTTGAAAATGCCTTTTAGTTTCAGCTTCGTGGAAGATATTTTCTATGTTTTCTTTGATGTACTTATGGATTCAGGTCTGATATTGAGATCTTTAATCCATTTTTATATGGTGTTAGAGGTCTCAAGTTCATTTTTTACACATAGATGTCTAGTTTTCCCAGCACCACCTGTTGAAAAGGCTTTCCTTGCTCCACTTCTTGATTTTTGCACCTTTAGCAGAGATTAAATGATCATATATTTGAGCATGTGTGTCAGAATACTCAGGTCTATTCCATAGAGCCATAGATCAGTTTTTACTCCAATACTGTTCTGTTTTAATTATAACTGCTTTGTTGTAGAGTTTGAAGTTGGGAAAGGTGATGACTCCTATCTTCTTTTTCCTAAGGATTGCTTTGGCTGTTCATGGGGGTTTATTGCTCCATATGAATTTCTAAAGTGTTTGGTCAGTTTCTTTGAAAAATGTCATGGGTATGATTACAGGGACTGCATTGAATCAGTATAATGCTATACACTCTCTGCCGTGGTCTCAGACAGGCATACGTTCATGAAATCTGGGTATGAAAAATATGCAAATAAAGGGCAGGCAATCCCTAGGTATGCAACAGAGAGCCAACTTCCCTTTGTTAGTACTTTTACTCCTGCTCTGAGAAATGGAAACACACATTTTTTTTGCCTTTAAAAGGAATGCAGACTCAGTATATAGTTTTTTGCATTCAATTAAAAATGACTGAACTTCTTCTCACAAGCTTTCTTTGATTTGAATAACATTTTAGTCAATATATTCAAACTACTTTTTCAAACATTTACTGACTATGTTTCTAAATTCCTCTCTAAAATTTATATTGTGAGGAAAATTATGACATTATTAGATTTTTTTCTCTAATATTTTCTTTTCATAAAATAAATGACCTAATTTTACAGCCTAAATTATTTTCCTTCTTCTTTTTGTTTTTAATTTAAAGAGCTTTTGTTTAGTTATTTTAGCAAAGAGCGCATATAGTTCATTATACAGGCAACTTTTCAAAGGGCTAGTACTTATGGACATTTGTAGGTTATTAGTCTTTTACCTCACAAGGATGTGAGCATTGTGAGAGTAACATCTTAAAGATACCAGGTACACATGGAAAAGAAGTTGCTGTTTTCATAAGGCACAGACGGCCCTGTTAGTGCCCTAAGACTGTTTTTGTGTTATTCTCTGGTGACTCAGTGGCAGACCAGAAGGACTATTCTTTGAGAAGGTGGCCTGATGTATGAGCACCTGTTTTGTTCACTTCCAACTAGTCTTTGAAGTGGAGAAGATTCAGTCAGGGTCCCAGGTACATGACAGTCTCTAACTCTCTTGTTGGAATAATCTATTCTCTCACAATGAAAGGATCCAGTGTTTTATATTCCTAGTTTTTTTTTTTGCCATTTATCTATGGTAGTTTCTTTCTGAAATAATTCTGTTCAATTTAAGCTTGTAACAACCAAATGCTTAAGCCTCATTGGTTCTCACCATGACAAACTTTAAATAGATATCAGCAAAAAATAACTCTTATAGACATTTTCCCCAGAGATTCACGCTATACCTTTAAGGTAGTCAGCTCAGGTCATGTTTTCACTTTTCTGCAAGTGAAGACACAGGCTTTGAGAGGCTCCAGACTAGCCCAAGTTGCCATTAGATGGGAAGGTATGGGGACGTCTACCTTGCTAGGATCCTTTGGGTGATGATTTTCCTCTTTTGGTGATTCCAAATATAGTCTCTCCACTTACAGTGCAAATACATGTTCTCAGATTGTTATTACATACATAAACATTGCTCTGAGAGTGCAACTATGTGCATAAGAAGAGGTAATGATTGTAATTGTAATGATTGTACTTATTTCCTTTCTGGTTTCACTATTATTTTTAAGCGAGAAAGATGTAATTTCCTTGTCTCTTTCCACAGTATTTACTAACATTTATCATATCTGTCATGGTTCTTATGGTACTGAACTTGATAAAAAGCAAAATAATCTTTAAAAAACATCAGGGACAAAATCATTTCAGAACCTGAGTGATGGAGATGAATATTGTGTTCATTCTGTTATCTCTCTGCAGATAAATTAGCTTTGAAAAAGATTCCCTGGGGGGGGGGGGGGGGGGCAAACAGCAACAACAATCAGAAAAGAAAATATTTACCTTTTTCATGTGAAATTTTTATAATCAAGCACATAGTAAGCTTAGTGAAGGCATGTGAGATTCAAGGATTTCAGTGACGTCTACCAAAGTAACAAGAAAACACTTCTAATTTGTTGTTGATGTTATTGTTGTTGTTTGTTTGGGGGCCACATCCAAAGGGTAATTTTGGGAGATGTAATTTTCCAACATTCGTTTTTTTTTTTTTGTTTTGTTTTGTTTTGTTTTGTGCTTGTACAGGCAGATACTGAACCAATTTTGCTAAATATTTAGGAATGATTCCCCTGGAAGACTTGGAAGACTTGATCCCAGGGTACCATTTGATTTAGTAGTCAGCTAAAGACTAGGTTTTTTGCCATGGAGGAGGGCTGGGGGGGAGGGGGGAGGGAACCGGGACGTTGGCGGTGGGAGATGGGCACTGGTGGCGGATGGGTGCTGCTACACTGTATGACCAAAACCCAAATATGAACTTTTAATTGTATATCTTGTAATTGTAAAAATTAAAAATAAAATAAAAAAGGAAAAAAAAAAAAGACTAGTTTTTTTTCCTTGCAGAGGAATATGGCCCTTTCAGCTTTGGTGCACCCATCAAATCAACAGTAACGCCAGAATCTTTTGCCTCATTTTTCAAAGACTGTGATTCAGTATAGCATTCTTCAGTAAATGTTACCATAGCTGCTTCTTCTCTAGTTCACTGGGATAAGGCCTGTCTAATTTGTAGTTGAATGTGCTGAGGCTTATTTTAAAAGATAAGTTACCTACATACCCACCTATCTATTCTACCTAACTGTATCTTTAACTTAAGCTTTCTGCAGTTGTCAGTTTTACCTACCTCCTCTATCTGTGAAATGAGCATAATTCTATATGGCAATTGATGAGAATTATTTTAGAAAGATTTAGAATTTAGAGATGTGGGCCTGGAGCAAGAGTACAGCAGGTACTCACTGGCCTTGCCGATGGACCACTCAGGTTTGATCCCCAGCACCTCATATGGTCCCTTGAGCACTGTCAGGAGTGATCGCTGAACACAGAGCCAGAGTAAACTCTGAGCATCTTTTTGGGATGTGGCCCCCAAACAAACAACAACAACAACAAATTAGAGGTGCTTTCTTATCTATTTTGATAGAGGTCACTGAAATCCTTGAATCTCACCTGCCTTCACTAAGCTTTCCATGTGCTTGATTATAAAAAATTTCACTTGAATAAGGAAAATATTTTCTTTTCTGATTGTTGTTGCTGTTTGTCCACCCCTCCCCCGGGAATATTTTCAAAGCTAATTTATCTGCAGAGAGACATATGCTTTAGTCTATGCTTACTAATTTACCTTGGAAAACTTAGGTCATCTTCAAATCTGGCAGTGTAGCATATATACTTGGCAAACAGTCTAATTAAAAGCTTCCCTTAGATTAAAAAAATGATTAGTACCAGTAATGTTTTCACTTTCTGGGTTTGTGTGTATGTAGGTCTGTGTCACTCCTGGTGTTCCATTAAAAGTATGTTGAGACTCTGCTAACAGTTCATCTCTTTTCTTCTGCAGCCTCCAAGTCTGTTATAAATAGTATGCTGCGGGACCCTTCTCAGATTCCAGATGGAGTTCTCGCAAATCAGGTCTATCAGGTATTAATCACAGCTGTCTATTTTCAGTGGCAATGCTGTTATCTGCCTAGCAGAGTAAAGGATTTTAAACCTCATTTAATTACTGTCATCATAAACTATCACTGAGGTCAGGGTGCATCATAAATGGCAATGCAATATTTGCAGAAAAGCATTTCACTTTTTAATCACTGGCTTATGGTGAATTAAAAGCACACAGTTTTTGTGTTTTTGTGATTTAATCTGAACCACTTTAGAGAGCTTTTTACATTTTTGTCTTACCATAGTAATTACTGCTTTTCAATATTTGTGAATAGTAGTTTCTGCAGTTCCCACCCAGATCCCTTCTCTTGTTTGCAGTGCATTGTGAACGACTGTTGTTACGGCCCGCTGGTGGACTGCATCAAACAGTATCCTTCCCCATAAAATTTTAGGTGCACAATTGAAGAGCTTAGGCTCACGGGAGGAGATGTGTCTAACTTTAACCTGACATAAAGTTCTGCTTCACAAAACACATTTCATACTGTTCTACTTTACATGCAGTCAACCAGAGGGTCACTGCAGACCGTTCTTCTCTACAGCTTAAGAAAAATCAGATAGACCATAAGAAGATGTTAATTCAGCAGTTGTACACTCACATGTTCTTCCAAATTTCTTGGTTTTCAATGAGTTTAAAAGTACAGAGTCATTAGGCAGGAAGTCTACTGTCTGTGAATGTATCTAGCCATTGCAGTGAGCATTACACACATATAATATATAAGTATATATTATAAATATATATATAATCACAAAGTTCTATTTAAAATGAGCCAGATTTACTTGAATAAATTTTGAACCTGATGTTAAAGGATAATGTGATTAAAATTCCACCAGAGACCATCACATTTTAAAGGACAGTAGATACTTTGTGCTTAAATGCTGATTACAACATGAAGTGATGATATTTGGAACTCTATAAACATTTTTAGAGCAGCTGTACTGGTGCTTCTGGACTGAATTTATGTATGTATGTATGTATGTATGTATGTATGTGTGTGTGTATGTATGTATGTGTATATATATTCATTTATTTTTTTCATTTATTTAGTTTGCTTTTTTGGTCACACCCAACACTCAGGTGTCCCCTCCTTGCTCTTTGCTCAGGAATTACTCCTGGTGGTACTCAGGGGACCATATGGGATGCCGGGTTGAACCCAGGTCAGCCTTGTGCAAGGCAAACGCCCTACCTGCTGTGCTATCTCTCCGGCCCCTCTGGACTGAATTTAAGGCTATGAAAACAGACACTCATTCTTCCTTTATTAAAGATACTGAAATTATTAGAGTTAATGCTTGCTTCTGAAAACAATTTGATTGGACAGTAACTTCATCATGAATTAAAGCTTTAACAACCAATACTTTCAGCAGTGCTGTGACGGCATGAGATATTTTAGTGTTAGACTAAAGTGCTATGTATAAAGTAAATAATTAGTAACTTTTGTTTTGAGGCCACCCCCTTTGGTGCTCAGGGGCTCTTCCTGGCCCTGTGCTCAGGAGTGACCACTGGCCGTGCTCGGTGGGCCATCTGTGGTGCAGGAAATTTGAACTGAGGTCAGCCCCATGCAAGGCAAGCTTATGGCCTCTCTCTCTCTCTCTCTCTCTCTCTCTCTCTCTCTCTCTCTCTCTCTCTCTCATCCAATCAATACATTTTTGATGAAGCCCATCAGTTTCACAATCTCCTTAGTAGAACATGGCTTTTCCGGTATAGATTTTATTATCATAGGAATCAGCAAATGTGCTTTAGTGACTGTCAGTTGAGAAACTTTCTATCAAAGCTACTCACTAGTCAGGAACCAGGAATCATATACTCCAGGTCATTTCATAAAGGCCACCTAATTTTAAAGAAACTCATTTTCAGGGACACACGTACAATCTCAACAGAAGACCCAGGGTCGATTTCCGGCACTGCAAGTGGTTTACCAGCACCATCCGTAGCAACCCTCAGGCAACAAGCAGGGAGTAGCCCAAGTACCACTGTGCCCCTCTGCAAACAAACAAGCTAAAACAACCTAAACTAAACAGAACATTTAGAAATTTATTTTCCAGGGTCAGAGTCAGAGAGGGAGCTCAATGGACAGCGCACTTGTGTTGTCTGGGTTTGCGCCTTGACACCACAGAGAGCATCAAGTTGGGAGGTGCCCCAGAGCTCGTTTTCATGACGTTAATCTCTGTGAAACAGTGTCTTAATAGATGTCTAATACTGTTATAGCTATATTTTTTCAACCCCCTCACTCTAATCTAGCTCAAATTAATAAAAACTGCAGCACTGTCCTGCCTTTTTTATTCATGTAAGATAACAATTTGGGATACAGCATTAATGATAGTGTTAGAAATTGTAGGAGTGCCAACCTCATGTCACTTCAGTGATAAAGTTTAGCACATTCAATAACAACTAACACCATCTCAGAGTGTCTGGGGTAGAATTGCATGTTAATTTTAAAGCACATAAAATAGTTAAAAATCAATTTAAAGTTAAGGTTTTAAAAGCATAATAATGTCTTTTGAAGGATTGCGTATTGATTTTAAATATAACTATCTAATTATATATGCATGGACTAAAGTATGAAGTCAACTGCTTTGTAAATGCCAAGAGGCTATTTTTCAGTAATAGTTGAGATGCTTACGGGAAACTAGATTGCTGTATTGCTGGCCAAGAAAATGGCTTGTGAGGTTATTTACAAGTTTTGCCCCACGGTCACTACCATACATCAATAGTAGGTATTATTATAGACAAAGTCTAAGTGTTTCTGCTTAGAGAGCATTATAAATTCTGTTTAAAATATTTTCCTTACCTTTTTTACCATCATTCACTTCTCCCTTTTGACTGTTATTGCCAGTAGAATTTAATATAGCACATGGTTGCGATTGATAACGATAACTATGAATGTCTATAAATTGCATTCACTGACTAGATTATAATTATGCACTTGTATTAAGCCTGTTGCCAGTAAAAATTAATGCTTTTCTGAGTTTTAATTTCAAGGCCTCACATTATAAATATAGTTTTAATTCAAGCAAAATATAATCAAGATGTATATTTTCCCAAAATTTTAAATTGGTGGTGCCTGTTGCCATGTAAAGTAAAAACAGAAAGTTTACAGAGGACCGATTTTTTTTTTTATATTTGTATTGAGATAGTAGCAGTTTCATGTAATGTGAATATATTGGTGTCAATATTTGCAAAACTGATGAACAGGAATTTTATTTTTGTTTACTAGTTAAAGAAAAAATTCTTACCAGTTTTCCATGTGAGTGAACATGCAATTTGTATGTCATTCTGAAAGTTTGTTAATGCGAACTTTACCTTATATTCAGTATATTGCATCAGTTTATAAGGGAAAAGTACACATTTAATATAAATTTAATATAAACCCACTTTTGTTTCCATTAAGAATGTAGACATGTAGACACTTTTGTTTAGTAAAATAATAATTGGGCATTTAATAATAAGATACTGCAAAAAAAGCAGACAGCATTGGAATTGACATTGTGTTTTCTGTTTCTTTTGCTCTCTGTTCTTTCCTATATAGCTATGCTCATCCACACCTTTCCTGCCACAGGTCATATGCACTGACATAAAAGGTGTGAGAAATCTGCCCCCTCAACCTTCGAAAGTGTGACTTCAGGTCACAGCTGTTAGACAAAGGCCTAAAAAGAGAAACAAGGAAAGATAATGATTCAGGAAGCTTAAAATGCTGTGGGTTTCATTTCTGTACCATAAGTAACCTCAGTTTCATGATTCAACATTTCAGATGTAAATAATTTACAGCAATAAAACTGAGAGCACGTTTATGAGGAATAGAAGTAAATAATTTAGTTCTAAAACGCGGGATGCCCCTAGTAATGAGAGACCATTGAGAGATATTCATCAAATATCTTCAATGGACTCTACAAATGTGTGCCATTGTATGATTTTTTCAATTTGTTTCCTTTATTTTTGTTTCTGATAGGAATTAAATAAGCAATCGCTGTGAGCATCACAATGGGAACATGAGGTGGGGGAACCACAGCAGGAAAAAGTAATGCTGATGACTTAGGGCTGGCTTTGATAGTGAATTTTAAGTGGCCACACATCTGGAATTCTAAATTTTAACACTATTCACCTTTCACCTTTGTGTGTTAATAAAGGTTCAGGAAAATTTTTCAAGGAATTTACCCCCCAAATAATATATCTTATTTGATTCAAGTTGAGCTTCTGTAGTACAAGATCAGAACTGAAAAACTTCTCTTGGTTAGCCAGGGAGTGAAATGATATTATCTGTGAAATGGCGAGTCAAGAGAGAGATTCGACTAATCGTTACCAAATTCTTCTGATGCAAAGTGCCAGAAAAAGGTAATGTTCCGTTTGAGATCTCCGGTAGTAGCTGTGGAAAGTAGACCATCAGGTTCCAAGTCCTCTCCACTCTTGCGTTGGGATCTCAAATTTTCTCATATTCTTGTTTGTGCCTTGTGTTTACCACTGAAGTGAGACTCATAATTCTTCAAATTCTAGCACAAAAGTTTGATCCATGTTATGTGAAAAGTATTGGCTATGGGACTAGAGAGATAGCACAGGAGTTTATCCACTTGCTTTGAATTCATCTGACCCCGGTTCAGTCCCTGACACAACATATCATCCCCCAAGCTCTCCCAGGAGTCACTCCTGACTCTCCAGAACCAGTAGCAGCCCCTGAGCACCTCTGGGTGTGCCCCCTCCCCTCCAAGAAGTATAGACTAGTATTGGTCGTTGTCGCACAATTGATTTTAGTACGTTTCAGCAAGCCATATGAATATCAGAGCATAAACTTTAAAGAGATCTTTTTTCTTAGAAGGGTGGGATAGGGAAAACTTGGCAACGTTGTTACAGAGGACTCCAGATGAACTAAAAGAATCATGCGGGACCAGGAATCGAACTGGAGTCAGCCCCATGGAAAGCCAGCACCTTAACCCCTGAACTATCTCTCTAACCCTTTGCAGAGATCTTTTTCAGATTATCTTCTTTCCCACACATTAGTTGTAGGACCTTGTATGGATTCCTTTCTAAACTCAGTTTTCTCATCTATAAAATACAAGTAATAATGTGTGAAGATTTTAAAAATGATATACATCAAGCACTTAACACAGTAACTGCCTCAGTAAGTACTCAAAATTTTTTATGTGTGTATGTGTATATGAAATGTGCACATAACTTGATCATTTGATCACTTGAATCCCGTTATTCATCGATTTGCTCTAGCGGGCGCCAGTAACATTTCCATTGGACCCTATCATGTGCCAATGTAGCCCAATGGCATCTGGTTGATTCAGGAATATGAAGAGCCTCAAACCACAATGTACACATGCACACAAAGAATTTGAGACAACTTTTGTGCCCACACCCCAACCCCCAGCCCTTTCTTTACTGAAACATCTGTCTTCCAGATTATATATAATTCTCAATAAATTACCGGAGATTACTCACAGCAGACTGGAAGTGAAACAGAACCTACTACAGTAGGCTCTCTGACAAGTGTTAATTCACAGATTTATGGAACCGTATGGGACTAGAAACTCTTGTAAGCCAAGTGCTGATTGCTGTTCTTTGCTGCACTTAGTAAGTGCTTAATAAACGTATGCTAAGTCTAATTGAAGAGTCCCCCCAAGGGAATAAAAGATGTTTAAAATGACATGACTCTCCTTCTTTTCAAAAGAAGATAAAATACACATTCATTTACAAATCTTTACCTATACTATAGGTAAACATTGGGAACACTTCCCTTGAGTCATTTAAATGAGATGTGTTTGGAAAGCTTGTTCCTCAGAGCAGAGAGCAGAAGGTAGAAGTAGTTGCTGTATAATTACATCTAGTTTACATTTCCTCTCAAAGTGTAGACTCTGGTACTGGCATTTTTTTTTGTTGACATAATTCTACCCGTGTTACCCGACTTAACTAAAACTTCCCAGCGCCATTGGTCATGAGCATGAAGTCGTGCTGCGTGGTTTGCTTCTTGAGAAGAACCTCTCCTTCCTAGGTAAGTATTGCTTATATCCTCTCTCGCTTGTCATAGCTCCAGGAGTGCTTGAATATATATTTTAAAATCTCCCACTTGCAGTTATTATGTACCGAGGGAAGAGTGAATGATGATTGATGCCGTGCATGTTATCTTGTATTGATTTAGAACTGAGCAGGAACTCAGTTACCTAATCCCCTTTATACACAGCACAGGCACGGGCTGGCAATTAATATTTTATAGAATAAGTGGCTGAAAAAATGCTTTAATATCTGTTGCAGTATTACTTTTGGTGTCATGAGATATTAACTATAATCTAGGCTTTATGAGAGAAGGAAACAAAAGAAATATTGTCTGTAAAATACTTTATATATTAAAAAGAGGGGTTACCAAAAACTCACAGGTAGGTGTGTTTGTCTCATATCCAGAATCAGGCACTTGAAAGTCAAATATTAAACTTAAATTATTTTTATGTTGAACACTGTTTTCATGGATTTAATATCATTTCTAAAGCCCATATATAGATGTGTTTGGCAGCCAATATGGAATCTTATTGTAGAATGTTATTACTTTCAACATGTCTTAAGCATTAGAAAGTAAGCCTCAAAGAGCATACATGTGATAACTGATCTTGGAAACCATAAAGCAATTTCTAATGAATTAATTCTCCTTCCTCTTTTTTAAATGTGACAGTTTATAAAGGTAATTTGGCCTTTCTATATAAATTGAGTTGTTGTACATCTGGTTTTTGTGGATATTTGAGAATTTGCATAATGTGTGTTTTTTTAGGTAAAACCATGCCCTCAGTATTGTATTACAGAACTTTCGTTGCAAAAAACATAAAGAATTGGCTAAGAAAAGTCAAATAAATGGTGTTATTTCAAGTTGTGGAGGGGTTTTAAATGCAGTCTGAATATAGTCTTTTAAAGCTAAACATTTAGTATTTTTGTGAATGAAATATAGAATGTAGCTGAATGTGTTTGATGAGTTACTCTTGATACTTTGAACATAGAGATATAAATATTGTTAGCTAAGGTTGGGGAAAGTTAATGAATTAGAAAGTATCATAAATTACTAAATTAAGTTTCAGTAGAAAAAAACAGCAAAAACTTTTTCACGTAAGCACAACTGAAATTTCAAATTATAAAAAGAAAGTAAATGGGACTCACCTATGAAGAGTCTAGTAAAAGTATACTTTATTTTCTTAATTTAATTTATTTATTTTTTGCTTTTTTGGGTCACACCCAGCAATGCTCAGGGGTTACTCATGGCTCTGCACTCAGAATTACTCCTGGCAGTGCTCTGGGACCATAGGGAATGCTGGGGATCGAACCTGGGTCTGCTGCATGCAAGGCAAATGCCCTACCCACTAGAAAATTGCTCTGCCCCCTAAAAGTTTACTTTATATTAACTGAGAAACATTTATCATGAATAACCTATACTGTACTTAAATGTCTTAGACCTATGGGGTTCTGATAATATTATCCATCTGATCATATTGATCTTTCAGATAGTGGCCAGTATGGTATGATCATATCTCTTTTATAGTTTAAGCCACCAGTACAGCAGTCATATTCTCAGGACTGCTTGTGGTTACTGTACTTTTTACTCTCTATTAATATGTAATGAAGCTCTTGGCCCCATTTCTTTGTTTTGCCAACTTCACTACTTCATTCCTGAGGACCAGAGGACCTCTCAAATCAGGAAGACCAAAGAGTTTACACATATCCTAAACTTAGCTCCAGGACCTTGACTTATGTTGATGGGTCTCAGCTCTTCCATAGTGCTGTAAGATATAGAAGGGTAACTGTTTTTTTTTGAAATAAACTGAAAGATTATACATAACTGATCTTTAAAGGTAAATGAGTTACAGTAGTGTTTTGCCTTGTACAAGGCAAGCACTCCATATGCTTCCCTGGGCCTCCACCAGGAGAAGGAAGGAAGAAAGGAAGATTGGCTCATGTTAAGTTCATGTCAACTCTTTCTAAGTGTGGTTTATTTAAAATTATCCGTTGGTCAGTATTTAGTCTCAAATGTGAAGAGTTTGCTGTCCACTCTTTAAATGTACAAAGAACCCTTCTTGAGCATTAAATGGCCAGTAAACTTTAAATTGAACCAAAAGCCAGTGTGATTATTCTTATTTCTTAGGGTTAATTTCATTTTAATAGCATCAAGATAGAATTTTATCTACTGCTAAAGATATTTTAATTTTTATCTAAAGTGATGGGTGATACTTTTTTATTGTATCTTATTTGTCTCTCTTTTGAGGGTGGGGTAGAGAAGAGCTTTGGGCAAGAGATCAGGGGATAGTGAAGGAAAATAGTAAGTAGATAACAAGATGGTTTATACTGTTATCTAAGAATATGGAACTGCTTATGCAAAAATTTGAAAAATAAGCTCTTCATTCTCCTTAAATTGACATATCTTGAGGTCAGAGAGACTTTTATTAGAGATTTTCACAGCCATAGGTGCAAGTTCTTCTAAGTTTGATATAGTCAAGAAAACTCTGGAGATATTTTACTCTTTCAAGTGCATATTGCTCTCATAGAAGCTAGCATTTATTTTGCACACATCTGACAGGCATTGGTTTTATCTCTGACTTGCCCTTTCTTGTTTTGTCTTGCTTTATAACAAATCAACCCATTTTATAAGAGTGCTTTTCCAGTATTATTCCTCCATGGGATTCCAGTAGGGTATAATCTGTAAAGCCAAATAGGATTAGTGAAGGATGCTCTTTGCTGTAAGAAATCAGGATCTTTGTTCTAACAGTCCCTATGCTCCCACTGCTTTATTCCCCTCCTCAAGCAACAGTGCTCTGCTGGGTAAGTGATTATGATGTAAAAAACGGGATTATGACTTGAGGTGAAGAATAATCAGCGGGAACAGATGAAATTTAGAATGCTAAGATTGTGTTTGCATGCAGATGTTGCATTAAAGAGTGAAAGGTTAGAAATATAGCATGATTATATAGGCTGAAGGGAACTGTGATGATTGTGTAGTTCATAAAACATCCACTATTTAAGTTCTCACTTATCTGAGAGTTAAATAAGATGCAGTCTTTAGAGTAACAGCACCGTGATGGGGTGTGGGGTAAGAGGAATGTGGGTCATCATTCTGGAAGAAATTGTTTTCTGATTGTGTTAGAATTGTCTTAAGTTACAGCTACAGAGTGAGAGAAAGAGGGAGAGAGAGTAAGCAAGCAGTGGGCAACTAAGAAAAGGAGAGAAAAGAAAAGAAAAGAGAACATTTACAGGTTTAGCAATACATCTGGGAAATCTAAGAAGATATTTTGCTTTGGAGTGTCTAGAATCCAGAAGATGAAGTAATATCATGAATATGTCTTTTCTTCCTCTTGTTTTCCATTTATTTATTTTTTTTTCTTAAGTGTTGTCTTTATTCACAGACAATAAAGGACCTCCTGAAAGTTTGTTTATTTGCTCTATAGAGTTTGAAGTCCCAGAGAAGAGTTTGTTTGTGAAAGTTGGTGATTATCTTTTGCCACATAGCAGATCTAGAAAGGGCTCTGATCAGCCAGTCTGGGTGACCGTCTACTTCTGTGGCCAGTGATTGAGGAGTGATATTTTTATCCCTTCAACTTTAGTCCCATTGGGAAAGTAGGTAACAACGCCAAGGAAGATGTGGCTGGAAGCAGAAAACTTCATTCACCCTGGAGAAATCTGGCTACAGGTTTGAGTTCGAGACCCCCATAACTAAAAGACAGTTGGGGCTGGAATCTGTAACTTCTGTTGTTGCTCCTTAGTTGTCTGTATGAGTGAAGAAGAAAATATTTTTTTTCAAACACGTAGCAGAAACACTATCAGTACTTCTTTATTCATCTCTGCACAATAGCTAGAATCTGGAAACAACCTAAATGCCCGAGAACAGAGGACTGGCTAAAGAAACTGTGGTTCATCTACACTATGGAATACTATGCAGCTGTCAGAAAAGATGAAATTATGAAATTTACCTGCGAATGGACGGACATGGAGACTATCATGCTGAGTGAAATTAGAAGGAAAAGGACAGATATAGAATGACTGCATTCATTAATAGGATATAAATAGATACTAGTGTTTTACTAAATGTAGTATAATAAAAAATTTATTTAAAAAAGAATTTTTTTTAAAAAAGAAATTTGTTTTCAGTTTTTAATATATTTTATTATAGCACCATGAGATAAACAATTACAAAAATGTTCATCTTTGGGTTTCTGTTTCAAAATTGCCAATATACCTCCCTGTATAATTGGCTCCAGGATAGATGAAGTTGGTCCTGCTAAAAGATCTGACTGCAGTTACAGGGGCAGAAAAGTGCCATCTTCCAAGTTTTGGAGTTGGGACTGCTCAGTTTTCTAATTGGGTTTAGAGGAACTTGACTGGCCTTGCCTCACAGCTAGTACCTTTTACAAGCTGCCCTTTAAGTGTTTACACTCTACCATACAGGTATGCCCCTTTCATTGCATCAAACTAAAATAATTTAGAGTGGTGTAAAATGACATGGGAGAGCTTCACTTTTGTTGTTGGTGTTGTTGCTTTGCATTTTCGTTGTGTCTGTAAGCCACCAACCCGAAAGGGCAGTCCACCCAGCCTCACTTTGCTCTGTCCTGACTTTGTGGCCTCCTGTTTGTTTCCTATCTTTAGAGCACTTTAGTTTTCACTCGTATTGTCCCCCAAAGACAGAAGCAGAGAACAAGGTCAGAGCAGTCAGTTGCATTCCTTATTAGTGGCTTTGATAAGAAGCTTTGGGGGGGAAGAGGTTGAAACTAATGGCTGTAATGAAATTTTGGGTTCTCTAAAGATTTCATTTATCTGTGCTATCGGTCTCGCAGCTAACTGCCTGTCTTTTCTGTGTACCTTTGCACATGGTTTGCATAGCATAGTAACATCGTTAACTAAAACTTTGCTATCTTAAAATTGGATAGGAAAAAGGCCATGAAACTTAATGAACATAAAAATGTGGGGTAGAGAGGTCATATATGACTTCACATATTGAAAAGTGGTTTTGAGGGTGGGAGTGGGGAAAAACAGAAAACCCAACTACTAGTCAAAGAGAGATGCTGTGGTTTTAATTTATATTGTTACATATTTCACTTTTTCATCCCTCCCCAGTTTAGTAA
Source organism: Cryptotis parvus (assembly GCA_021461705.1). Taxonomy (NCBI): domain Eukaryota; kingdom Metazoa; phylum Chordata; class Mammalia; order Eulipotyphla; family Soricidae; genus Cryptotis; species Cryptotis parvus. The sequence goes on along the minus strand of JAJIBD010022372.1, from coordinate 45,638 downwards.
AAATATAACAGGCATTTACAAGATTCTTCTCATTCAGTACTTTAGGCTATTAGAAACCTATGTAAGTTTCTTTCTAAGGCTACGTATGGCTGTTGCCTTTGTGACTGGCTGTGATACAGTGGTCAAGTGCCAGCCTACCAGGGACTAGAGTTTGCCGGTACCAAATGTCACTTGCCAGCTCCTGGAATTGCCCGGTGTAGCCCATTTATAAAGAAAATAATGCTATTTATGACTTTCAGATTTTGTAAATTGGAAGTTTGCATGATTTTTGTAAAATGTTGTGCAGTTTCCAAGGAATAGCTGTATTTCTTAACTGTAAAAACCTTTTAATAATAGAAAAGAAACAGTACCTCAAGTGTTCTTGGTAGTCTTCAAGCCCTCCTGTGATTCCTAAGTATATGTTAACTAGTTTCAGATGTGTTTTGTTCTCTGACTCAAAATCAGTGCTTTATTTTTAAAGAAGAAATTGTGTAATTAGTACTTAATTGCTTGGGATATTTTGGGCATTTTGAGGAGAGGGTAATTCAAAGGCCAGAGAAATTAAATGTTCACAGTGTTCTTTATATATGTGTAATTCCTTTTTTAAAAAAAATGCCCTCGAAAGGAAGCCCAACAACTTAAAAATAAGTGAAGGCCTGGATTGTCTTTGAAAAACTTGTGGTTTTGTTGATTTGTTTTTACCAATTTGGTTAGATGACCATTGAAATGAAGAAATTCAGTTGACCTTCTCTTCAGATGCTGTCACTTAAATATTAGCAGATGGCCTCTCCTGTGCTTCAGTGTCTTCAAGGAGGAAAAGCAGAACTTTCTCTCCACTTTAGAAATATGGCACAGGACCCAATTTAAATATCTGTCATTGTTAAAAGGAGTGTATGGTTTGGGGGAACAAATCAAAACTTGATTGTGTAGTCTCTTGCATCCATTACTACTTGGTCTTGGTGGCTTCCTTAACTTCTCTAGGATAATTTTGTCATATTTAAACTGAAATGTCAAGGCCAGAGAGATAGTCAATGGGTTTGGGTACATGTATTGCATGCAGGAGTGCTAGATTTGATCCTTTTCACCACATGGTCCCCTGAACACCACCAAGAGTAGCTGAGAGTAATGTCTGAGCACTGCTAAGTGTGCCCTCTTCCCCACATAAACTAGAACACTGGGCTAATAATCTCTAAAGCTTTTGCTAGCACAAAAATAAACATTTTGCAATGTGAACTACATCCAAAGGTAACATATTATGGACCTAGATGATAAAATTCTGCTTTTAAGCAAGAATGTACTTTTTTATGTACTTTGATAATGAGCACTTCAACTATGATATTAACAAACTTAGTTATTAAGAATTACAGTGTCTGGGCCGGAGAGATAGCACAATGTGTCAGGTCCTTGCCTTGCCATGACTGACCAGGGGTTCAGTCCCCAGCACCACATGTGGTCCCTAAGTACCACCAGCAGTGACACCTGAGCTCAGAGCCAGGATTAAGTCCTGAGCACAACTAGGTGTGGCCCAGAAACAAACAAAAAAGCATTGCAGTAGGTGTTTTTAACCTATATCTTACATAAAAAGGAACTCAAAAAAATATTTTGCTATATTCACTGGAAATGATAAGCATATAGGAGAGATTGATTTCTTATTGATCTCAAACCATGTGGGAAATACATGGATTGACACAAGGGAATAAGTTTTTGTATATAACAATACAAAAGTGCAATTCTAAAGCATTACCATCACTTTCCAGCTTCTTCCTTACTAATAGTACTATTTCTTCTTGCTCTTATTTTTTTTTAAACATTTTCTTAAGTATTAATTTTGGGAATCTTGGAAAATGTCAAGAATCATCAGTAACCACATGTCTCAAATATATGCAAATAGCCACAAGAATCTGGATGGAATATATGATTCTCAAGGAAAATAAGAATTATGACGCTTTATGATATGTAAAGCAAAAGAAAATGTTGAAAAAATCTGTAGCTGTATAAGATAAAGGAAAGCTAACCAGAGATCTGCCACCACAGAAGTGCTGAGCTCAGGTAACAATTTGTGAGAAATTCTGCCCAAACTTTAGGAAGTCAATACATTTTTGGGATCAGAGAAATAATACAGCAGGTAGGGGCTTGTTTTGCATCTGAACCAAGTTTGGTCCCAGCATCACATTGATTCCCTACACATGGCTGCGAGTGATCACAGAGCGCAGCCATGTCTGCCCTCCCCAAAAAATAAAAGGGATACATTTTATGTAATTTATAGTACTACAGCTCAAAGAGAAAAAAAAAGCTTGAATGTTTACTAAGGAGTAGGAAGCCCCTTATGATTAAGATGAAACTCAGTGAAGACTGTGGACTTAGGCATGAAGGATAACAGGGTGAAGCCTGGCTAGATAGTTTAAAGGAATTCTCAGATGCTAGAAATTTGAGTTTGATCCCAGCAGCATGGCACCATATCCCAAGCACTGGTAGGAGCAGTCTTTACAGCAGCTAGGAGTGGCTCCTAACACACATGGCCCCCAAACAAACAAAAGATACCGGGAGAGTAATTAAATAAAACCTTGAACTTTAGATTAAGTCTGTTAGCTCTCTGCAGCTTTGGTCTGTGGGGAATGAAATAAGGAAGGACAATGTAGTCAATCTAGATAAATTTTGTAAACAATATGACTAGTCTTTGAAATGTACCTTTACTGTACTGGACCATCTATTTTGCATCACTGATATATGCAAAGCATAAGTTGGTGGTAAGCATAGAGAAGACAGTGTTTAGAACATGAAACGGAAACATTCTCTGTACTTCAGAAAAGAGATTCAGGCGCAGTGTGTGGAAGACAGAGACAGATCCAGACACACCAAGACGAGAATGAACAAAGAAGCAGAAGGAAAGTTGTGTGGATTGATGATCTTAGAGGTGTAACCTTGATCAACCACTTGGTTAAATTTGAAATCCATATCCAGTCATTGAAAAAATACCTGATTATAAGGAATCTTCTAAGATTTAAGAACCAGAAAATGCCCTTAATGCAAAACCTTGAAAATCAGGCCACGTGGACGGACTGATGTTAGAAGAAATCTTCCTATGGGAGGGTTACTGATAGAAAAAGCCCAGGTGACTGGGAACAGGCTGTCCAGCCATCATGCTTCTGTCCTACTGGAAAGTAGGAAATGGCACTGGAACTGGAAATGTTCAGACTGAAAATGTTCTGACATTGCCAAGTTAGTCCTCATTTCTTAGGAAGTCTAGGATGAAAGTAGCAATGTGATGGTTCAAGCAGGGAAGAGGTCATAGGCATTTAGTAAATAAAGGCAAAAATACCTAATACAAAATAGCATTTTATTTCAAATGAATGGTATAACATTCACCATTAAGAAAAAAGCTTAATATCATTGGTAGTGACTTGGACTTGGATCAGCTTTATACTGAGAGAAAACATGCTTTTGTATGGTAACCTAACCTTACCATATGCTTTCTGTCCAGATTTTGAGGTTTATATTTTTAATTTTTACATAAAGTATGTTATAAAATTTACATTGTAAGAATTATGTAATTTTTGGTGAGGAGAACAGAAACCTTTTTACAGGGATTGTCAGGAATTTTAGTGTATGCTTTTGGATTGCTTAGTGACCTTTGATATTTTATTGTGTGATGATCATTTTTTTTTCTAAAATAGATTTCAACATCTGTAAAGGTTGATCAAACTGGAATCGTTTTAATAAAATATTAATCTCTTTTTTTAATGTCAACCCTAGCTTTTAAAACTGTTCATCAACTCCCTGGAATGTCAGCTCCAGGCTTTTGAGTTGATCTTAATAAATGCCTTTTCTATTAAACATTTTCATTGTGACCAGAGTACATTTAAAAAGGACAGAAATTTATCCAGTCTGATCATCTACAGCCCAATTTTCCAAATTCTCTTGTTTTTAAGTGGATTAACTTGTATAGCCTTATATCAGGGTACTTGAAATAGTTATTGTATTTCAAGGAGGTAAAATTGTTCTTGAGTACTAGTATCAGATCTTTGGAATAAGGATGGTAAAACAATGTCAACTTTTAACAAAATTGAAGTCAAATATCTAGTTTAAATAAATGTGTCCTGTCATTAAAAGCTTATTTACATTTAAAATGCTGACCTTTCATGATGTACACAAGAGTGTTCTAAAATAGTTTCTGAACATTGGCCATGAAACCACTGTCTTGGGCTGACAAATGGATTGGAAATAAGCTACCCAACACTCGGAATGGGCCATTAATTTTAATCAAAGGTGATGCAGGAAGGCGAATGGGATGCATGACAATGTCAACAGCCCAGTAGGTGTTAAGAGACCACACAGCCTTCCTTGTTACTTGGTTGAGCCATTAGTTGAGGTTGGGTGAAGACAGAATGCCATGTCTGGAATTGAATGACCAGGTCACTCCAAAATCTAATGGAGAACTCCTCATTTCAGAAATCACATTGTAATGCCATTAGAAGTCAAGGACAGCATTTAGAAAATATTGAATGATTTTTTTTTTTAAACCAAGCACCTTGCTAGTTTTTTCCAACTTGGTCAAACCCCTTTTCCTGGCTCCTTTCCTTCTGAATGGATCACTGATATTTGCAAAGAATCAAGAGATCAATCTAATGGACTCAAAAAATGTCTGAAAGCTGTTTGCTTTATAGAATTCCATATTGTTAGTTGTAAAACTCTGGTAAATGCCAGAAACAATAGCATACCAAAAGCATTAAGCAGGGTAATTAATTCTCTGTGGTGATCTCATTGTCCTTGGCCCTACTTGTGTTCTTATGTGTAGGAATAGTTGCACTAATTGAAAGGAAACTTCCTTAATTGCTTAAATGAAAGCATTTGTCTTATAATTGTAAAGGCCACTGTGCATGTACTATACTGTAAATTGTCAATATTAGCTGATACCAGTGCTATCCATGGTATCGAAGACCTTTTCACTTAATCAGTGAGTTTATTTCATTGTTTTGATATTTTAATTACAAAAAGGAAGCATGACAGCTTGAATTAGTGATGTTTTTAATAAAGACATAAAAAATGCAGAAGGAACAGAGGCATCTTTATATCCGTACTTCAGATTGTTAAAAAAGTTCATTTGTCCTGACACACCACTGCATACATAACAAAAAAATTCCTGTGACAGCATAGAAATCTTACTCATTTTTGAGAAAAGCATGTGTATTACTGTCTTGCTCGTGGAATACTTTTAGAAGTATTGTATTTGTTTTTTCTATAGATGAAGATCAGCTTCGTGCAAAGGGCTATGACAAAACCCCCGACTTTATTTTACAAGTACCAGTTGGTAAGTCTTTAAACTCTACTACCCATTTCTTTTTTATGGTGAAGGGATTTTTTTTTCTTTTTGGGTCACACCCGGCAATGCTCAGGGGTTATTCCTGGCTCTTTGCTCAGGAGTTACTCCTGGAGGTGCTCAGGGGACCATATGGGATGCCCGGGATCAAACCCAGGTTGGCTACGTGTAAGACAAATGCCCTACCCGCTGTGCTGTCGCTCCAGAAGGGATATTTTTCAAAGATGTTTAATTTTTTGTTACATTATCAAATGTAGCCAGAGTAGACTAGTTTTATAATACTGCATCTAAGTGGGTAAAGTACTCGGGAAAGAATATTTGAAAATAACAAGGAAATATATATTCAGAAGATATCTTGCCTTATGGACTTTTGCATGTATTTTAGAAACAAATTTATCTTCTGAGAACATTTTGGTTGCCACTTTCAAATCATTTTTACAATTTTGAAATTTTTAAAACATGGTTCTCTCAAAAAGCCAGACTCATTTGGTTTACTTTTATATAAAGTACTTGTTACCTAAGACAGCCTCAGAATAGACAGGACTTTTGAAGATGAGAAAAATATTAGGGGTGGAATTGTAGCATAACTGTTTCTGATGATGAACAAATACAATCTATTGTTTTATTGTTACACCACAGTTGAAGGTAAGGGCTAAACTTTTTCCTATTAGTGAGAGACATGGAGAGTCCTGTGTGGAGTTCAGAATTTTCAATCTCCCCTTCCCTTTGCTCTCTATTAGTAATGCTTTGTCCCTTAGCTGTGGAAGGGCACATAATTCACTGGATTGAAAGCAAAGCCTCATTTGGTGATGAATGTAGCCACCACGCCTACCTGCATGACCAGTTCTGGAGCTACTGGAATAGGTAAGGTCCCATTATTTTTCTCTTAAGATAAACGATATTCAGCTGAAATCTCATTAGAAAAAATATTTTGTTTAGCTAGTAAAAATGCTAGTAGCCTTTGTTTCCAGTAAATACAGAGACTTGATTAATGTATTCATTTCAGATAATTTAAACTTCTCTGCCTTTGTAATGTTGATTCATATTTTTAAACAAAATTCTCAGTATAATGTCAAAAATTAGTATTGCCTTCATTTTCCATTCTATGCCGATAATATTGGTGTTACTTAAAACATACCTAGTAAGTGGTGGTGCCTATTACAATATCAACACTGACTTTTTAATCCTTTTGTATATGAAATTTATGCTTACTGTCTTACCTGAGAAACAAACATCCTAAGCTCTCCGAGGAAAGTCTCCAAATATATAAAAGATAGAAACAACTTATATTACAAAAGTAGAAAACGTTTTATCTACCGTTAATCAACATCCACAATGCATGCAAGTCTTGGTATTTAAGAAAGAGTTCATAGGGCCAGGGAGATAGACCAGAGGTTTAGGTGCTTCGCTTGTACCCCCCACCACCCTGTGCAATGACCAGCACCACACACAGTGCCCCCCCACTCAACTAAGAGTCACCCATGTCCGGAGAGCTAGGAAGACCCTGTAACCGTCACTGGGTCTGGCCCAAACCAAAAAGAAAAAGAAAAGGGTGCTATGTGGAGGAGAGGATGCTGTTTTGTTGACTGCCCCTCCGCCAGTGTGCCGGACCTGCAGATGTTCTGTTAATCCTCGCAATGTAGTTACCGTCTTTCCCACTTACTAGCTAACTAAACTGATTCTCAGAGAAAGAAAAGCAAATGACATGTTGCCAGTCATTATGGGCTGCATTGTTCTCTCCCTCCCAAGTTCCTGCTGTCACCAGCTCTGTTGTCATCTATGGTACCACTGTTGAAGCCTAAGCTTTTTCTATGAGGAAGTTCCAGCTTCGCACAGGACTCATTTCTTCCTCTTGAAACAGGGAGGTGGTTCAGGCAGTAACATTCCTAGATCAACTGTGTTGCTTGTCACTGACCAGTGATAAGAATACAGTAATCAGATGGCTTTGGATCACATCATTAAGGAAGTGGTAGAATCTGTGGACAATAGTCTGATCCTAGAGAAAAAACATATATTGCCACCATCACTGACAATATTGACAGGCCACAGAGTTTGGCATTATATTGTTACTCAGCTTTGAAAAAGGCCAACGGACCTTGCCTGTAGCAGCTGCACTAAACTAAACCCACTTTTTGCCATGGTAACAATGATCATGACAAAATGCTGAATGTAATGGCTTTCTTGATTTTCTTGTGTAATTGTGCGTGGCATCCGAGCTTTACTTTACAGGGATGGAGGAGGAAAGTGCAAAATGTTTTAGAAATCAATGCTGCTTCAGCGTTTCCTGTCTTTTTATTCAGCCATTATTCAAATTAGCAGTAATGTGGCAAATTGAATTTTAGATTTTTCGCAATTTAATGATGAGTTTGAAATGGTAAAGAAAGCATCATTTTTGATAGTGTAGGGAAAGCAATGACAGGAAAATCAAACTGTATAAGTTTAGGTTGCTAAAGGATTTTAAAAATGGATAAGCTGAATCATTACAGACACTTTCCTCTCTCCTTCCCCCACAGCACTTGCCTTGGTACTGGTCAAGTTGCATTTTGTTGTTGTTGTTGTTTGGTGGGGGGGTAAGAGGATTGTACACCTGGCAGTGCTCAAAGAATACTTTTTGCCCTGATATTGCTTCCATGGTGTTCTGAAACCATGTGTTGCTGGAGCTTGAACCTGAGCCTCCTGCACGCAAAGTATGCACACTATCCCTTTGAGCTTTCTCCACTCTGGGCTCAAGGGGTTTTTTTTTTGTTTGTTTGTTTTATTCTTTAAATTGATACTGAAGAGTCGTGACTTACAAAGCTGCGTCCTCCCACAGTCCAAAATCGCCACCATGCCCTGAGCTGTCCTGAGACACCAGAAATTAACCTGCTTAACATTCTAGTATGTGGGTTTTGTGACTGACATCTCCAGACTTTCTTGGAATTAGGATGACTTCCCTGTACTCTCAGAAACCCCCTGAAGTTACCCAACAAACCAACTCCAGCACTACCATAGAAGCTCTTCTACTAGCCTTGTGCCAAAGACCCATCAATGAATCTCAGAAGAGATTGAAAAGTTGCAGTAAGTCTTTTCAGACCCACATAAGGGTGAATCATCTGAGCACATTGGAGAGGCCAGGTTACCCCAGTCTCCGCCCAAACAGAGCCCCCAGCAGGCACCTGCTCCCACAATTCAAAAACGCTGTTCAGCCAGACTCTGTCCATTCAAATCTCCAGGCTTTGGCTAAGTCAGATGGAACACCTTCCCCTGTACTTCCGGAAGCCTCAGTAGTCATCTCCACACCCCAGAGTTACTGATAATTGAGTTTTAGGCATACTGTAATTCAACACTACATCTTTTCACCAGTTTCATCTTCACTCGACAAGTGTTTCCATATTCCCTCCCCATTCTGACCCCCCACTCCACACCCACCTTCAACTTGACAGGCACATTACAAGCCTCATTACAAAATTTCAGTGCTTGCCACGTAGATCTCCTGTTTTCATTTCTGTTGAATCTGTGTTTTGGGTATATGGCTATACACCTCACTCATATCACTGGTATAACTGAAACCCTGGTGACTGTTAACCTATTGCTTCTCACTCTCTTCTAATCTCCTTGCTTTCCTCTGTCTCTCTCCTCTAGACAAATACTTTCAATGAAGCAATATTGCAAGTTGAATTTTTAGCTAATATCACTTACTGAAAAATTCCAATAACATATCTTCATTCTAAACTATTTCAACTTATTTCTCAGTGCCTACTATATGTATGCTATATATATATGTGTGTGTGTGTGTGTATTACACATGTAGTACACACATATATATACACACATATGTAGTACATTTTTGTGTGTACATTTTTTCTTTCATATTGTGGTAAACTACGCATCATTTCAGCTATTATAAATGTTTTGTGTCATTAGATACATATACATTATTATATAAGTTTTTTTGAAGTAAAATAGGTTTTTATTAAGGAGATTTTAGGAGAGGGGGAGGGAGAAAAAGAAAGTAAGAGAGAGAGTAACGCGCTCAAGGGAGAACGCGGGCTGCTCCAAAGGCGGAGAGCCAGTAAAAGAGAGAGTACACATCTCAAGAGGGGAGATCACGGGCAACACACGTGTTCAGGCAGCATGTGCGCCGCAACTACCATCCTGTACTCAAAAATTTTAGTTTCTGAAGCTGAAACGCTATGCAAATCTAGCACTAACTTTCCATTCTTCATTCCTTCATCTCCTGGTAGTGAACATTCTACATTCTGTTCTTATAAAGAATTATAAGAACTTATAAATTTGATGAATCTCAATACTACATATAAGTGAAATCATATATGTCCTTTTCTGTGTGACATTTTAGTTAGTATAGGGTCAAATGGAAATGTTACTGGCGCCCACTCAAGGAAATCAATAAATAACGGGATGTCAAGTGATCAAGTGAGTGTCTTAAATATTTATCCCTGTTAGATTTTTTTTCTTTGTGGAAAGAACCTTGTAGCCCTGCTCGGGAACCAGGGCCAATGCCCCGCTAATTATATAAGCAGATGGTTCTAGGTTGACAACTGTAATACCGCAGCTACCAAGGCCACACTTGGTGATGGTTCTTGGGAGGGTTGATGGGGTCTGTGAAATCCCGGGCATTTACTTCAGGGCATGCAAGCCTCACTGTGCTGTTTCTATGCACTTAGGGAAAGAAATAGATGATGATGGTAATTCTATGCTTAGTTTTGTGTTTTTGTTCTGAAGAACTATCATATTGGTCTCCACAGAGGATATAGCATTTTATTTGTTTTTCTTTTTTTTCCTTTTTTTTTTTTATTACAATTACAAAGATATACAATTAAAAAGTTCATATTTGGGTTTTGGTCATACAGTGTTCCAGCACCCATCCCTCCACCAGTGCCCATCTCCCACCACCAACGTCCCCGGTTCCCTCCCCCTCCCCCCAGCCCTGCTCCATGGCAGGTTCTTTATTTCTTTCCCTTTCTCTCTCTTTCTCTTTTCCTTCTCTTCCAGACTATGGATTACAGAACATACATGAAAGGGTTGTCATGTGTATCTTTTTGCCTCTATTTAATGCTCATTTCTAGGTTGGTATTAGTACCCTCAACAATGTTAGCACACTGCTCCATTTTCTGTCTTACCTAGCCTCTGACTCCCACACATTTGTGATAATTTTGATAATTTCCACCTTTGACAAGACCTCCTGATACATGGGCTATAACATTTTATATCAAAGTGACAATTCATAAGGTGTCCAATTTCTTTACATCCTTACTGATTCATTAATTACTATTCTTAATGCATTTAGTGCTCACTAATTGATTAAATAAACTGGGTAAATGTATACACTGTTCTATTTTCTGTATTGCCTAAACTCTGACTCCCACACATTTGCCTTAGGTTTTACCTACTGATAAGACTTCCTGATCCATGTTTTGTCTGGCCTTGGATATTAGAATCATGCTATCTTTTTACATCCTGCAAATAAATGCAGTCATTCTATATTTGTCTTTTCTCTCTGGCTAATTTCACTCAGGCAGGATACTCTCCATGCCCATCCATTTATAGGCAAATTTCATAACTTTGTTTTTCCTAACAGCTGCATAGTATTCAATTGTGTAGATGTACCACAGTTTCTTTATCCAGTCATCAATTCTAGGGCACTCTGGTTGTTTCCAGATTCTGGCTATTGTGAACAGTGCTGCTATGAACATAAAAGTACAGATGGTGTTTCTGCTGTGTGTTTTTGCCTCCCAGGGTATTTTCCCAGAAGTGGTATGGCTGGGTCAAATGGGAGCTCAATTTCTAGTCTTTGGAGGAATGTCCATATTGTTTTCCAGAAAGGATGTACCAGTTGACATTCCCACCAACAATAGATGAGGGCCCCCCTTTTCCCCCACATCCACACCAGCACTTGCTGTTCTTGCTCTTTTGGATATGTGCCAGTCTCTGTGGTGTGAGATGATATCTCATTGTTATTTTAATTTGCATTTATCTGATGATTAATAGTGATGAGCATTTTTCAGATGTTTTTGGGCCATTTGAATTTCTTCTTTGTCAAAGTTTCTGTTCATTTCTTCCCATTTTTTGATAGGATTAGCTGTTTTCTTCTTGTAAAGTATCAGTACCTGATATATCCCGGATATTAGCCCCTTATCAGATGGGTATTGGGTGAATATTCTTTCACACTCTGTGAATTGTCTTAGTATCTTGGTCACCGTTTCTTTTGAGGTGAAGAAACTTTTTTAGTTTCATGTAGTCCCATATGTTTATCTTCTCTTCCCATTGCTTTGTTAGTGGTGTTTCATCTTTAAAGATGCTTTTAGCTTCAGTGATTTTTAATTACTGTTTCAATTTCCTCAATGGTGATAGGCTTATTCATGTATTGCAGGTCTTCTTGTTTCAGCCATGGGAGATTATAGGACTTCAGGAATTTACCCATTTCTTCCAGGTTCTCATGTTTCGTGACTAACAGACTCTCAAAGTAATCTCTGATGATTTTTTGGATTTCTATGGTTTCTATTGTGATGTCCCCCTTTTTTTCATTTCTGATTCTAATTATTTGGTTTCTCTCTTTCCCTGTCCTTACAAGTCTTGCCAATGGTTTGTCAATCTTGTTTATTTTTTCAAAGAACCAGCTCTTGGTTTCATTAATCTTTTTTTTTTTTTTTTGGGGGTTCAAACTCATTGATTTCCTCTCTAAGTTTTATTATTTCTTTCTTTCTGCCTGGGTTGGGCTCCTTTCGTTGGTCTTTTTTCTAATATTTTGAGCTGTGAAGTCTGGTTATTTATGTGGGCCCTTCTTTTTCCTGATGAAAGCTATGAACTTTCTATGAATACTCTTTGGCGCTATGAATACTATTTGTCCCTTTCTACGAATACTCTTTGGGGAAGGCACGCCCATAAATTGATATTTCTTGTCTTTCAGCAGTTTTTGAGAGCTATGAACTTTCCTTTTAACACTGCTTTTGCTGAGTCCCTCAAGTTCTGACAGTTTGTATCCTCATTTTAATTTGTTTTTAATTTCATCTTTGATTTCTTTTATGACCACTGTGATCTTAACCTATTTTTTAAAAAGTCTGCTGTTGGGGTCCTAATCTTCTCTGATTTTGATTCAATATAGCTCACAGAGAAGTTGGTAAAAAATCACCTCTTCCACCTGTAAATAACCTTTCAAAGTGGCTATTGGTTAAATTTTGAACTATCATATTATTATTATCATCATTATTTTTTTTTTTTTTTGCTTTGGGGTTATAACCCAGCAATGCTCAGGGATACTCCTGGCTCTGCATTCAGGAGTTACTCCTGGCAGTGCATTCAGGAGTTACTCCTGGCAGTGCTAGGGCACTATATGGGATGCTTGGTATCGAACCTTGGTAGGTCACATGCAAGGCAAACACCCAATCCATTGTCCTATCACTCCAGCCCTCTTTTATTTTTTTGTGTCTAACTATTTTAGTTAGACATTAACTTTCAAAGAAATACAATAAGAATATTCATTTACTGTTTGTAGAATCATGATATTGTATGACTATTTACCTATAAAGTATCTACAGTAAGCCTACAACTTTTTTTGTACAATATTTTTATAAAATTCATTTCATATAAGTTGAATACTCTTTGGGGAAGGCACGCCCATAAATTGATATTCCTTGTCTTTCAGCAGTTTTTGCAACAATGTTATTCATACCTTTCTTCTTTCAAAGCATTATGTTTTCTTGATTTTGAAGATATGTTATTCCAAGATAAAATATGTAGTCTATGTACCATGCTACAGTTCTTCCTGCCCTGCTAAGAACATACTCAGTCTCTTTTGCTGGCTCTTCTCACTCTTCCCAGCTCTAGCTTTCAGGACACAGGGACTTAATATTTTTTGTTTGTTTGTTTTCCCCAAGAAGAACCACTGGCACATTCCCTTGGAAAGCTCATTTGCATGTGGTGGCTTTTTATCTCCTTGCTCGTAGTTCCTGGTTTTTAGTCCCCGGTCTAAATTCTCCTGAGTATGAATTCATTTATCTGTCCAACCAATATCTACTTTTGAATATTTATTATGTATCTCAGACTTAACATTTTCAAAATTAAACTGTTCAACTTCACTCCCCAAGTTTGTTTCTCCCCCCCACCCCTCATTTCACCCCATGTTCAATTAATGAGCCTCAATTTGTTCAGATACTTAAGTCTAAAGCCTCCTGTATCATCACCAGTCATCAAGAAGTCCTTTCATCACTGTCTCCAGTGTGTCTCAAGACATCATTTAACATGATTCCCCACGCCGTTCACTGAGAGATTCTTATTAATGTCCAACAGGTCACTGTCAACCCTTGCATGTCAAGTTTTTTTATTCCCCAGCCATAGTAAAGTTGTAAATAGAGACAAAATTTTGTCACATATGTGTTTGCAACTCTTTAATGACTTTCCCTCGCTTTAAAAATAATACCGAATCAGTCAGTAGAGGCACAGATACAAAAAAATAATACCCAGTATGTCAGAGAGGCACAGATATAGAAACTACACTCATGTGGGATATGTAAAAATATATAACATAATGCTAATATCCAAGGCCAGGAAAAACAGGGGGCCAGAACAACTCGTCAGTGGTTGGAAGCATGCCACAAAAACAGGGGCAAAGGATAGTTAGGATAGAGAAAGGACCAGTATGACAATAATAGTTAAAATGATCACTCAGGGCAAGAACTGAGTGTTGAAAGTAGGTAAAGGGATATACATGATAAACTTTTTAGTACCTGTATTGCAAACCGCAATGCCCAAAAAGAGTGAGAAAGGGATATACGTGATAAACTTTCAGTACCTGTATTGCAAACCACAATGCCCAAATAGTTGGATAAAGAGGAGAGAAAGAGAGATTGTTTGCCAAGGGGCTGGGGGGGTGGGGTAGGGGGATGGCAGGGCCCGCAGTCAGGGAGAGGAAAAAATTGGGATATTGGTGGAGGGAATTGTAGACTGGCGAAGGGATGGCTGATGGCACATTGTGTGACTGAAACCCAATCTTGAACAACTTCATAAATGTGGTGCAAAAAACATAATTAAGACCCAAACAGTACCATGGCATTCATAGCCTTCCTGATCAGCCTCTGTTGACCTGCTCCTCTTCTTATACTTACTCACCATGCAGGCTTTTGTGATTTTTTCTTGAACCTCCACTAGTTTTTTTTTTTCTTCCAGAGCTTCAATCTTGCTAATCCTTCTCATAATTGTATTCATATAGAGTTGCATACCTCAACATACACTCCTCATAATGTTCAGGTCTCTGCCCAGACTTTACCTCTCCAGAAAACCCGTCTCTGATAATGAAAGGCATCCCCACAGCTCACTCTCTCTTCACTCAGCTTCAGTGCTCTACATAATACTTACTGCTCTCCCTTTGAAGACAGTTATAAACTCTCACACTTGCTTAATTAAATGTCCTGGAACATAGCATGCCTAAAGCTCAACTATTATTAACTTGATAAACCACATCTTATTTTTAAAAAATTAAACTTAAAGTACTGAAAGAAAAAAAATTTTAAGAGTTTTACCTTTCTTGTGTTATTTATATTTATTGAATGTAGTATACTACTCATTCCTTTGCAATCAAAATTTCAGGAATTTTCTTTGGCTTAATTAACCTAAAAAAGAAGGCTGGAGGAATAGTACAGAGGGTAGGATGCTTGTCTTCCACATGCTAACCAGAGTTCAATACCTGGCACCCCATATGATCCCCCAAGCTCCCCAAGAGTGAAGACTGAATAAATCATGAGTTCAGTCTGGTTTGGCCCCAAAATCTAAATAAATAATCTCTCATAAAAAGAGAGAGTTCTTTGACAGTTTGACCTCCTATACTAAGAATATTTTCATATTTCTAGTGATTAATTAAAGATTACAGTTCTGTAATCTGAGGCCAAATTATATACTCAAACTCCAACTTGTTACGTTTTTCTTGAAGCAGCAGATATTTGTCTTGCTTTTAGTGATTGGAGATAAACTGGGTCAATTCAAATGAAAGTATTGAGTGACCTGAATAGCAAAGAGCCGCGTACAGCTATCTCCCTGCACAGTACACGCACAGGCCATCAGAAACCTGGAGCTCTTAGCTGCAGGTACAGAAGTGCCTTCTCCCATCCCAAGCACACTCTGGCAATCTGTCATTAGTAAAGTCAGTGACATCACAGTGCATTTTGTAAGTAGCCTCTTCTATTTCTCTTAGAGTAGGTTGAAGTTCATTGACTGGGAAGAATAAAGCAAAGTTTCGTTTGAATAATTTTCCAGTTTGTGATCCTGGAAGTAATAGAAGAACTGTCCTGCTCGAATCCACCAAGCAAGCCACTCTGTTTTCATCAATGGGGGCTAACTTGCTTAACCTCAGGAGCCTTTCTTTTCAATAAAATTTGGCTTCACATCTGCTTCTTATTGTTGTGATACATAATGCATTGAGAGCACTTTATTAGGAGGTGAAAGATGGTCTATGTCACACCTGGCAGTGTTCAGGAGTGCCTTTGGCTCTTCTAGTCAAGGATCACTCCTGGAGAGACTTTGGGAACCGTATAGGGTGATCAAACCTGGGTCAGCCACATGCAAGGCAAGCACCTGATTACCCACTGTACTATATCTGGCCCCTTGTTTGTTATCAGTGTTTGTTTTCGGGGAAGAACACTTTAACAGTATCCGACATTCAGTAGGTATTTGTTTCCTTTTGTCTCTTTAGCTGTACAGTATTGTCTGATGAAATTTAGTTCTTCTGAATAGAGCGTTTTTAATTGCCTTCTTTTCCAGATAAACTCCTATTTGGCTAATTTCATCATTCAGTTTAGCCGACATGGTTTCTGGATAACCACTCTGCATTCATATATTTTTATTCTTTTCTTTTTTTTTTTTCTTGGCTTTTTGGGTCACACCCGGCAATGCTCAGGGGTTACTCCTGGCTCTGCACTCAGGAAGTACTCCTGGTGGTGCTCGGGGGACCATATGGGATGCCAGGGATCAAACCCAGGCCAGCACAGGCTGGCAAGTGCAAGGCAAATAGACTATCGTTCCGGCCCTTCATTCATATTTTGGATTCAATGTTCCTTCTTATCTTTCATCATCTTCTTCTAACTAGTATTGATTTCCACTGTATCTGTTTTACCTGCTATCAAATGCCCAGAAATTGGTAGAACACTGGCATATCAAAGGCAGTCATGGGATATTTATTATATGAGTTAATTTCCTGAGATATGATAGGCAACAGTATTTTAATCAGCCATTAGGGATTAGGCTGGAAATTTTTATATTAAGTCACAATAGGCCAATTGTTTTTCTTTGAGAATGATATTGTAAGAACACTGAAAAAAAATGCCTCAGTTTTTCTGCAAAGGCTTTTAGTTCTTTTAGATCTATCGATATTTTGTAGTTTTGTTTCATTAAATGTGGCATAATTGTATTTGTTTTGGGGATTTTTAAAGTCCAAAACAACTTGATTAAGTGAGAAATGTATTTTATAATTTCTGGGTAAAGAGTTATAATTTTATATTGGCTTTTACTCCTGTGAAACTTCCACCAAATATGTCACTTCCAAGTTGTCATAGAATGCCTTGGAAGTTTTGAGCAGAAACTGTCTGTAACTTCTTTTAGAGGGCATGTGAAATTGTAGCCATACTAACGTCTGAGGAGTAAGACAATAAATTAACGCCCATATTTTATGGGCCTAATATTTAAGATTGTACACCAAGTTAACAGAATATAAACTAAAATTCCGTATATTAAGATAGGGAGGTTCATGTTTTTTATTGCGTTCGCAGACTCCTGAGAGATGTAGGATTCGTGTGGCATTGTACAGAGAGGTACGCCCACTGAATAGCCCACCTTTCTTCTCTGCTCACCTTTGACTCCGCTTTCTTCCTAAGAAACCACCAAACACGGTCCTGCCTGTATATGCAGAACTCTGTTTGGTCTGCCTTCCCATCAGACACCTGAGTTGAAAGAGAGCTGGCTAGACTGTCTGGAAATTTCAGGATGAGTAGCTCAGGATGTTTTGAGATTCATGTAACATGAAGTGTGGCCTGAAAAAGGAATTCATGAGATAGACATCAAGTGGGGCTGTTCCATCATCCCATGACTCCCTTCTTCATGGGTTGGGTACAACTTGAAGGTCCAGAAAGAATCCTCTGAAATTTGGGCTTGGGCTGTTGACCCCTCTTGACTTGGACTAAAAGACATTAACAAAGGAAGTAAATTCATGTATCTCCCCAGAGTCACATCTTGCTCTGCATTAGGGAAGGAGAGAGAGGAGCACCAGAAAAAATATTCGTGAACTCTGAAGGGATAAGACCTGAGTTTCATCTGTTGAATCTTTGAACCTGTGGCTTCATATTTTCCCTTCCTTGAGTTGGAGCTAAGCTAGTTCCTACTGGCACAAGAATTTATTTGCTAGAGGAGTATTTGACAGTGCTATTTCTCACTTCAATATATTTTTGTACAGACTGGCTATTTACTTGGTTGTTTAGCAGTTGCTTTTTCTCATGTTGACCCGAGAGGCATGTTAGAGTTAAGGAAGATATTTTTCAGAGGATGGCCAGAAGTTTTTTCCTTTATAAGATGCTTCCAGGAAGCCTGCAATTAGCCAAATCACAGATTTCCAGTTATTTCAGTCTTGTTAAAAATGCGGCTGATCACATCTGTCTTAAGTTGGAGTATATGTCTCAGCAATAGAAGCTCTTGCAAACCTTCAATTACAGCAGCCTCAGAAGGCATTGCCGCCGTGTACTAACTAACAAGTAGTCATCAGCAACAACAGGATACAGATTGACTAATAATTAGCAAATGCACTGGAAAGAGTTTCTCTAAAGGTAAAATATCATAATTTGCTTTCCCATCTCAAGTGGAGATGCTTGTGAGATATTGATGTCCTGCTTTTCCTGACAAATACTTGAAGCTGTTACTGGTTGGAGTAATCTTGAAATAAATGAAAGGATGAAGGAAGTGTCTACTATATGTCTAATACATTTATAAGAATTACTATTAGTGATGATTAAGTGTACTTCTTTTTCTGCATTTGGAACCTGCCCCCCCACAGGGAATTAATATTTTTCTATCATTGTTAATTGTTTCCAGTGCTGGCTGTATATTCAAACTCAAATGAAGAAATGAATTCAATAAAGAGATGGTTGTTAAAAGACTGGAATGAGATAAAACAGAAAATTAAAGAAAAAAAAAGACTTATAGGGAAACATTGAGCTTATCTCATTAATTTAACAATTGTCTTTAAGAATATGCAAAAGTGTGGGGGGGAAGGGGAGAATATTTTTAAAAAAATAGATGCCAAAAAGAGTTGTTTAAAGGAAGGCTATTCCTGCTGATCTACTTATGGGGTTAGCATGAACTGCTGTGAAGCATAAATAGTTCCCCAAATAAATATACAATTAGGATCATCCAGACCAGATGAGAGAAGAGGAAGAGATTTTGTTGTTAGAAAGTGATATAAGAACTTGGAGTCTGGATCCCAGAAATACAGAGTCCATTTCTGGGACCAACCCTAGAATAGCAGAGATCAGGTAGAAGTCAATGCTAAAATTACTTGTGGTCTAGAGCGGTTATGCCCAAACTTCTTGTAAAAATCATATAAGGAACATTAAAAATATATCAATGTGGGCTTTCTCTCTAGAGAAGGGCTACTTAAACTTTTTGTATTTTCTTTTCAGGGAACAAATTTTTTGCATGATACCTGGCATTTACTGATAATAAATCCTAAATGAAATTATTTTGAATCAAAGTCTTTTAAAGTGAAAAAAAATTTAACGTTTTGAGGGGACATGAGAGAGGGGAAAGAGACAGTGGCTAATGCCTTGTACTTGGCCAACCTTAGATTGTTCGCCAACCTTAGATTGTTCGCCAGCAACCCATATGTTTCTCCTAGCCCTTCTGGGAATAAGCCTTGAGCACAGAGTCTGGAGTAAGTCCTTACTGTAGCCTGATGCAACCCAAAAAGTAAAACAAGCAAACATGATAAATCAGTAAGGAAATACATAAAATGGAAAGGCCTGGACTTACTCCTGGCTCTGATTAAATTGTCTAAAGACTACACTAGGTTCAGAAAAGAATTAAAGAGTACTTATAGACAAATAAAGGTCTTAAATTTTAACTAGACTGCATATTCTGTTCTGAAAATTGGTGTATTTTATATAAAAACGGTCTTAAGGAGTGTTTTTAAAATAGCTTTATTAAGATGTACTGTCACTGTCTTCCCGTTCATCATCAATTGGCTCGAGCGGGCACCAGTAACATCTCCATATGTCCTGTCTCATGCTAGTAGAGCCCAAGGGAACTTGCTTTTTCCAGGAACATAAAGAGCCTCAAACCATTCCATCAGGTCATGGGAATGAGGTCTATAATTGTTACTGGTATCTGGCATATCAAATACGACATGGGTAGCTTGCCAGGCTCTGCCATACGGGTAGCATACTCTTGTAGTCATCTCTAAATCCTGCTTTTATTGATGAAATGTGCTGCTGCTTGCGCGGCCGGGCTGTGATAGGCTGGTCTGCTGGGTGGAGTTCTGACGAGGGGGAAGTCCGGATGTGGAAAATGGAGGCCCTCATGGAGTTGGGTGGGGGGGGTGGTCGTCTGACTTATTGCAAGGTTCTGCTGGGGTGGCAGGCCAGGGCTAGAACCCGCCATCCCTCCTGGGTGCCTCATGAGCGGCTGGGGACAGGGAGAGCCAGTAGCAGCTCTGCCCCATGTCTGTGAGTCTCACAGACATTAAGATGTAATTGACATATAATCTCTACATTTAAATTGTATAATATAACAGCTTTTATCATGATATAAGCTCATTACACATTTTAAACTCTTACCATCACAAATACATACCTACCCCTTCAATTTGTTCCCATTTATAATCCTTTCTGTCCCTTCAGTCCTGTACCCAAGAAGTCACTAATATGCTTTCTATCATATAGATCACTATGCAAATGCTTTTGCACATAGAATTGTATGTATTATAGTTTATTGTATTTGCTCAGCAGAATTATTTTAATAGTCATCAATTATGTGGAATATAGCAATAGATCGTTCCTTTTATACCTGAGAAACAGTCATTTACATGGCAGTGCTCCTATTTGTTCATCTGTTCATCTGTATATTGGCTGGTTGTTCTTGGTTCTATCTAGAGTAATCAAGTTCCTATGAACAATCATGCTAAAATCTCAGGAGCAGAGAAATAGTACAACAGGTAGGGCATTTTCTTTGCATGAAGCACGTCCCTGGAAACCCGCAAGGTCCCCAAAGCATGCCAGGAATAATCCCTGTGTTCAGAACCAGAAGTAAGCTCTGAACACTACCTGGTGTGGACCAAAAACAGGAAGGGAAGGAAGGAGGGAGGGAGGGAAGGTGAGAGGGAGGGAAGGAAGGTGGGAAAGGAAAGGATGGACTTGTGATCTGGAGTGGTCAGGTTCCATTTCTTTAGCTAAAATACCTAGCAGTATAATTCTGAGATATGTGGTAATTTGTTCATTTTATGAAATGCTGAAACTGCCATCCACAGTGATTTGCCATTTCACATTCTCATCCACAATTGTTGAGAGTTCCAGGGGTTCTCCATCTCCCCTACCTCTTAGTCTGCTTTCTTAACTTTGAATCTCTGATACTTGTATGTCAGTGTGATTTTTATTTGCATTCTGTAAGCAGAAATAATATTGAAACTCTGATGCTCATTCACTATCTTACACTTCTTTGGTTCATTTTTAAATTGAATTCTTAGGAATTTTTGGTACTTTTAGAAATATTCTGGATATAAGTCCATTGTCAGATATGTAATCAGAAATGATCTGGCTTGTTTTCTTAACAGTGATTTTCATGGATCAAAATTTTAATTGTTTTTCTTTCTGGGTCACACCCAGCAATGCTCCTGGCTCTGCACTTCTGAATTATTCCTGGCGGTGCTCAGGGCCCATATGGGATGCCGCCGAAGAATTGAACCTGGGTCGGCTGGGTGCAAGGCAAATGCCCTACCTGCAGGACTGTTGCTCCAACCCCGAAATTTTAAAATTTTAATGAAGTTTCGTTTACCAAGTTTTCTTTTTCTTTTTTTTATTTTTTATTATAACACCGTGAGATATTCACTTACGAAAGTGTTCATATTTGAATTTCAATCGTATAGTGTTCCAGCACCCATCCCTCCCAGTGCCTGTTTGCTACCACCAATGTCCCTGATCCCCCCTCCCGTTCCCAGCCTGCGCCTGTGCAGGCAATATTACGCTCTCTCTCCTCTTACACATTGTGGATTGCAATACATATATTTAGAGGATATCATGTATACCCTTTTTGCCTACTTTCGATGCTCA
Organism: Cryptotis parvus; assembly: GCA_021461705.1. Lineage (NCBI taxonomy): Eukaryota > Metazoa > Chordata > Mammalia > Eulipotyphla > Soricidae > Cryptotis > Cryptotis parvus. The sequence goes on along the minus strand of JAJIBD010022372.1, from coordinate 24,050 downwards.
GTTCTATGCTGGTATTATCATTTTTAACAATTATTAGTACACTGTTCCTTTCTCTGTCTTACTAATCTCTGACTCCCACATGTTTGTAGTAGATTCCACCGACTGACAAGACCTCCTGATCCATGTTTTTTCTGGCCTTGGATATTAGAATCATGCTTTTTTTTATATCCTGCAAATAAATGCAGTCAATCTATATCTGTCCTTTTCCCTCTGGCTAATTTCACTCAGCATGATCCTCTCCATATCAATCCATTTATAGGCAAATTTCAGAACTTCATTTTTCCTGACAGTTGCATAGTATTCCATTGTGTAGATGTACCACAGTTTCTTTATCCAGTCATCTGTTCTCGGGCACTCTGACTGTTTCCAGATTCTGGCTACTGTGAATAGTGCTGCTATGAACATAGAAGTGTAGATGGTGTTTCCACTGTGTGTTTTTTGGTCTCACAGGGTATATTCCCAGAATATTCCCAGAATATACCCTGGTATTGCTGGGTCAATCAGGAGCTCAATTTCTAGTCTTTGGAGGAATGTCCATATTGGTTTCCAAAAAGGCTATACCAGTCTACATTCTCACCAACAGTGGATGAGAGTCCCTTTCTCCCCCACATCCATGCCAACACTTGTTGTCCTTGCTCTTTTGTATATGTGCCAGTCTCTGTGGCCTGAGATGATATCTCATTGTTATGGACGAAATATCTAAGAAATTTTGAGGATTTTAGGGCAAAATAAATCACAGTATATATTCTTCTAGTTTTTCTTCATACCTAGATGTAGTGTCAATTTTATGCTAATTTTTGTATGTTGTGTGATGCATGAAGTTAGTTTACAATTATCTAATTACGCAGTTGTTCCAGAAATATGCTTAAAGGTTATATTTTTCTCTACAAACTAGCTTGTACACGTTTCTCAAAAATTAATTGATCATATCTGTATTCACCTTTTCTGAATTTTGTTTCATTTTTTTACCTCAGTGGCATTTCTGCATTGTTGTGATTACATTGTGTCATGTAGAATTACATTGTTGTGATTACATTGTTGTGATAACATTATAAATCTGCTGCGATATATACAAAGAATTGGAGAGTCTTGATAGCTTAACAGTATTAACTTTTCCAATGCATGAATACTGTATCTCCATTTATATATTCTTTTAACACTTTTTAAATGCCAAATAATTTTCATTATATGAATTTCTCACATTTTTGTCATAGTGACCCATATATTTATGTGTTTTATATTCTATTGGATGGGATGGTATGTCCTTTTGCAATTGTTGTTTAGAGAAGAAAGCTAATTTAGCTTATTTATCTTGTATCTTGCACTTTTGGAAAATTCTATAATATTTTGTTTTGGGCTAGATATCATAGGATTTTTCTATTTCTATTTGGATATCTTTTTCTTCTACTCCACTAATAAGAATCTGTAATACAACACTGACTAGTATTCAGAGCTTTCTCTCTTGTAGACCTGTGAAAAAGGTACTTAAATATTTCACCGTTAAAAATAATGCTAGCTATCAGTTTTTGAAGAATCCCCTTATGCCAGGAAAACTGCCTATTTCTAGTTTGCTGAGAGTTTTTATCAATTATATATGTTGAAATCAGCTGTTTCTCTGCCTCTATTGGATATAAATATAGTTTTTATTAATTAACTTGGTGATTTGTTTATATCTGTTCTTGAATGTTATGCCGAGAATGCATTTCTGAGAAAATTCCACCTAGTCACAAAGCAGAATTCTGTTTGAATTTTGTTGAATTTCAATTGCAAAAAAAAGGAAAAGGAAAAGCAGATATATCATACTGAATCATTTTAAAACAAACGAGCACATCCTTAAAAACAAAAGAAAATACCTGAAATTTTTTTTTTTAAAGTCCTTCTCTGGTGGTGGGACTGGGGCTGATTCACTGATGGTGGGGTTGGTGCTGGATCATAGTGCCTAAAGCTCAATTATTAACAGTTTTGTAAATAATGGTGTCTTAATAAAAGATAGCCAAAAAAAAATACTTCATCAGTCTGTGGTTTATTTTTCCTTCTAAAACCAAAATCAGATAACATCGTTATAGAACTAAATTAGTTCATAGTATGAGTTGGAAGTATCCCCTCCTTTGTGTTGGTGGAACTGTTATTTATTCCTAAGTGGTTGGTAGAACTTCCCAATCAAACCCTCTGAGTCTTTAATTTAAAAAAGGGCTAAGATGATCTTTTTCTAGATTGAATGTTGCTACATTGAGTGTTGCTACATTGTGTCTTTCAGAGTTTGTTCTGCTCACCTAAGTTGTAGAATGTTTTCCATAAACATTCAAAATATTCCCTTATTTTAAAATCTTTAGAATTTGTAGTGATTCGCACTGCTCTTTCCTAATACTGTTAATTGTGTCTCCTTTCCCAGATCAGTCTGCCTAAATTTTGATCAATTTTATTATACTTCTGAAAGAACCAATATTTCGTTCAGTTGGTTTTTTCCCTCCGCTTTCACTGCTTTCACTGTTATAACCTATACTATTTATTTTCTTTACTGTCAGTTTCATTTCCTCTTTTCCTGGTTTCCTAAGGTAGAAGGCCAAGGTGTTTATGTGAAATCATTCTTTATTTTTCCAGTATAGGCATTTATGTTCTATAAATTTGCCTTGTAATACAACGATAACTCTATTTTACAAAACTTCATGTTGTATCTTCATTTTATTTAGTTACAAATACTTCATAATTTTTCCATTTCAATCTTTATTTGCCACACATGTGGCAAATAAATGTGCTTGCTACTTAGAACTATTCTGGTTTTTTTCTCCCCAAAGAGCTAGATCTTTATAATACTGTTTTCTTAACTTACTCAATTCCTTAGAAGGCAGTAACAAACCTGAAGCCTTTCAAACTTACTGAGATTTATTTTATAGCACGGTCTCTAATTATCTAGGTAACTGTTTCATGTGTACTTAAAATGAAAATTGAATTAGCTCATATTGGGTAGAATGCAGTTTCAGTTTAATTCAGTCTAATTTGTGATAGTAGTGCTCAAATTATACCTGCACTGAGTAGTTTTTCGGTAGAGTACTCCAGTGATAGCCACAACTGTTCTCTGGGATTCTCCTTTTCGGTCCAGCTCTGTCCTGTTCGCTTTCTCCCTGCAAACTAGCTGGTCTTGCCACTGGTCTGGCCATTCTCCCAACTGTCTTGGGGGGAGGGGGACTGAGGGAGGCGAGAGGTGGTGCTAAAGTGGTAATTAATAATCTTTATTCATGGAAAAACTTTTCAGTTCGTGAAAAACACCGGAAGCACTTCATATCCTTCCTCGCATAATTGTCTGAACACTTTCTTAAGCAGTAAGCTAGAATAATCAAAAACTCATCTCTTGTTTTCTGTCATTCAGAAAATACTGTCACTCATCATTGTTGGATATCTGTTATCAGTCGTCATCTGTTTTGTTTGTTTGCTTGGTTGCTTGTTTAGTGACTGTCACAGGAGAACAAGTCTTATCCCTACTACTCCATTTTTGACCCTAAGTAGACATCTCTCATTTATGGTAAAAACCAACAACATATAATTTCACATAGTCTAAACTAGTTGGTCATCTTCAACATAAACCTCGATTTCTCTATGCTGTTTATGTCTTCATTGTCACCTTAAAGAAATTTTCTTAAGCATTAACTATGGATGGAATAATCTATGACAGGTTACATGCAAGCCTTCAGATTGCTTTCTATTGATCTTTCCCAAGCAGATACTCTTGGTATTTTAGAATGAACCTTTAGTCACTAATTTTTGACCAACAAAATGGGAAACCGGAAAATCATAGCCAAGATTGACTTTAATAAATATGTTATTGTTAGGAAGCAACTTTCCTTAATGTCAGTTTTTGGTAAGATAAATAAAAGCTAGTCATTTTTTATTTTATAGAACTCAGTTCACAGCATACTTGCTCTTTCTCTCTCTCTCTCTACATATAAGTTATATACATTCTTCCAGTTATGGGCCTTTTCTGCTTGATTTTTAAGAATCTTCTGGGATGGATGGCTGGGAGTGATGAGTTTGCCATAGCTCATTCACTTCTGACACATGGAGTATGGAAAATGAGCCATGAATATTTTCTCCTTTTCATGTCTCATTCTTTCATAAGACAAAAATATACATGAATATATGACGTGGTAAACACCCTTTCTAATTTCTTATTGGGTCTGGAAGTCATATTGTAAAAAGCTAAACACTGTGGGCTGGAGCAATAGAAGAGCGGGTAGGGCCTTTGCCTTTCACATGGCTGACCCAGGTTCAATCCCGGCATCCCATATGGTCCCCAATCACTGGCAGAATTAATTCTTGAGGGGCAGAGTCAGGAGTAACCTCTGAGCATTGCCAGGTGTGACCCAAAAAAGAAAAAGAAAAGGAAACACTGTGACTTCAGTTCATCCATTCACACAAGCCATTTTCATTATTATGTTTTTCATGTTCTCTCCTTTACATTTCTAGTTTACACTTAGGATTTGTGTAGATTCTATTCTCTCACTTACTCCCTTTTCTACCTTTAATGGCTAACTTTGAGATTATGGCAAGTTTCCTTTCCATAAGCTACTTATTAACCTTTTTTATATTCCCTCTTTCCATTTCCTTCCCTGTAGTCACTGGCATCTTTGCTAAGTACTAACTCCTCCCCATTTTAAAATCTGTCCTATCATATCCTGAGAGCTCGCTCATTCCAAGTGATTGCTAATACAAAGTTCATTTTTTAGGAAAGATGTTTTTTTTTATTTTAAAAAACTCCTCAATATAAATAAAGATAGTATAGTTGGTCCTAATGACTTCAGCTGTGACACATTTGAGAAAATCCTATAGCTTATGAAAATGGCATACATGAAGTCATTGGTTTGGTATATGGACAAAGTGTATGGAAACATATCGAGTTAAATGCTAAACCAAAATTTTAATGAAAAGTGAGTGTTTTACCATGATATATCCTAGTGCAACATTTTCCAGAAAAGTGGTCCATAAATATTAGTGCAGATATATGCCTAATTCAGTTATTAGGTCCCTTCTATATAGAGACAGCACATTATGTATTTTTAAGTAAACAAAGATGAGCACAAGATAATCTCACCGACAAGGAATTTAATTTATTTTTATAGGAAAACGTCCATTGCGGTGCCCCCAAGATCAGTGTCTATAGATACCCAAAGTGACCAGGGTTGTGGTATGGGTGTCCAAATGATAGCTGAAAGAATGATGACTGTAGAAACAATTTTCAGACAGCATAAGCAAAGTAGGTTCTCACGGAGAATTTAGTAGAGAGATGTCTCTGTTATAGGGAGAAAGAGAAGACAGTCATGATCCCATACATTACAAAGACTTGAAACGATTAGTAATAATTATCTGTTCCAGCAAATATTTTTTTCCTAAACATACTGACTCCCAGAATTCATTTCTTACATTCAAACGTTAGTAATTTTGATCCTATTATATTGAATCTGATTAGAGTATTGAGAGTTAACCTAACATCAGTTTTCACTGTGAATTATGTGGGTTTAGAAAGTTGTACCAAATGTAAGAACAGGGAGCTTTTAACAATTACACTTGAGAGAAACCTTGGGAGTTGCATTTGTCAAGCAGCTATGAAAACCATTCATGCATATGCGACGTCCAAAGCTCCGTCGGCAGCCCAAACATAAAGAATTGAAAGGTCATTCCTCTTCCTGCGGTGTGATGGTTTGTTGACGTATTTTGACACACCAGTACAAATGCTGAAAGAATCTGACCTTCCTGCAATACTGTGGGACTCAAGTCTGGACAGGATACCTGACACTCATGGCATTGCTCTTTTCCTTTCCCCTTCTCAGATAAACATACACCTTAAACATGAGATGCTAGCTTCAATACAATAATATTTCAAATGTTAAATGGACATAAATGATCGCTTTTTGAATTTGTACCCCCTTTCAGTTATCATCAATTTGGAAATCCCTAGTTGGAACTATTAATGCTTTAATGAAAAGAAATTGAATTCATTTTTCAGAATGATAAATGAAAATGAAAATGGCTAGTGCTTGAAAGAGAAAATCTAAACAAATGAAGAACTCTCTATACTAAAATATTCTTTGCTATCTTTATCTTTATGACAAGAACAATTTCTTGGTGTTCAAGTATGTGAGGATTACTTCTGAAGTTCAAAATTAATTTAAATTAAAGGTAAATTTCAGGTAACTTTAGAAGCCACCTCAGAGGCATATCTAACATGTGTTTAAGAGTTTGGAGAGTTAGGTGGAGGCCAGAGAAATGTCAAGAGAATTTTCTGTCATGTATAAATATGTTCTGTATTAGATTTATGTACAATGTAAATGTGAAACAGAGCTTTGACCAGTTACCCACAATTTTTCTTTTTTATTTTTTAACCATAGTATTTCTTAATGCATTATAATGTTGATGTGGAATGGAAAGGAAAAATTGTATGAATTTTATTAAAAAAAAATTCAAATAGTAGGGTAAATACTTTTCAAACAGGAGTAACTGTTTAGAAAGCTTTTCTTTCTGTCTTTAAAACTGGTAAATATAAAAGAACTGTACCAATATTCTCTAAGTGTTTAGATAAAATTATGCAAAATGTGAAGCTTTATTTACATATCTTAAAACTGGAAATGGAGTGATTTGGTATTTCTCTCATGCTATTTCCAAGTGAGATTTAAAAAAAAATGTACACTAAATGAACCGAAGGTAATTTCATCCTGAACAGGTATTTTTTGTGGCATGTCTAAAATTTCGGCTGACATTAGAAATAATATTTAACTATTCAACTACTTTCCTAAACTTCTTAACTTTTCCAGTAAACCTTGGACACTGTCTTTGAATTGTGACTGTTTTTTGTTTTGCCCACTCGGACAAATGTTGCCATGTCACTGGAAACCAGTGGTAAGTAGTGACAATGTGCTTTCAACTCCTGACCAGGTTTCCACAAGGCTTCAGCTCCGATTTCCTAGTGCTCTTCCTTTAGATTAGACCTCTAGGTTTTGTGCTATGAGAACTGACAGCCCTGCTCCTGCTCTGCCTCTGAGGCGTCTGGTCACACACTTCATTGGTGCCAAGCGTGGCCACCACACAGACTTTACTTTTAGGATTTTATGTCATTTTGAATTGACACCTCTGGCTGATGGTACAAATGTTCTTCGCTTTGTCGAGACATTACCTACATCGGAATAGGTGAAACCCCTTTTAAACTTAACTAATACATTGTCTAGTCCTAGTGAACAATGACAGGTTTTCCTGTTGAAAGTCAAGTGGCCACATTCTTTATATAATAACTCATCACGTAACATTGTAAGCCTCTACTTTGTCTGATCACACAAGTACTCATGTGTACACGCACACACACACACACACACACACACACAGATTGCTTAAGTATACTGCACATCTATTTTCAAGTAACAGGAAAGGGTTAAATTCTAACAATTTTATTCCTGCATTTATTAGTGACTTAATGTCTGCACACTTCTTTCCTATAAATTCATCCCTACATACACAGGAATAAATTAACCCTATTGTTTCTAATGTTATTTCATTCTAGAGAAATATCTCTTTTATAAAGTACACTACAAAGTTCTGCTGTGTTATTATATTCCTACCCTTCTTTCATGGATTCTTTGTAGAATTTCTTTGATTGTAGTGAGGAAAAAATTATTCTCTATCAATTATTTTTAAAAAGCAATAATTCATTATAGTTGATCATAAATGTCAGGAAGCAAAGACCCAGCTGAAGCGTTTTGTCACTAATCATGCTGTTTTTCTTCTAATTAGTTAATTTACATTTTACAAATTAAGGGTAAAATTCAGAGAGAAGATAACATCAGAGCTTTAACTGACCTATATTTGTATCTGCCAAATTTAAGTTAATTAGAAATGTAGATGTTGTTTGTTTTATCTGTCAGAAGAGCTCATCTTTTTTTCTTTAAAAAAAAAGACACACTTTTTACCCCTCAGCATTTATCATCTAAATAATAGTCTTGCCAAGATGGCAGCCTCATAATAAACTCTTTTCAGTGGAGTGATGGGTAATGAAGCTTGCTTGTGAAGGCAGCGAAAAATGTTGTCTGGCCAAATGCATGAATATGATGGCTAGAGAATCAGTGGACTTTTTCAGTCATCAATCTTTTTAGTAGCCTCTTATACATCTGAATATTTTGATAGATGATCTAATAATTGAGGTATCTATCTTTCTAACTATCAGAATTGCATAAAAATTATTCTCACATGCTACTGAATATTAAATATATTAGACTTCCAGTAAATTTTTTCATAAAAGAGCTAAAAGGTGAAAGATTTTTTGTTATTCTATAAATATCTCTTGCTATATGGCATGTAAAACCCTCTGAAATATTCAACTCTCCATTTCCTCTGTGAGAAGAAAGTATGCACTTTGAAGGAAAATATACCTTTAAAAGTAGAGCATATAGTAGTTAGCTCTAATTAGTTAATCAACCTTGAAAAATGTGTAAGATTAACTGAGTAGTGCAAAGTAGATTTTATAGGTCAGTTAAAGGGACACAAATTTCATACAAGTTGAACAAGTGATGTGGCTACAATGAAGAACTTAGTGATTTTTAGGCATTTACCATTTTGGCAGAAGATGATGCTTCTAAATGGGAGTGAGAGGAATTTGTGTTAATGCTCCCTATCTTGCTTGTCACCTACTGACACAAAGCTACCCAAGTATTCTTTTCATGCATAGGTTTTTCCCACAGAAGGCCTTATATTGTATGTATTTGGTTTTGTTTTTAGCATACACCATTCTATTAAGAGAGAGAGAGAGAGAGAGAGAGAGAGAGAGAGAGAGAGAGAGAGAGAGAGAGAGAGACTTGCCAGTTATGCTTCATTGACATTTTAAATGGCAGGGATATTGGTGAAAAAACAAATCAGCTACCAAAATATTGGCTTTCCCTGTCCTCACCAGCCACACTTTTTCAAGGTGACCTTACAGTGTAACTTGCCAGTAATTGACAATGAAAATGGTTCTTCTGTGGAAAGGCAGGCATTTGTTTGCAGGTCTAAAGGGTTCCCAATGCTCTGCATCTTGAAAGGCACTCAAATGAGCAGGACCTTGTATATTGGTTCCTATTAGCCAATCCTGATGATAGCTCTTCATCAGTGGAATGGAAGAGGTATCAATAGCTCCAGTTCTAAATAGCTTTGTATTTTTAGTGCCACACTTATTTTTGGTCTCATCCAAAATGGTAATGAATGCTAAAAAATCACCCAAATTAATTGTGTTAAATGTTTTAAATAAACCTTAAAATATGGATAAGTATTTTTAAAATACTTTTCAAGTTGAAAAGCATTTAGAATGAAATTCAAAGTAACAATGGTCAAGAATATATACAGTAGAAGTTTTTTTAAACCCTTTTCTCATTATCGTTCCTTCCATTGATCGTGACTCACAGCTGTGCTTGTAAAATGTTGGGGTTGATGGACCTTTTTTTCACTGAAATCATTGAAGAGGATGGTACCAATATTGAATCCTCTTAATGTTATATCTGAAGAGTCATTGCTCTGGAGTTTGACCAGAAGCAAGGATTTTGCTTTTTAAATTTGATTTGAGAAGAACTGATATTCATTTTATTATAAGAACTATAGCTGAGGGGTTGAAACTGCTAGAGATTGATTTTAAAATACACATTTTAAACCACTGAAAATGACCATATTGGGTAAGATTTAGTGGAGGGAAAGATTCTTTTCTTAATCAGAGTAGCAAACATCTGTGTTCTTTCTAGTCTGTCTTTTGATTAGCATGGCCTCATCCATCACTGGTCTTTGATATGAACACCAAGAAGTCATGTCCTTTTGTTTTAAATGATAAATATGCTTTTGTCATGAATACTCATAGGCAACCCAGGATTTACATTTGAATTGTCAAAGTGTAACTGCCCAGCTCTTGTGATGAGTGACATTATTAGTGAAATAAAGAAGTTTTTAATTTGTCATGGATAGTCCTTAGATGGTGACATTATGAGATTATGTGGGTTTCTGATGCTAGAAAAGTTGTCCTTCCCCATTATTTTTCCAGGATTTGTCATTTATCAACAAGAGGCAGTGCACCGCAGAAGGTTCTCTGTGAAGAGTTTTACATCAGTGTCATTAGCCCATCTCTTTAGGTTTTATAATTCAAGCTTGATCGCTGCTAGTGCTTATCCAAAGTAATACTATTTGAAATAGTTGGATTCTAGTAGTGAAACTCCAGAAGCAAGGCTTGTTCTATCTGGTTATTGTTTCTAGAGACAGTTGTTTGTTTTTTTTTTTAACTTCAGTTTATTTCAAGATATGTGTCAATTATATTTCCTAAGCGTCTAAGATATCACTGTCCTCACAAACTCACATCTACTCATTTATTTTTCGTATTTATATAATTTCATGGCATACGTAAATTTGGCTGCACAATTTTGTGTTCTCAGAATCAGATTCAGTTGTTGTTTTTGACTCTTCAGCTAAGAAATTAGGGCACCACAAATCTAAAATATTAAGAAGTATTAATCTACTCTGGTCTGTGATGTAAAGAAACATTCCAGTTTATAAATATTGACATAATGTATTTCTACATTATTCATGAAAGTATTTATATTATTTTAAGATTTCTTCTTGTGATAAATGTTTAGAATGTTTCATTTTGAAGCAAATAATTATTCTAATTTATGCACAAAAAATAAAGAATTGGTGTTTTACAAATTAGTAACTTTAACAAAAGTTGCATCTCCCTTCATACGTTTCATCTTTTTAATTTCAACACAACTTAAAAAGTAGAAGGAATAAGAAATTTTCACCTAAGTTGCTTGATTGAAGCATCTGAAACAATTATTGACACAGACTGTTGGAAATTTACAAAGAAATAAACTATATTTTATGTAGATCCAATATTTCTCCATAGAATTCACTTTTAACTGGTTTTATTACTATAAAAGCCCCATAAAATCTTATTTGGAGTTAGGTTCCTTACTTCATAATTATTACCTTTAGACTTTATTCTTATTACATTGAAACTGCAGTTATGTTTTGAAAAATATTGATTGCCTAGAAAATGAACTTTAAAGCAAAAAGATGTGTACTTAATTAGGAATTAAATTCTTGTCATCCAAGAGTTTTCTTTCTATTGTTTTAATTTCTTAGTATTTCCTATGTCACCTGTTTCGTGAAAATGAAGTGCTATTCATGTTTGCCTTCCAATTGAAAACCATTGCATAGCAACTGTAAAGCTTACCCCTTATCTTAATTGAGATTGTTGTACCGTAATGTAAGTGTCTGAGTTTTTGAGACCCTAAGGCTTTCACCCAACTTGAAGACAATGATGCCAGTGAGCTTCTGTCCAGAGTTAATCAGCTGCAGAATTTGTAAACTGCACATGTGTCAAAGTTGAAAATGTTAGCACTCTAATAGAAGCTTGAAAAGGTTAGATCTGATAAAAGCCGTCAGCAGTTAAAGAAAGTGATTTATGGCAATGTAATGACACAAAATGCCTCATTTATCACTCATATATAGATAGGTTAAGGTTCCTGTGTCATACTTTTAAAAACTTGACCACTTTAAATTGTCAAAATAGGTACTTAATTGCCCTTCATCCTTTTCATTTCAAATTTATTTTTTATTTGAGTTTGGTAATTTTATCCACGATCACTTTACTGTATCATTTACTTCAGATGGTTCCGTTTAAAGTCATTCATATTTTGGATTTTCAAATACTGTACATCACTGATTTCTGAAGTTGTGTCAGCTAAGACTATTGCAAAGAAAGACTAAATCAATATTATATGTGTTCATTTACATGTTTATCATGTTTACACAGATATTTTAAAGATAGGCTAGCACTTTATTTTCCCTTTCTAACACATAGTTTTAAGTAGTATTATATATAAAATGTATATATACATATACATTTAATATATACATTATATATTTATATATAAAATGTATATGTATATATATACATTTTATGTTATATGTAGTCTGTGCATCTCTTTCTCAAAATTGCAGCATGTAAGTTTACAAGACAGAGTCATCAGTTGGTTTATTGTCCTAGTGACTCAACGTAATATTTAAGTTTCATTCAAATTAAATTTATTGAAAACCTGTCTGGTTAAATCACTTTTTAAAATGACGAAAACAAAAGTTAAGAGACAAGTCAGCAAGTACTTCTGTCCCAGATTAATTAAAAATAAGTTTTTAATTATTTCTTTATACACCTAAAGAAAGGGATTTACAAACTTAGATTTATTAAGCATTAGTGTGTTTGTTTAATATCATTTAGTTTATACATAAATATCTGAACACTTTTAAAACTGTTAAATTGCCAGTATTTCAAAGTAGTGTTACAAAACACTCAATGTTATGAGTGATTATTATAGTCGTTAATAACTCATTAATATAAAAGCTAGAATTGTTTAAGGGCTTCCTAAAAATTGTTCTAATCATTCATTAGAAAAGAGTTGCGGTTTTCCCACTTGTCCAGTTGCCAAAAAATAAATTTGAAAGCTTAGGTGGGCTTCAGTTTGTCAGCACTGTCTGCAACAGGGACATCACAGATCCAATTTAAAAGTGAAGTCAGAGCAGTTTTTTTTTTTCAAACCAGGTGAAGGCATGGAAGTAAATGGTGAAAGAGGGAACTGTCTTAGGAAAGATAAACTTAAGAGACAACCAAATACAGTTGACCTCATTGCACCTTGATTCTGTCAAACTCGGAAAGTACGTTTTTTTTGAGACAGTCTTTGGAAGTTGAACATAGATTGGTGTGGTTTTCAACACCAAGAAACTGCTGTTAATTTTGTTAGGCATGACAGACCCTTGTGGTTAGGTAAGAAAATGTTCATTTTTCAAAGGCATACAGATGAGACTGAACAGAGGTGGAGTGACTGGAATTTCTCTCAATATATTTGACAGACACAAAAATTGAGAGAAAAGAAGTTAAAAGGGATATAGAGAATCACTGATACGGTTATTTAGTAGAGGAGTTCTCAACCTTTACTATTTAAATTTTTTTTGCACCAAAATCCTAAAAACTCTAGGAGTCTGCTATATCAGTCTTATCCAGAAATACTTTTAATATAAGATTATACCTCAGGCTTACCAATATTTTCTTGGCAATCTTAATTTTAAAGTGAGAAAGTATAGATTTTATTTTTTATCTCCAAGTTTTATCCCCAATAAACATTTAATTGGTTGACATAAAATCCAATTACAGTATTTAATTAGAAGTGAATGTGTTGCTTTCTAATACAGAAAAGGGTTAAGAAATTGTGCACATTTATTCAACACAGCAAAGAAATATATTAGCATAGTTCTTTGTGCTCTAGAAGTGGATAGGTCCTATATGGCAAGGAGAATCACTTTGCTGTTGTTGTGTAAGAAGATTGTTAATGTATAATAGCATTCTGTTCTTCTGACAAGGACATTTTAAAGCATTTATAAATCTTATATTTTAAGCTTTGTTTTAATTCATTATTTACAAAAGCATTTTTTGAATGGCAAACCTGCATCCCAATTTAGAAATATTATACTGAATATGTCTTTCTAGGCACAGCTTTTGCCCAGTAATAAAATGTATACACTTATATCAAAACCGTAATTCTTCTTTGATTTTATCCATAGTTGTCTTCTTTTGATATGTTTAAGTATCTTTATATTTAAACAATGATTTAAAAGAAAGCTAAAAATCTCAAAGTTTATATACATACCTTGATTTTGAGAAAATGTGTTCTTAATATAAATGTACTGTTTATCCTATTAATGATCAGTCAATTTTTTCCACACTTGTGTAGATCATTTTCATTTTAAGGCAATACAATTTAAGGCATTTCAGATTATCATTCCAGAGATTGTCATTTTATTTATAGGTGTTTTATTGTTTTTTTTTCAAATTCATGATTAGGAAAAATTTATATCATACATATTTACAGAACCATAGAGTCAAAATTGTCTCAATCTATGAATCTTCATAGTTTACTCTTGTAACGACTATGAGGAAATGTATTAAAATGCCTTAATTACAGGGCAAGAAAAAGAAAAAGCACAGTCTTTTAGCATATGATCTTTCAATTGTTCACTAAAGGATAAAGAAAGCATTCAAGCGTGGTTTTAAGAACTGTCAGCAATAAGAAAATGCAAGGTACTTTGTAGAGACTTAAAGACCTTTTTGGGAAATAGATTTGATTAAAAAGTAAAATAGACTTTATTTTAAAGAAATCTTATAAAATTCATTGTTTAATATACTAATAAGGGTATTATCTTTTCCCAGATGAGAAAAATTCATCCATGAAGCTGTAATCAGATTCATACAATGAATCTTACAAATATTTTCTTTAAGTTTGATTTGTAAGAGTATAATCCACTGAGTGTATAGTGATTTTCAAAGATCTCTGATACACATATGCCGACTTAATCTCAGTCATAAAGTTGGAACACATAGTGTCTTCCTGTTATAAGCTTGAGTACTTATACCCAAATTAAAGTTCAAAGGCATCAAAAATTTATTTTTGTGTGGCTTATCTTAATAAGCATTCTTACATACATTGATCTCCTTAGTCCTCTATAATTAGGTATAAGAACTTCAGAGGCATTTTTTCTTTCAACTTGACTTTTTACATTTAAGAAACAAAGGCTCACCTATTTTTCATTAAATTTAGTCAAAACCTCTAACATCATTTCTCCAAGTTGCATTAGCCTGTTCTGCCTCTGTCAAGATTTTGGGAACTAGTGTTCTCCTAACCAAGCATGCCAGTCTACTTCCAAGCACCAAATATATGCATCTTTAAATTGTTTTCCCTTCAGGATATCTCATTCAAAAACAAATCAATCTCAGAAGACTTGTATTTTAAAGCAGTTACTCTTTCCTGGAGAAACTTTCCCTAACCACTGTTTTTTTTTTCAACTAGTCAATGTTGAAAGTGTAGTCACTGTTCAACATTTAAAAAAAAATAAGATTAATTTGGTAGTGCATTTAAAGTCCTTATTAAAATCTCTAGTGCTTATGTTTCTATTCAGGCACTAAATAACAGAATGGAAGTATAGATGCATGATCCTGGAACTAGTTTCCAGTTTAGCCACACAGAGGATGTCGTCACTAAAAATATCTGCTTCATGTTTCTGTTAAATTGAGTTTCTCAGTTTAAATTACTGCACTAAAAACATACTACAAACTACTTTGTTCTTAGTCAAGAAGTAGATTGAGTAGTATGTAAAGATTTGTAGCATTTTGACTGCAGGAAAAAATAAGGCGGGATAATGAGTCCGCAATTTGCATGTATGCTGTATAATTCACAATATACATGTGCATTCATCATGGTATTCTTTACAATATAATGAATTGTGTCAGCTTATTGCATATGTCTGCATATTGCATATGTACCTCATGTCTTAATTAAAACATTAATCACTAAAATTACGAAAGATACGTAGTTTTACTGTAATTTTAAAATTTAACGTTGATCTTTGCATAGAAATACACATATTATTTCTAACAGGTATACGATACTAAGACATTTTAAATAAGGATTTGCATGTTATGATCCTATCATATCAATTATTTTAATATGCTTATCTTAATATATACTTACCACACTTTTTAACCATTTTAAATCATTTTTATTTGTATTAATTTCCTAAATCATTAAAATTACCAAACAAATACACATGTAAATAGATATGCATATTATATGATCAGCTTTAAAATTTAAAAGAATATATATAGTTTGTCTATGCGTTTAAATTTTAGTGCAGATCTTTGCATAGTCATACATTATTTCTAACTAGTAGACAATGTATGTATTAAGTGAAGATTCCATGCTGTGCTTCTAACATTTCAGTTTACTGTGTTATTCTAATACATATTTTCCAATACTCTGTATATCAGTGTTGCTTCATACTGGTTTCTCTTTGAGATTAATTATATTTAATATTAAAATTTCCGGTACCTATTTTAGCTTATTTATGTGTAATGAACACTTGCTAAACATGTGATTTAGTCCTTTAAAAACCCATGCTTTCAGAACAGAATAAGATATGAGGTTCTGAGGGAAAGAGGATGCTATTTGGGGGGAACGAGGTGTACTAAACAATCACAGAATTTATTTCTTAAAGCATAAGTGTTACAAAGGAATATATGTTTTGTTTAGTTTTTAATTTAAATTATTGAATCACCATGAATTACAAATTTGCAGAGTTATTCGCGATTTTCAGGGGTACAGTGTTCAAGCACCAGACCCTCACCAGTGTTCACTTTCTCACGCCCTATTTTTTGCAGGGTCTGTTTGGTGATAAAGTTCCATTAACTGCTCTTTTTTTTTAACTCTGAAAAGTGCTTTATTCCTTCTTCAGTTCTGAATGGTAACCTAGCTGAGTAGAGTAGTATTGTTTGGAGGTCTTTTCCATTCAATTGTTATTTAATGCCATTCTCATCTGACCTGTGGTGTTTCTCTTAAGTCTGCTCATTCAAAAAAGGTAAGAAATATAAATGCTCCCCAAATGATGGACAAAGGAATGGGACCACTGATTAGCTTGTAATAGTTGGTAGTTTATTCAAACTTAAATTAGATTATAATAGCAAAATCATAAAGGGTTGGGTATAACAATTACACATTGGTGTGGTTGAACATTAACATAAACAATGAACAAATGGAAAGCCCCTCCTTCAGGGAAGAATCTTCTTGGAGATCCACACAAGGGCGGGGTTCCATCTAGGGGCTACAAAACTCTAGATTCCTTCTAGGAGATCTGCCCAAGGATGGGACTCCATCTAGGAGCATATTGTTTCTCATTTCCTTTACTAGTAACCCATTTAAACAATTATATTGAATTTGCTTCATAATACTATTTCTAGTCATTCTACATAAACATAGTAAGAGATATGGACTTTTATCTACACTCCGGATTACGCTTAAAACGGTCTCTCTGGACTCAGAGCAAAGGGTGACTTTTCCTGGGGAGCTCTCACTATATTTCCCAGACTATTGTCCTCATACCAAGTTAATTTTTACAAACTTCAACAGGGTCCTTATTCAGTTCTAAACCTGAAATGTTTAAAACTATAATCCAACAGGAGTGCACAATTCTTGGTTAGCAGGAAATAGGAATTTGACTGTTGGACTAGCTAGAAAAACAGTTAATGCAGGGACTACTTGGCAGCAGGCAAGTGTGAACTGGCAGGAATCACTTCTGTTGTCTTCTAGGAGTATCCATTCTTTATAATGGTCTCTAGTAACCAGCTTGCTCAGCTATTTGCTAGGGGTGACTACAGCACACCTTAGGGACTTGGCCTCCAGGTATGTGTTACTATGGAAAGTGAGATCCAACATGGTGTCCACCAGCTCTGCTATCAGCAAGGTTGTATGAGGTCTCTATGGTGGTACCTGTCAGGGACTGACCTTAATGTATACCTGTTAATACCTAGGAATTTATTATTTCCCATTCTAGTATTGCAGACAGAATTACCTGTAGGGTATTTACCCTCCACCCTGCCACCAAGATGTAATCTAGAAGAAATCTATAGAAATCGTCTTGCCTTTTAGAGGAGTTCCTCTTGACTCTACCCCCCCCAGCCCCGCATCCCCTTGGGGAAGCCATTGCTATATCTCCTGTCTGCCTGGATGCTCTGCTTTTTGTTCTTTGCTGACAAAGTTCTATTTATCTAGATTTTTTAAATATTTTATTATACCACCGTGAGACATACAATTACAAAGGTGTTCATAATTGGTTCTTGGTAATACAGTATTCCAGCACCCATCCCTCCACCAGTGCCCCATTTCCACCACCAATGTAGCCCAACCCCTCCGCCCACCCCCAGGCTGCCTCAATAGCAGGTACCCCAGTTTCCTCTCTTTCTCTCTCTCTCTCTCTCTGTGCATCTCTCTCCCTCTTCTTTTACACATTGTGGCTAGCCCTGCAGATATTTAGAGTTTATCACATAAGTCTCTTTGTATATATTCAATGGTGAGTTTTAATCTGCCATTACATTTCCTACACTTAGTAAAACACTGGTATCTATATCCTATTAATGAATGCAGTCATTCTATATCTGTCCTTTTCCTTCTGACTAATTTACTCAGCATGATAGTCTCCATATCCATCCATTTGCAGGTGAATTTCATAATTTCATCTTTTCTGACAGCTGCATAGTATTCCATAGTGTAGATGAACCACAGTTTCTTTAGCCAGTCCTCTGTCCTCGGGCATTTAGGTTGTTTCCAGATTCTAGCTATAGTGAATAGTGCAGAGATGAATAAAGAAGTACAGATAGTGTTTCTGCTATGTGTTTTTCGGTCTCTCGGGTATATTCCCAGGAGTGCTATTGCTGGATCAAATGGGAGCTCAATATCTAGTTTTCGGAGGAATGCCCATATTGTTTTCCAGAAGGGCTGGACCAGTCAGCACTCCCACCAACAGTGGATGAGAGTCCCTTTTTCCCCACATCCACGCCAGCACCTGTTGTTCTTGCTGTTTCGGTTGTGTGCCAGTCTCTGTGGTGTGAGATGGTACCTCATTGTTGTTTTGATTTGCATCTCCCTGATGATTAAAGAAGAGCACTTTTTTTTATTTTATTATTTTCCCCCAAATTTTATTACACCATTTTAGACATACAATTGAAAGATGCTCATATAGAGTTTTGTTTCTACAGTGTTCCAACACCCATCCCTCCACCCAAGCCCATCTCCCATCACCAATGCTACCCACCTCCCTCTCCTCTCCCCACCCCTCAACTACTTGGCGGGTTCTGTATGTCATTTCTCTCCTCTTTATCTCTCCCTCCCTTCAAACTTTCCTGCACATCATGGAATGCAGTGCATTAAAGGACATTATTGTTTCCACTATTTTAATGGACTGCGGCGCCAAAGCGGCCAACCTGGGCTCAAACTGGTTTTACTCTGTTAATCTGGTCGCGAGGCAGTTTCCCAGCGTCCAGCGAAGGTGGCGGCTAGTGTGGTGGGTAACTCTCATCCAGCTGCTTCTGGGACCACCCAGAGGTGATGGGCCCACTCCCAAAACCCATCTGTCCTCCCAAGGGCCCCATAGTCAGATGGGCCCGGGCGAAGCCGAGTTCCAGCTTCCCAGCCGCTTGTGAGGCTAAAGAAGAGCACTTTTTCATATGCCTTTTGGCCGTTCGTAATTTCTTCTCTTGGGAAGCTTTTGTTCATTTCTTCTCCCCATTTTTTGATGGGGTTGGCTTTTTTTTTCTTGTGAAGTGCTACCAGTGCCTGATATATCCTGGATATTAACCCCTTGTCAGGTGGGTATTGGGTGAATATCCTTTCCCACTCTGTGGATTGTCTTTGTATCTTGGTCATCGTTTCTTTTGAGGTGCAGAACCTTTTCAATTTTATATAATCCCATTTGTTTATCTTTGCTTCCATTTGCTTGGTCAGTGGTGTGTCGTCTTTAAAGATACTTTTAGTTTCGATGTCGTAGAGCGTTTCTCCTATGTTTTCTTTGATGTACCTTATAGATGCATGTCTGATGTTGAGATCTTAATCCATTGTGATCTGACTTTTTGTGCATGGCATTAGAAGGAGGTCTAAGTTCATTTTTTACACGTAGCTGCCCAGTTTTCCCAGCACCATTTGTTAAAGAGGGTTTCTTTGCTCCACTTAATTTTTGCTCCTTTATCGAAGATTAAGTGGTTGTATATTTGAGAGTCTGTTTCAGGATATTCAGTTCTATTCCATAGGTCTACAGGTCTGTTTCTATACCAATACCACACTGTCTTAATTACAACTGCTCGGTAGTAGAGCTTGAGGTTGGGGAAAGTGATAGCGCCCATCTTTTTTCCCAAGGATTGCTTTAGCTATTCGTGTGAGTTTATTATTCCATACAAATTTCAGGAGTGTTTGTTCAATTTCTTTGAAGAACATCATGGGTATTTTTATAGGGATAGCATTGAATATGTATAAAGCTCTAGGGAGTATTACCATTTTGATAATGTTAATCCTTCCTATCCATGAGCAGGGAATGTGTCTCCATTTCCTCAGGTCTTCTTTTATTTCCTGAAGTAGCGTTTTTGTAGTTTTCTTTGTAGAGATCCTTTACATTCTTTGTCAAGCTGATTCCTAGGTATTTGACTTTCTGTGGTGCAATTGTGAATGGGATCACTGTATCACTGTCTTCCCGTTCATCATCGATTTGCTCAAGCGGGCCCCAGTAACATCTCCATATGTCCTGTCTCATGCTAGTAGAGCCCAAGGCATCTGCTTTGCTCCAGGAACATAAAGAGCCTCAATCCATTCTGGAATGGGGTCTATAATTGTTACTGGTATTTGGCATATATATCAAATACAACACGGGTAGCTTGCCAGGCTCTGCCGTGCAGGTAGCATACTCTTGTAGGCATCTCTAAGTTCAGCATTTATTGATGAACTGCGCGCCGCTGGGCGCTGATAGGCTGGTCTACTGGGTGGATGTCTGACGAGAGAGAAGTCCGGATGTGGAAAATGGAGGCCCTCATGGAGTGGGGGTTCGTCTGGCTTGTTGTGAGGCTCTGCTGGGGTGGTGGGCCAGGGCTAGAACCCACCATCCCTCCCGGGGCCTCGTGAGCAGCTGGTCACAGGAGAGAGCCAGTACCAGCTCTGCCCCATGTCTGCGAGTCTCTGGACCAGCATACCTGAGCCGGATTTAAGAAAGACTGCTGCAGGGTGGAACTCGATGAGCTGGGTGCTGATAGGCTGGTCTGCTGGGTGGAGGTCTGAGCCGGATTTAAGAAAACTGGATTTGTGAATGGGATAGTTCCTTTAAAGTCCCTTTCCTCTCTTTCGGTGTTTGCATATAGGAAGGTCATTGACTTTTTGGGTATTGATTTTGTACCCTGCCACTCTACTATAGGAATGTATTATTTCTAGGAGTCTCTGGGTAAAGATTTTGGGGTTTCAGGTATAATATCATGTAATCTGCAAATAGTGACAACTTGGCTTCTTCCCTTCCTATCCGGATGCCTTTAATGTCTTTTTCTTCCCTGATTGTTATAGCAAGTGCTTCCAGTACTATATTGAATAGAAGTGGTGAGAGTGGGCAGCCTTGTCTTGTCCCTGATCTTAAGGGGAAGGCTTTCAGTTTTCCCCCCATTGAGAATGATGCTCATTCCTTGCATTCCCGGGATGAATCCCACTTGGTCATGGTGTATAATCTTTTTGATGACTCTTTGGATTCTATTTGCTAGTATTTTGTTGAAGATCTTACTTAGCATCTGTATTCATCAGGGAGATTGGTCTGTAGTTTTCCTTTTTTGTGACATCTCTGTCTGCTTTGGGTATATGGGTGATATGTGCCTCGTAAAAGCTATTTGGGAGTGTTTCTGTTTCTTCAATTTGCCGGAAGAGCTTAAAAAGAATTGGGAGTAGGTCCTCTTTAAAGGTTTTGTAGAATTCACTGGTGAATCCATCTGGACCTGGGCTTTTGTGTTTGGGGAGACTTTTGATTACCGATTCTATCTTCTCAATGGAGATAGGTTTGTTGAGGTATTCCAAATCTTCTTGTTGCAGACTTGGGAGGCTATAGGAATTCAGGGATTTGTCCATTTCTTCTAGGTTCTCTTGTTTCGTGGCGTACAGGCTCTCATAGTAATCTCTGATGATCTTATGAATTTCTGTGGTTTCTGTTGTGACATCCCCATTTTCATTTCTGATTCTATTTATTTGGGTTCTCTCTTTTCCTTTTCTTACAAGTCTTGCAAGTGGTTTGTCAATCTTGTTTATTTTTTCAAACAACCAGCTTTTGGTTTCGTTGATCTTCTGGATTGTTTTTTGACTTCCCATTTCATTGATTTCTGCTCTAAGTTTTATTATTTCTTTGTGCTTGAGGTTAGGCTCCTTTTGTTGATCACTCTCTAAGATCTTAAGTTGTGAAATCAGACTGTTTATGATGGCCTTTTCTTCTTTTCTGATGAATGCTCAAAGAGCTATGAACTTGCCTCTTAACACTGCTTTTGCTGTATCCCACAAGTTCTGGTAATTCGTGTCTTTAGTCTCATTTGTGTCCAGGAATCTTTGGATTTCCTCTTTGATTTCTTTTATGACTTGCTGGTTGTTCCAGCAATGAATTGTTTAGTTTCCAGGTACTTGGTATTGGTCTTCGTTTTTGTGTACAATTAACTTCTATTTTCAGCACATCATGGTCTGAAAAAATAGTTGGCACAATTTCTACCTTCTTGATTTTATGGGGGTATGATTTATGGCTCAGCATGTGATCTATTTTGGAGTATGTTCCATGTGCACTGGAGAAGAAAGTGTATTCGGCTTTTGGGGGGATGAAATGCCCTGTATATGTCTACCAGCCCTCTTTCTTCCATCTCTTCTTTTTAGGGCCAGTATTTCCTTGGTAAGTTTCAATCTTGTTGATCTATCCAGGGTTGATAGAGCAGTATTGCAGTGTCCAACTACAACTGTGTTGCTTTCAGTGTCTTCTTTGAAGTCTGTTATTAGTTGTTTTAAGTATTTTGCTTGCCCTCGTTGGGTACATGTATGTTTAGTAGCATGATTTCTTCCTGATATATACATCCCTTGACTATTAAGACGTGACCTTCACTGTCCCTTCTGACCTTCTTCAGCCTGAAGTCTATGTTGTCAGATACCAGTATGGCTACTCCAGCCTTTTTGGGTGGGTTGTTTGAGTGAAGGATTGTTTTCCAGCCTTTTATTTTGAGCCTGTCTTTGCTCCGATTGTTCAGGTGTGTTTCTTGAAAGCAGCAGAGCGTTGGATTCAATTTTTGATCCATTTTGCCACTCTGTGTCTCTTAACTTGTGCATTTAGACCATTGACATTGAGAGAGATTATTGTCATGGGATTTTGTGCCATCTTTCTGTATAGGTTGGTTGTTCTTTTTGGGTTATGTCTCGTCTTATAGTAGATCTTTCAGTCCTTCTTTTAAGGTTGGTTTTGATTTTACAAAGTTCCTAAGCTGTTGTTTATCCAAGAAGTTGTATATCTGTCCTTCAAATCTGAGTGAGAGTTTAGCTGGATAAAGAATTCTTGCTGAGGCATTCATTTTATTAAGTTTTTTTTACTATATCCCACCACTGCCTTCGGGCTTGGAGGGTCTCTTCTGAGAAGTCTGCTGAAAGCCGAATGGATGCTCCTTTGTATACAATTTCTTTCTTTGATCTTTCTGCCTGAAGAGTTATGTCTCTATCTATGGCATCCAGTACTTTAACTAGGATGTGTCTTGGGGTCTTTCTATTGGGGTCTCTTCTTGCTGGTACACATCGGGTTTCTTGGATCTGGATGCCTTTGTCCTTTAACTTGGGGGAACTTTTCAGCCAGGATGTTTTTAGCTATTTTAATTACCTTGATGTTACTTTCCTATCTGTCTGGGACTCTGATGATTCTTATCTTGTTCCATCTGGCTTCATCCCATTGTTCTCTGTTCCTTTGCTGATCCATTTTTTGGACTTTTTCCATCTTATATAGTTCTCTGAGTGCTTTCTGCAGCTCATCTTCAGTCTCACTGATTCTCTCTTCAGCTGCTGTCATCCTACTCTTGAGAGCCCCTATTGTGTTTTTTTATTTCATCTACTGATTTTTTAAGCGATGATATTTCTATTTGCATGGTTCTCATTTCTGCTCTCATTTCTGCCTGTAATTTATTGACTGCCCTTTCAACTGCTTTGTTTATGTTTTCCTGTATTTTATTGGACATCTGCTCCATTTTTTCGTTGAGCTCCTTAAACATACTACCAATGTCTTCTCTAAATTCATTGTCAGAAAGATCATGCACATCTGCATTCTTTTTGAGTCTTCAGGGTCGATTCCCTTCATCTGTTCTTTGAGCTGGGGATCTGCGTTGTTTCCCCATGGTGTTGCGGTGTTCAGTGATAGATTCCTCTATTGTACTGTTTCTTTTTTCTTTGAGGGTATTAACTTCCCTGGGTGTTAAATTTCCTAGTTTTTGTATTAATAAGCGGCCGCTTGAGCAGCTGCCCCTACCGGCCAGCCACACCCCCAGGGAGAATATCTGAGGCGGAGACAGGCCAGTGTGAGAGTTCAAAAATGTCCTTTTACCGTTCCCCGCTCGGACCTCTGAGGGTTGTAGTTCCACCTTCTGCTGAGGCCTGGGGGCTCTA
>JAJIBD010022371.1:0-78516 GCA_021461705.1 Cryptotis parvus | reverse complement strand
CTCTTGGTAGAGAGTTTCGGGTTTTCCAGGTATAATATCATGTCATCTGCAAATAGTGATAACTTCGGCTTCTTCCTCCCTTCCTATCTGGATGCCCTTAATGTCTTTTTTTCTTCCCTGATTGCTATGGCGAAAGTACTTCCAGTACATTATATTGAATAGAAGTGGTGAGAGTGGGAGGAGCCTTGTCTTGTCCCTGATCTTGAGGAGGAAGGCTTTCCAGTTTTTTTTTCCCCATTGAGAATGATGCTCGCTGTGGGCTTTGTAGTAGATGGCCTGGATTATCTTGAGGAAGTTTCCTTCAATCCCCATTTTACGAGAGCTTTATCATGAACAGGTGTTGAATCTTGTCAAATGCCTTCTCTGCATCTATTGATATGATCATATGGTTTTTATTTTTCTTTTTTGTTGATATGATGTATTATGTTGATTGACTTACGGATGTTGAACCATCCTTGCATTCCCGGGATGAATCCCACTTGAGTCGATGGGGGTATAATCTTTTTGATGACTCTTTTGGATTCTATTTGCTAGTATTTTGTTGAAGATCTTAGCATCTGTATTCATCAGGAGATTGGTCTGTAGTTTTCCTTTTTTGTGGCATCTCTGTGTCTGCTTTGGGTATCAGGGTGATATGTGCCTCATAAAAGCTATTTTGGGAGTGTTTCTGTTTCTTCAATTTGCGGGAAGAGCTTAAAAAGAATTGGGAGTAGGTCACTCTTTAAAGGTTTTGTAGAATTCACTGGTGAATCCATCTGGACCTGGGCTTTTTGTGTTTGGGGAGACTTTTTGATTACCGATTCTATCTCCCTCGATGGAGATAGGTTTGTTGAGGTATTCCAAATCTTCTTGTTACGGACTTGGGAGGCTATAGGAATTCAGGAATTTGTCCATTTCTTCTAGGTTCTCTTGTTTTGTGGCATACAGGCTCTCATAGTAATCTCTGATGATCTTTTTGAATTTCTGTGGTTTCTGTTGTGATGTCCCCATTTTCATTTCTGATTCTATTTATTTGGGTTCTCTCTTTTCCTTTTCTTACAAGTCTTGCAAGTGGTTTGTCAATCTTGTTTTATTTTTTCAAAGAACCAGCTTTTGGTTTCGTTGATCTTCTGGATTGTTTTTTGACATTCCATCTCATTGATTTCTGCTCTAAAGTTTTATTATTTCTTTCTTTTTCTGCTTGGGTTAGGGCTCCTTTTGTTGATCACTCTCTAAGATCTTAGGTTGTGAGGTCAGACTGTTTATGATGGCCTTTTCTTCTTTTCTGATGAATGCTTGAAGAGCTATGAACTTGCCTCTTAACACTGCTTTTGCTGTATCCCACAAGTTCTGGTAATTCGTGTCTTCAGTCTCATTTGTTTCCAGGAATCTTTGGATTTCCTCTTTGATTTCTTTTTATGACTTGCTGGTTGTTCAGCAGTGAGCTGTTTAGTTTCCAGGTACTTGGTATTGGTCTCTTGTTTTTGTGTACAATTAACTTCTATTTTCAGTGCATCATGGTCTGAAAAAAATAGTTAGCTCAATTTCTATCTTCTTGATTTTATGGAGGTATGATTTATGGCTCAGCATGTGATCTATTTTGGAGTATGTTCCATGTGCACTGGAGAAGAAAGTGTATTCAGCTTTTGGGGATGAAATGCCCTGTATATGTCTACCAGCCCTCTTTCTTCCATCTCTTCTTTTTAGGGCCAGTATTTCCTTGGTAAGTTTCAATCTTGTTGATCTATCCAGGGGTTGATAGAGCAGTGTTGAAGTCTCCAACTACAATTGTGTTGCTGTCAATGTCTTCTTTGAAGTCTATTAGTAGTTGTTTTAGGTATTTTGTCTGGCCCTCGTTGGATGCATATATGTTTAATAGCGTGATTTCTTCCCTGATATATGCATCCCTTGACTATTAAGAAGTGACCTTCATTGTCCCTTCTGACCTTCTTCAGCCTGAAGTCTATGTTGTCGGATACCAGTATGGCTACCCCAGCCTTTTTGGATGGGTTGTTTGAGTGAAGGATTGTTTTCCAGCCTTTTATTTTGAGCCTGTCTTTTGCTCTGATTGTTCAGGTGTGTTTCTTGAAGGCAGCAGAATGTCGGATTCAATTTTTTGATCCATTTTGCCACTCTGTGTCTCTTAACTGGTGCATTTAGACCATTGACATTGAGAGATTATTGTCATGGGGATTTTGTGCCATCTTTCTGTATAGGTTGGTTGTTCTTTTGGGTTATGTCTCATCTTATAGTAGATCTTTCAGTCCTTCTTTTTAAGGTTGGTTTTGATTTTACAAAGTTCCTAAGCTGTTGTTTATCCAAGAAGTTGTATATCTGTCCTTCAAATCTGAGTGAGAGTTTAGCTGGATAAAGAATTCTTGCTGAGGCATTCATTTCATTAAGTTTTTTTTTACTATATCCCACCACTGCCTTCGGGCTTGGAGGGTGTCTTCTGAGAAGTCTGCTGAAAGTCGAATGGTTGCTCCTTTGTATACAATTTCCTTCTTTGATCTTGCTGCCTGAAGAATTATGTCTCTGTCTATGGCATCCATTACTTTGACTAGGATGTGTCTTGGGGTCTTTCTATTGGGGGTCTCTTCTTGCTGGTACGTGTTGGGCTTCTTGGATCTGGATGCCTTCATCCTTTAACTTCGGGGAACTTTTCAGCCAGGATGTTTTTAACTGTTTTAATTTCCTTGGGGTTACTTTCCTGTCCCTCTGGGACTCCGATGATTCTTATGTTGTTCCGCCTGGCTTCATCCCATTGTTCTCTGTTCCATTGCTGATCCATTTTCCGGTCTTTTTTCCATCTTATGTAGTTCTCTGAGTGCTTTCTGCAGCTCATCTTCAGTCTCACTGATTCTCTCTTCCGCTGCTGTCATCCTACTGTTGAGAGCCCCCTATTGTGTTTTTCATTTCATCTACTGAGTTTTTAAGCGATGATATTTCTATTTGCATGGTTCTCATTTCTGCTCTCATTTCCTCCCGTAATTTATTGACTGCCCTTTCAACTGCTTCGTTTATGTTCTCCTGTATTTTATTGGACATCTGCTCCATTTTTTTTTGTTGAGCTCCTTAAGCATCCTACCAATTTCTTCTCTAAATTCATTGTCAGAGAGATCATGCACATATGCATTCTTTTTTGAGTCTTCAGGGTTGATTCCTTCATCTGTTCTTCGAACTGGGGATCTGCGTTGTTTCCCCATGGTGTTGCGGTGTTCAGGGATAGATTCCTCTATTGTACTGTTTCCTTTTTTTTGAGGGTATTACCTTCCCTTGGTGTTGAATTTCCTAGTATTTGTATTAATAAGCGGCCTCCCGCCCGGCCAGCCGCACACCCCAGGGGAGAATACCTGAGGCGGAGACAGGCCAGTATGAGGGTTCAAAATGTCCGTTTACTTCCGCTTCTGCTTGGACTTCTGGGGGTTGTAGTTCCACGTTCTGCCGAGGCCTGGGGCTCTACCGAACCCCCAGGGGCCTGCCCGGCCAGCCCCGCACCCCAGGGAGAGTACCTGAGGCTGAGACAGGCCGCTGAGGCTTGTAGTGCAGTTTCATATCTTTCTTTTTCTCTCTTTACATGGACGACTAAAGCTCTAATATTAGCCATTGCTCTCAAATTGATACCTTCTGGGCCAGATAGATGAAGAGTGTAGTGCGCTTGTGTTCCATGCAGTCATCAAAGTTCAACACCCAGCACCCCATATGGTCTGCAGAGCCCTCAGGAGTGACTAGTAAGTACAGAGCCAGGACTAATCCCTGAGCACTTCTGGGTGTGACCAGAAAAAAATTAAAAAATAAATTGATCTCTTCTACCATTTCTCTCCACCAATCTCTCCCCTCCCATAACCACTGTCTTGTTGTCACATCAATGTTTATGAGGTGTGGAGAAATAGGAACCCTGAACATTTGTTCCTAAGAGTGTCAGTTGGTGCAGCCTCTGCAGAAAATTGCATAGAGGTTTCTCAAAAAATAAATAAATACAAATGAAACTACCTTATGAGCAATTATAGTTATCTACGCGGAGGTCTTTTTTAAAAACATTTTATTATACCACCTTGAGATATACAATTACAACGTTGTTCCCGTTTGGAATTTTCGGGTCACACAGTGTTCCAGCCCCCGCCCTCCACCAGTGCCCATCTCCCACCACCCATGTCCCCAGATTCCCTCCCCATCCCATGGCCTGCCTAAATGGCAGGCTCTTTATCTCCTCTCTCTCTCTCTCTCTCTCCTTCTCCTACACATTGTGGGTTGCACTACATACACTTAGAAGCCATCATTTGCATTTTTTGCCTGTATTTAATGCTCAGTTCTATGTTGGTATCAGACCTTTTGACATTTATTCACACACGTTCCCTTCTCTATCTTACCAAACCTCTGACTCCCACACGCTTGTGGTAATTTCCACTTTTGGTAAGATCACCTGGTATATTTATGTTATGCATGTAAATGCAGTCATTCTATCTCTCTCTTTCCTTCTGACCTAATTTCACTCAACATGATTCTCTCCATGTCCATTCATTTATAGGCAAATTTCATAACTTCATTTTTCCTAACAGTTGCATAGTATTCCATTGTGTAGATGTACCACAGTTTCTTTATCCAGTCATCAGTTAGATTGTCTTTCTATCTTGGTCACTGTTTCTTTCGAGTGCAGAAGCTCTTCAGTTTCATGTAGTCACATATGTTTACATTTTCTTCTAGTTGTTTTGTTAATGGTGTTTCACCTTTGAAGAATATCTTTAGCTTCAATGTCGTGGAGGGGTTTTCCTATATTTTCTTCAACGTACTTTTATGGATTCAGGTCTAATATTGAGATCTTTAATCCATTTTGATCTGATTTTTGTGCAAGGTGTTAGACACAGGTCCAAATTCATTTTTTCACATGTAGCTGTCCAGTTTTCCCAGCACCACTTGTTGAAGAGGCTTTCCCTTACTCCAGTTTGGACTCTTTGCACCTTTATCAAAGATTAACTGATCATGTCTTTGAGGGTGGATGTCAGGATACTCAACTCTATTCCATAGATCCACAGGTCTGTTTTTATTCCAGTACCACGCTGTTTTAATTACTGCTGTTTTGTAGTACAGTTTGAGGTTGGGAAAGGTGATGCCTCCCATCTTCTTCTTCCCAAGGATTGCTTTAGCTATCCGTGGGGGTTTATTATTCCATACGAAAATCCTTATAGGAACCATAATGTGGAGGTTTTATGGATCTTTAATAGACTATGCACTTCACATGGGTGAGACCCTAGGTTTGACCCTGGCACCAAAAAATGATATTAATATGAAAAATGCTTATTTAAGATATATTTGGGGCCGGGTGATAGCACAGAAGGTAGAGCGTTAGCCTTGCAAGCAGTGGATCTGGGTTCGATTCCCGGCATCCCATATGGTCTCCTGAGCACCACCGGGAGTAATTCTTGAGTGTAAATCCAGGAGTAACCCTAAGCACTGCTGGGTGTGACCCAAAAAAGCAAAAAAAAAAAAGAAGAAGATGTATTTGCCCCTATGCTCTCTATTCACAACACCCAAGCCATGGACAGGACATAAACTACCACCAGTGGGTGACTGGATAAGATTAAGCTGTGGGATATGTACAGGAAAGAATGCTATTTGCTTTCTAAAAATGTTAAATCCTATACTTGGGGCAACAGAGATGGAACATTTTGTTTTGGGATCTTCAATTTCGGTTATTTCTTTTTTCTTTTTATTTTTAATTAAATAATCATGAGATGTATACAGTTGCAAAGTTGTTCATGATTGGGTTTCAGATATATCACATTAATTTATTCATTTATTTTGTATTTTTAATATTTTATTATCGACCATGATCTATACAATTACAAAGATGTTCATGTTCGGTTTTGGTCATACAGATATCTCATTAATTTAATATATTGGACCAACCTTGCATCCTGAAAAATTCCCACTGGATTGTGGTATAAGAACCATTTAATACACTGGCATATTCTATTTATTTGAGTATAATTGGAAATCTTTGTGTGTTTGTTCACCTGGGATGTTGATCTGAAATTCACTTATTTTAGTCATGTCTTCCTGCATAAGGTATCATAGTCACACTGATCTCATAATAGCTCTTCAGGAAATGTCTTGCTTCTTTGGATAATTTCTGGAAGAGCTGGAAAGATGGCTAGAAGTTTTTCTCTGAGGGCTTAGAATAACTTCGGTAGTGATTCTGTATGGACTGAACTGTATGGATTTTTGTTCTTGGGGAGGTTTTTTGTCTGCTTATTTGTTTTCCACTGTCTTGAGTTTTTGTCATGGTTATGCATATATTCAATTGCCTACTTTCTTCTAACTCTGTTTTGGGTGGCTGTTGGACTCCAGAACTTTATCCATTTCATCTACAGTGTTTAATTTAGTATCTTAAAGTTAGCAGTCATTGAATGTTTTATATTTGATTAAATATCAATTTACTTTCAATATTTTAATGTCTTATTTATATTCATAAGAGCTCAATTGTATACCACATCTTTATTATGCTTTTTTTCTTAGTTTCAGTAACTTTCTCTTAAGCTTTTTTGGACAATGTCTTTTGTAGATGGTCATATAATCTGTGAAGGATGTCTTTATTTCTTCCTTTCCAACCGTCTGCTTCTTATTTATTCTTGTCATATTAAACTCAGTAGAATGTCCAGTAAAATACTGAATAAAAGCAATAGCAAGAGATATTCTTGCCTCATTCCTGATCATAATGCAAAAAATATTCAGCCTCACATTATTATGATGCTATATTAGATTTAGATGAAGATTTTCCATATATGTCCTTTGTTAGTTTCAGGTAATTCCCTTCAGTTTTTCTTTTTTTTTCATTTTCAGACCGCACCCAGCAGTACTCAGGAGTTAGTTCTGGTTCTGGGCTCAGGAATCACTCCTAGAGGGAGCTCGAGGGGTCATATGAGGTGTGAAGAAGTGTACCTGGGTTGGCCACATGAAGACAAATGCCCAGCCTACTCTACCACCCTCTCCTGCCCATTTTTTTCATTTTATACAACTGTATCTTCTCTCTTTTTATTGGCTGCCCTTAGTAAGTTTTCCAAAGAAATATATTAGTCATTTTCTGCTGTAGTTCTTACCCTGTTCTAGTACAGATAAGATTTTTTATTTGAATTATTTATTCCTCTCAATATTTTCTTATTATGCTGATATTCCAATTATAAACTTGCAGTAATTTTGATAGCATAACATGGTTATGTTCCGTTTGCTTTATCTTGTTTCTCTTATTGTTCTTGCATTTAAGTCAGAGTTTCTAGAACTTATCTTCAAGTTCACCGATTCTTTCCTCTTTAAAGACCATTAAAACAAACAGCTTTCATTTATATGTTTACTATTTTTGTATTTTCCTTTGCTATCTTTCTCAAAGTTTTCATCTTTCCTGACCTTGCTCATCCCCTTTTTGCATGTTGCATATATTTTTACATTAGTAAATTTACACTTTGTTAATCTGATCGATCTCCAACTTCATCAGTAAATACTGGAGATGAGAGCCTTCCACTGAGACTATACTACCTACATGGCAGAACCTGGCAAGCTACCCGTGTTTTTTTTTACTTGTTATGCCAAAAACTAGTAACAATTATTGACCTCAGTTCCATGACCTAAAGAATGGTTTGGGACTTTTCCTGTCCCTGGAGCAAGCAGATTCCCTTGGGCTACACTTGCTTGTGACAGGACTTACGGAGATGTTACTAGTGCCCATTCGAGCAAATCGATGAACAATGGGAAGACCGTGATACAGTGATACCGTGAAATTTACAACATGTATATATTACTTATCAATATTTAAAAATCGTTTATTTGGTAAGTCCAATACCCATTTGAGCCTTGTTCTGGATATTGTATAAAAAGTCTATGTTTTTTCCTTACCGATTGGCATGAAGTTGTTTTGTTGAAAACTTGGCGTATATTAACTAATAGAATATGAATTGACTAATAGGATATTAAGTAACTAGGATTTTAGAGTGAGAATTTATATTAGTTTGGTTGAAGTTGTGTTTTTATATTTTTTGTAGCTATAAGTACCAGAGGCTTTAATCTCCTTTAGTTACCTTTTTCTGTCTCATATTTTAGCTTTGGGGAATTCCCTTGTCATATTATTATAAAATAGTTGTCATCTTGCTGGTGTTTATACTTCAATTTGTTATATGATATTAGGACTTTTCAGGGTCCTTGTAGGGCTGAAAGAGGAGAGAGAATTTTCTGAGTAAATATTTGGGCTTTCAGCTTGCCTATATCTCATGGTTGGGTCCCTTTCAAAGTGTTTATTTCTCTTTTCTAGCAATAAATCTTCCCTGGTTCTTTACCTCAATTACTGTTTCCTCTGTAGGTTACTTCATCCTCAGTAGAACCACATTGGCTATGCTTTTGTTTATTTGTTTTCTAACTTAAGTTAGAGAAACAGACTGGTTTGGACTAGAAGATAGTTATCATCATAATAGAGTGAAATTGTTAGAATTGTTTTCTATTAAGGACTTTGGGTGGTTTGTTTCAATAATTATTTCATTCATTTCACCCTAATAGGAAAAAAGTAAACATATCTAATATGCTTATATTCAATATACTCTTTGGTTACCTGGAGAGAAAGTTTTTGGTTTATTTAAACTTTGCTTTGTTTATAATGTTAAATAATTATCTTTTAAGTGAACATAAATGAAATGAACCACACACACACACCAATATGCACCAGTCCGTTAAAAGCAAAACCAAAATTCTTTGCTACAACTTACATGACAAACATTAAATTATTAGAGACCTAAGTGGGAAAGCCGCAATACTTGTTCTTCTAAAAGAACAAATAATAGTAAAATACCTCGATTCATATATCATTTATATAAGATTAGTAAAAGCTTATTAAAAGGCAGCAAACATTTTTCAAAAGTATTGAATTAAGAATTTTATATCCCCCAAAGGATTTATAGCCATAGTTGTTATTAAAAAATAACAACCACATTTAGATCTGCGAACTACTTCATCACACTTCAAAAGATGAGACAGATTATACTGAAATGGGAAATAGATATATAAAAATCTATTCAATACTTTCAGTAGCAAAGGAATGCAAGAACTATAAATATATACTCACCCAAGTAACTAAAATTAAAAATACTGATAATGTGTCAATTATGTATTAAATTGAACTCTCATATAGCGCTGGTGAGAAATAAAATGTATTTCAATCACTCTCAGAAAATAGAATTACAACATTAAGACATCACTTCATTCAAAAGAAAGGATAGGACAAAGTCTCCTGGTGGGAATAAAATGTAGCACAACCTCTTTTAGAAAATACAATTATAATACTGAATATACAACTTCATTCAAAATAGACAAAAATTAGGAAGAACTCTTTCCATCAGCCATACAACAAGATAATGAATTTTTGAGATAGCTACACCGTATACACAGTTCCATTCATGCTCTATCATTCCCTTCATACTAAATGTGATTCCATTCATGGAAACTTCTAAAGCTTTCCAAGTGAGTCTCTGGTGGTAGATACAAATCCATCATTAGTTCTAGAAGATCCCCAGGTTACTCAGCAGAACTTTCAGGTGTTACCAGTATTCTCTGTCTTGTTCTATGCCGTTGAGTGCGTGCGTGTCCACTTGGGTGAAACTTTACCAAGCTGCATATTTCAGACTTGCTTGTCTAGTGGATATAAAATAGACTTACTTTTATAAAAAAAAAAAGAAATAAAAATTGGACCCATGATATTTAGGTTCCTGGGGCTTCATAGTCGTGTCTGTGAAAATGAAGCTTGAGTGTGCTTAGTGGAAAAGGGTATTCAGAGGGTCCTCTGTTCTAGACGATCTTGGTGGTGGCCGGGTAGTCCTCTTGTTACACAGAATATTCTGCTCTTCCTCCAACTGCTACAAACTAATTGAAACTAGCAGGACCCATTTTCTTGCTGTTCCTATGTGCCCTCCCTCTTCCTGGGCTGGTGGGTGTTAATGCAACACGTTTGAGGTGTCACCAAAGACACAGTCATAAATGTGACTTCCATAAACAACCCTCTTATGCCTGAGAAATGGAAGTTTCGAAAATGAAACTTTGGAATAGTATAGCTTGATGTAGGCTGTGGGTACTCGGATTTGGAGAGAGGCTAATGTGGAGATTTTTAAACTCTTGCAAATTGTGAATGTAATTGAGAAAGTACTGACTACTGCACATAAGTAAAACTTTAAAATCTGATAGAGTGGGGCTGGGGAGATAGTACAGGAGGGAAGGGGTTTGGTTTGCATATGGGCGATTCTGGTTCTATCTCCAGTAACACTTACTCTCCCTGAGCAGCTCCAGGAGTGGTCACTGAGCAACAGAGCCAGGGATTCAGCCTGAGTACTATAGTCCAAAACCAAAACCAAAATGATCTGACAAGGAGAGAAAGTAGCATGAGATTAAAAAAAAAACAACTAAGAAAATATAACGGCTGTGATCTAATCTGTTTGCCATTAGCCTCAATTTTGTTATTAGTTTCCAATTTTGTGGGGAAAAGGGGTTTGGGTCCTACCTTGTGGTGCTCTGGGATCACTCTTGGTGAGCTGGGGAAATTTACAAATGTGTCAGGGATTGGACCCGGGCAGTCCATGGGCAAGGCAAGTGCCGTACCCACTGTACTACCACTCTGGCCCCACTTTTTATTTTCCTGAACCCCTTTCCAAGGTGTCACACAAGTCACCAACAACGCCATATTTTAACCATGTAAGCCTTTCTTTTTTTTGTTTTCCTTTTATGGTAAAAGTGCGTTTTGTTTAATTTTTGTGCTGTGTTTAGAAATCATTTATTAGCCTAGAGACATAGTTTCGGGGAGTGGTAAGACACTTGCTTGCACTCAGCCAAATCCCAGTTGGATTCCAGCACTGCAGGTGGTTCCCCCAAGTTCAGCCAGTTCTGACCCTCAACTCAGAGCCAAGAGTAACCCCTCTAGCTGTGGCCCCAGCCTGTCTCAGGAGGATCATTTATTAATAAACTGTCTTTGGTGCAAGATTAGGCTGCACAGAATATGGATAGAAGTTAAAATGGAAACTTCCCAGATCAGCACACATCGTTTATTTGTGACAGCCTAGTATTTTTTGAAGTCTAAAACTATATATGTGTTAGGCGTTACTGGTGTGTGCATTATGGTCAGAGTATTGCCCCAGAAAATAACTATAGTGGCAAAGTATGAGCATATAAAATTGGAATTTCTGTAACAGGATTCTGACGGGCCATCGCTGCTTCTGTTAGCTGGCACGCAGTCCCCAGCGTCACTCCTGTAAGACGTGTTTACTCTGTCACTCTGACACTGTGCGCCATCTTCAGATGCTTCTAGTACATGCAGAATTCCCAGCTTTGCCGCGTGGCATAAGGTCTCAATTCTTAATTACCCAAGTGTTTAACGGTTCCAAGGAAAGTGCTTAATATTTCTAATGGACGTCAATCGGTGATTACTTCTTGTCATCCACATCACAGAAACAGGACAAGCAGTTATTAAAGGACACGGTTACTCGTGCTAGCAATGCATACACACTGAGCGTCCTGAGAAAAGACAAATATGCATCCATGTACCACTTTTTGCCCTTTTATCTCTCACATGGCATGGTGAACAGAGTGACATATCACAGCAGTTATGCCAGGAAAGGTCATAAACCAGCCTTTGGACTAAAACGTCTAGGGTGTGAAGTATGCAGTGACGCGTGGTGTGTACCATTGCTCTGAGCTCCTCTCAGGGATGACAGTAACATTCTGCAGGGGTATGTGGCAATTCTGGCCTTGATGTTGACCTCTAGATGTCTGTAGATTCTTCATGGACTGGGGAGGGGCCTCTTTGCACTGTGCTCCTCTCCCTTCTGCACGGAATACCAGAGGACAGTGTGGAATGGATGCTTGGGAGAAAAGGAGAAAATAATGCAACAGGTATTGGCATTCCTTTCACCCTGTGTGCTCTTCTTACTCCTGAGAAAATGTCCCTCTGGATTTAGACTAATTAAGGCTCCTCATCTGTATCTCCACTTTATGGGTGGAGCAGGGAACTACTTCACAATAGCCACAGTCAGATGAAGGAATCCACTTAGGCAATATTTAATGATGGATATTTGCTAACCAGGTTATAACCTTACACACTTCCACTGAAGAAAGACAGTTATAGTCCCCGAAGCAGAAAGAGGGACAAGTTGGTCATATTTTACATAGAAGGTAGTTTTGTCCTTATGGTTTGCTCTGGCTACGGGACAGAGATTTCTGACAAAATTGATAAATATTTTACTTTGTGGGGGTTGGTTTGGTTTGTTTCTGTTTGAGGGGCCATATCTGATCATGTTCAAGACTTACTCCAGGCTCTGTGCACAGGGATCACTCTTGGCAGTGCTCAGGAGACCAAATGGAAGCCGATCATCAAACCCCGTAGGTCACATGCAAGGCAAAGGCCCTGCCCATTATACTATGGCTCCAGTCCCAAATGGGACTTTTCTATCCTGCCAAATATTTTAATTGAACTAAGCAGATTAGGGGGAAAGAGTTTGTCATCAGGCCTCTCCAGGCACCAAATAGTTATCTGAGTCAAATTCTGTGAATGTTAGTTGAGGGGTTTGGGGGTATACAAGAAAAGAAGAGACTTTGGGGTGAGTCCCAAAGGGACTTTGGGCAACTCTGCCTCTCTTTGGTTCCTCGTGACCCAGAGAAGGGCTCACTCTCATCCCTCTCCTTTCACCTGTCCCTCCTCACTGTATTCATTGACAGGACAGACCTTCACTAGTCCTGACACACGGTCTTAAGCGTAATTCCAGATCCATTTCCTAGTTACCCTCACATTTCCACTGACATGTGAAACATAACTGCAGGTGCTGGAGTCTCAGTGTGATTAAGGATAAAGTAACTCACCTTGGAGGGGCCAGGGGACTAGCTCAAATGACAAAGCCCTTGCCAAGGATGTGTAAGGCCCTGACTTCAATCCCTGGCACCACATGGCACTTCCGCTGAGCACCACCACCCTGGCGGCACCTCAGCACAGTCAGTGGTAGAGCCGGTAGCCCCGAGATCACTCAGCATCCCGATAAAGAAATCCCCCCTTGATTTCTGTAAAATGATGTGGGATGATGAGACAGCTGTACTCTGAGAAAGTCCAAGGTCTGTGTGGATGAAGTGTCAGGGGAGACACTGAGGGGAGAAACCCTTAAGGGAAACAAAAGCTCTTATTCGGAGCCTGTGCTCTGCTCTCTGAAGTCACGTTCCTCATCCCTACTCGGTTTTCTCTAAGCAGAGGCAGAGTTGATGGGCTAGGGCAGACTATGTCTGACTCACCTTAGCCCAACA
This sequence comes from Cryptotis parvus, assembly GCA_021461705.1. Taxonomy (NCBI): domain Eukaryota; kingdom Metazoa; phylum Chordata; class Mammalia; order Eulipotyphla; family Soricidae; genus Cryptotis; species Cryptotis parvus. The sequence goes on along the minus strand of JAJIBD010022371.1, from coordinate 65,229 downwards.
GAGAACATTTGACATTGGTTTCACCATGTTCCCTGCCATTCTTTTTCATTTAGAAAATCTGTTCTTCCTCCTAGTCAGCTAGTCCTGATTGGGTCAGTGCACTTAATTTTTGCAGAATTTGGAGTTCAGCCTATCACCTCAGCCCCCAGGTGTGATCCTGAAAAGTTGAAAAGGGCAGGTGGGCTTGAAGTCCAGTTATCAAACCCAAAGGCAGGAACTTAATCAAAGTCATTGCTCAAGAGCCACAGCTGGATTCTCCCGAATCCCTAAATATTTTCCTTGTTGCTTGGCAAGGGCTAAGGAAGATGATGAGGGGAAAAGTCAACCTCTCTCCTAAATCTGAAGGAGATGCTTTGAGTTAGTTGTACAGAGACACAGTACAGATCTCTGGAACCCTGACAATGGCAGGGGGAGGGGAAGCCCAAAGGCCATGTCCATCCCAGGGGCTGGAATGTGTAAAAGTCCATTTTATGAGAGTTTTCATTCTTCTTAAAATATGCACCGTCTTAATGTGTCTGCCATATGTAGCCCATCTTTGAGGGAAGCTGCTTCCTCTCTCTGTACCTTCTCACCTGACTCAGAGCCTGGATCCTACCAGCTCCCTGTATCTCCTGTCTTCACACCCCTCTAGCTCAGACACCCTCCTCCAGGGCTGCCTTACCTCTCCCTTCAAACTTTAAACAAAATAAAATCAAAACTATCTGATTTGTACAGTGGAAGGCCAGGATACCTGAAACTTGATTTTTCTGACAAAATGAGGGTGCTTGGGGCCTCCTATTTCATAGATTTCGTTCCTGAAATCAAGGCCAAAAATAAAGCAGATGCTTTACTAATACATTACTAATACAAATGCCTTTTTTCACTGTTATCATGCAGGACCAAAGACTCCCTAAATTTCATTGGCTTACAATCATAAACTCCTATTTTCTGCTCATCACAGTGAAGGAAAAGCAATCATACATCTTTGAACAGTCTTGAGGCATTTGTCAGATGTAGTTTGTGCCTCGTCAACTTCGTATACCAAAGGTGGGCTTATGGCCAATCCCAAATTATGTGGGACATAGAGCATACATATTTTTTTTGCTGGATATGGGTAAAGAGAGCAACTGGGAACAACAACAAAATTTCTCACAATCCAATCATTGGTAGATTAGTATAAATATGACTTTCTCCCAAATACAGAAAATTCACTCGCTCCCTAAATGAAATCTCCAAATTATCCTTTAATCACTCCATTATACTTAAAGTCCTGGGTTCCATATTAGCAGTCCTAGACTATATTGATTCCTTGTTATCCAGGACTTAAAAAGGTAAATTGTTTGCCTCACCGCAAGCAGCATTTAATATTGCTGCAGGGTGATCTCAATAAATTCTTGCAGAAAAGGAAGGCTGGGAGTCTTGGGGTTTTATTGGTAGAGTTCTAAAACTATTCTGAATAGACATTAAATGATCTGCCCCCACCTTATTGATAAACAATCTTCTTTCATTACTCTTAATGTCCAATCCCTTCAAACAGGTCTTTAAGATTTTGTGATTCTTGATTCTGCCTTTTGGGAGGTGCATAATTCTTCATCTACCACTCTTAAGTAAGGATCTCAATATTCTCTTTTTGGAGGGTTGACATAATACTAGAGACCCCATATAAATTTAATTCTCAGACAACTGCTGACTCCTTGATAAGACTATTCTCTGTCACTTCAATGTGCCAGTGTAGCTATCCATAACCCTTTCTAAGACATATTTCTTTTGTAGCTTAAAGTGATTTGAGGCAAATATCACCTCAAATACACTAGAAGATGTGTCATAAGGGATGACAAATACTGGTGACATGTAGAGGAAAGAGAGCATGGAAGCAGTGTTAGTGGAATTGCAAATGGCTACAGATAGTGCAGAAAATAGTGTGTAAGGCTACTAAGAATTTATAAGTTTTTAGAATTTCAGAGTATAATTACCATATCACCCAGCCATTCCTCTTCTGGGTATTTATCCAATGAAAACTTTAACAGTCACCCTTCCTTCATGGTTTTCATTGATTGAGGGGGCTATGCTCAGCAGTGCTTAGGGCTTATTCCTGGCTCTCTGCTCAGAGATCATTCCTGGTGGAACTTGGGGGACTATATGCAATGCCAAGGATCAAACCCAAGTGAGCTGCATGCAAGGTTAGTGCCCGACCCATTGTACTATTTAACCGGCCCTTCCTCTCCCATGTTCTTAACAGCATGATTTACAATAGTCAAGACTCAAGAAAAACCTAAATATTCATAGATGGATGAATAGAAAAGGAAATTGTAGTGAGATCTGGGAAGAGAGCTCAAAGGGTTATCGCTATGCATGCAGGAGCCTTGAGCTCAATTCCAGGCACTACATGGTTCCCTAAACATAATCAGGAGTGGCAAACCGCCAAGAAGTAGAGAGAGAATTTGTTGTATAGATATATACAGATATATCACTTAACGTACTGATGATACAATAGCATGATGGGTGTGTATACATTCAAATGATGGAATATTATTCAGTCATTAAAATAGAAAAATCCTACTACCATTTCCAACAATATGGATGGAATTCGTATGTGAAACGCTAAGTGAACTAAGTGTGAGAAAAAAGACAAATACATTACAATGTCACTAATATATGCAAGTATAAAAAGTCATAAAAATAAATTTGATTTGTGATTATCAGACATCTGAGAAGAGAGGGGGGAGTTGATGGTGAAAAGTGACCAACTTCGAGGTCTAAGATAAGTAAGTACTGGAGGTGCAATGTGCAAGCAACTATACTGCTCTGAGTCTAGGAAAGTAGTTAAGCGAATCATCAGAGTTCTCACCATAAGAAGAAAATCATTTTCTCCTATGTTTTCTTTATTGTTCCTGTGAAGATGTGTTTTATTTTTACTTATTATTTGGCAGAGCCTGGCAAAGCTACCCGTGTCGTATTTGATATGCCAGATACCAGTAACAATTATAGACCTCATTCCCATGACCTGATGAAATGGTTTGAGGCTCTTTATGTTCCTGGAGCAAGCAGATGCCCTTGGGCTCTACTTGCATGAGACAGGTCATAGGAGATGTTACTGGTGCCCGCTCGAGCAAATCGATGATGAACGGGAAGACAGTGATACAGTGATACAGTGATATTATTATCATTATCATTATTATTACTATTTTGCTTTTTGGCCACACCCATAAATGCACAGAAGTTACTCCTGGCTCTGCACTCATGGCAGTGCTCGGGGGAACCTATGGGACTCTGGGGCTCAAACCCTGGTTGGCTGCATGCAAGGTAAATGCTGTACCCACTACACTATGGCTCCAGAACCAAGAAGATGTGTTTTAGAAATAGCTAATGTGGTGATCAGTTCACAATATATGAACATGTGTTACTTATCAGATCTAGTTACAGATCTAGTTACAGACCTAGTTGTTCTAGAATGTTGAACAAATAAAGACAACTTCAGCCAACTACATACCTGGATTTGATTGGTCCGTAGACAACAGGAAACCACTATTGTAGATGTAGCATTGGTCAAAACATCATTAAGTAACATCCAAATGCATGAAAATAAAACCATCATCTCTTGGTCAAAACTTGTCAACTATTTCTTGATAAAAAGTAATCTGAACTAAATGGCAATAATTGGAGGTGTTTGGGCTGCTAGCAAAAGAGTTGCACTTTTAGCTTTTTATGTTTCCTAAGACACTATGTGTGACTGAATTATTGAATGAAAATTTCCTTGATCGGTTCATAGCAAGAGACTGAAGGCACATCTTTCTTTCTTTCTTTCTTTCTTTCTTTCTTTCGTTCTTTCATTCTTTCGTTCTTTCTTTCTTTCTTTCTTTATTTCTTTTCTTTCTGTCTTTCTTTTCTTTCTTTCTCTTCCTTCCTTCCTTCTTCTTCTCCTCCTCCCCCTTCTCCTTCTCTTTCCTTCTCCTCCTCCTCTTTTTCTCCTCTTTCCTCCTCCTCTTTTTTGTGTCACACTCAGCAATGCTCAGGGGTTACTCCTGACTCTGTTCTTAGAAATCACTCCTGGCAGTGCTTGGGGACCATATGAGATGGCACTGGTTGCCTCGTTTCCTCTACCCCATATCTTTGTCTAAACATGTTCCAAAGCAGTATATCCAGCAGATTTAGTGAATGCTTCCATAATTAAACTAGAGGCTAATCCATTTTCTCAACATCAATGCCACCCACACACACAACTACCTATTGTCTGGACTAGCTATGAGTATGTAAGTTTTTTATTCTGGTGGACCCTCATAGCCAGAGCCAATTTATTTACTAGTTTTTGCTTAGTCATTGCTACTGTAAGAGATGACTTCCGAATTTTAAGTATTTCTAATTACAAACTATTTTTGTTTTGTTTTGGAGGTCATACCTACAGGAGATCAGGGCATACTCATGGCTCTGTGCTCAGAGATCACTTCTGGCAGGCTCAGAGGACCCTATGGGATGCTGGCAATAGAACCTAGATTGGCCACATACAACTCAAGCACCCTCCCCATATATTATCTCTCTGGCCATAAACTATTTTTGCTTGTTTACAATCATAAACAATTGCTGTGGACATGAAGGGTGTCAAGTGCATTTGTTCACATTTATTCCTTATTTTGGGGTGCAGGTTGAAGGCTCCACCATTCTGGTGAAGGGACACAGAGGCAATCACAAAAGACACATGTGCTGACCTGGGGCTGCAACTGGACCCAGAATCATAGGCATCGTAACTGGCATGTTCTAGAATATTCTCAAAGATGTGCTTCAAAAGTATATGAGGGGGAGAATCAGGGGACATTGGAAGTGGGAAATGGGCACTGGTGTAGGGATGGTTGCTGGAATACTATAGGACTAAAACCCAAACATGAACATCTTTGTAATTGTATATCTCATGGTAGTATAATAAAAAAATTAAGTATATATTAGAATATTTTTAATTAGAAAAGGCGCATCAAGAATTCTTAGCATAAGCTGTTAGGAAAAATGAAGTTATGAAATTTGCCTATAAATGGATGGACATGGAGAAGATTATATTGAGTGAAATTAGCCAGAAGGAGAGAGACAGACACAGAATGACTGCATTTATCTGCATAACAAATATATATGTACATATTAAGATACCAATATCCAATGTCAAGTGAAGCATATATCAGGAGGTCTTGTCAAAGGTGGAAATTATCACAAACGTGTGGGAGTCAGAGGCTAGGTAAGACAGAAAATGGAACAGTGTGCTAACAATTGTCGAGGGTACTAATGCCAACCTGGAACTGAGCATTAAATAGAGGCAAAAAGATACACATGACAACCCTTTAATGTATGTTCTATAATCCATAATCTGGAAGGGAAGGAAAGAGAGAAAGGGAAAGAAATAAAGAACCTGCCATGGAGGAGGGCTGGGGCGGAGGGAGAGAACCGGGGATGTTGGTGGTGGGAGAAGGGCACTGGTGGAGGGATGGGTGCTGGAACACTGTATGACCAAAACCCAAATATGAACTTTTTTAATTGTATATCTTTGTAATTGTAAAAATAAAAAAATTTTAAAAAAAAGAATTCTTAGCATATAATATAACCACTGTCCATGTGAAATCAAGATAAGATGTAAGCACCTCATCTTAATGTAGCTTCAGAGGGGCTGCATGATATTATTTATGCCATGAATAGGTTTCTTTGTACTTATGTTCTCCTCTTGTTGTTGTGTTTTTTCATCTAGAAGAAAGAGGGGGAAATGAGGGGCTGAGGATAAAAAGGAAAGAAGCCAGGCACATCTAACTGCCTCTCTCTTTGGCTGGAACCCGTGTAGCCTAATAGACCTTTTCTGTCTTGTTGCTATGGAGATAGAACAAAATATGGCTCAACATTTACTCACTGTCGCCACCTGTTTCCTTGTTGACATGCAATGTAGTCAACAGGTTTGGGAATGGATAGTCAATCCGTGATGAAGGTTCCTACAGGGTGCCTGAAAAAGCCCTCTGATAACAGGAACTCTTCCAAGTAATTCATGAAATACGCAGCTGCGTGTGAGGCATATGCAGGATGGGGGAAATAAGAAAGTGTTAGCAAAGTCTCCCAAAACTCAACGGATGATGCCTCTGGACAGCCTCGGCCCCACAGGGCGGCGGCGGGTGTCTCTCCCCCGTCCCATGCACTCGTTCCTAGAAACATTTTTCTGGCTTGGGATGGAACAGCTGCTAAGGACATGTTCTGTGATTCACACTTTTACAAGCCAAAACATGTAAAACTGGGGCCAGGTTTTTTAAAAAGTGTTTCTTTCCTACAAAGTAATATTCAGGCCTATCAGTGGGTATCAGACCACTGAAAACTGGAAGCAGACCCCTGGACACCCAAATGGGTAAAGAGAGAGGAGTCAGCAGAACTTGTGTTTGCAAGGTCTCTTCTCTGCCCAGACAGGCAGGTGAGACTGTCTCCAGCAAGGTGTTAACTGATCCCTTTTTCATGCTCGGGGGTCACTGTTGATTTGGAGGCAGATTGACAGGATGAACAAACCCCTTTTGATATCTTTTTGATTGTTGAATAAAAAGGATATAGCACATTGCTCTCACATTTTACATTTTACTTCTTGGTCATGTATATTTAAAAGATTTTTTACATTTTACTTCTTACTCATATATATCTAAAATCGAGGACGTGTTGATTTGGGGTTTTTGTCTTTGTATGTGTGTGTTTATATCATAACCAGTGTGCTCAGGACTTTTTCCTAGCTCTGCACGCAGGGATCACTACTGGCAGGCTCAGGGAACCAGAGAAGGTGCTGGAGGTAGGACCTGGGTCAGCCTGTGCAAGGCAGGTGTCCTACCTGCTGTCCTATCACTCCAGTTCTAAAATCACTTCTTAGGAAAATATATGTGAAAAATGATACAGTTCCACTTATGAATTTTTTCTACAAAATTATCTCAGATATTGTGGATATTTATATTTTGTAGATACGTTTTTGACATGGTTAGCTCTAAATTGATATTTTATTTCAAACATATGATCTTGTGCAAAACATATTTCTATAGGTGTCAAGAGTGGTAGTTCATAAACTCCATTCTAATCTTATATTTATGTTTATTAAAATAGAAAGCAAAGGGGCCAGAGCAATAGCATAGCAGGGATGCATTTGCCTAGCACGTGGCCAACCCAGGTTCGATCCTCGGCATCCCATATGGTCCACTGAGCACCGCCAGGAGTAGTTCCTGAGTGCAGAGCCAGGAGTAACCCCTGAGCATTGCTGGGTGGGACCCAAAATAAGCAAAAAATAATAAATAAAAATAAATAAAATAGGGGCCGGAGTGATAGCCCAGCGGGTGGGCGTTTGCCTTTGCACGGCCGGCCAGTGCCGGCCTGGGTTAGATCCCCAGCATCCCATATGGTCCCCAAGCACCGCCAGGAGTAATTCCTGAGTGCAGAGCCAGGAGAAACCCCTGAGCATTGCCGGGTGTGACCCAAAAAAGAAAAAAAAATGTCAAAAGGGCTGATACCAACATAGAACTGAGCATAAAATACAGGCAAAAAATGCACATGATGGCTTCCAAGTGTACATAGTGCAACCCACAATGTGTAGGAGAAGGAAGGGAGAGAGAGGAAGAGAGAAAAGAGATAAAGAACCTGCCATTAGAGCAAGAACAACAAGTGCTGGCGTGGATGTGGGGGAAAAGGGGACACTCATCCATTGTTGGTGGGAATGCCGGCTGGTACAGCCTTTCTGGAAAACAATATGGACTTTCCTCCAAAGACTAGAAATTGAACTCCCATTTGACCCAGCCATACCACTCTTGGGAATCTACTCTGGGAAACCAAAAATGCATGCGGAAACACCATCCCTACTTTTATGTTCATAGCAGCATTATTCACAATAGCCAGAATCTGGAAGCAACCAGAGTGCCTGAAAATCGATGACTGGATAAAGAAGCTTTGGTACATCTACACAATGGAATACTATGCAGCTGTTAGGAAAAATGAAGTTATAAAATTTGCCTATAAATGGATGGACATGGAGAAGATTATGTTGAGCGAAATTAGCCAGAAGGAGAGAGACAGATACAGAATGACTGCATTTATTTGCATGGCATAAATATATATGTACATATTATGATACCAATATCCAAGGTCAAGTGAAACATATATCAGGAGGTCTTGTCAAAGGTGGAGATTATCACAAACGTGTGGGAGTCAGAGTTTAGGTAAGACAGAAAATGGAACAGGGTGCTAATAATAGTCGAGGGTACTAATGCCAACCTAGAACTGAGCATTAAATAGAGGCAAAAGGATACACATGACAACCTTTTAATGTATGTTCTGTAATCCATAGTCTGGAAGGGAAGGAAAAGAGAAAGAGAGAGAAAGGGAAAGAAATAAAGAACCTGCCATGGAGCAGGGCTGGGGAAGGGGGAGGGAACCGGGGATGTTGGTGGTGGGAGATGGGCACTGGTGGAGGGACGGGTGCTGAAACACTGTATGACCAAAACCCAAACATGAACTTTTTAATTGTATATCTTTTTATTTGTATATCTCACGGTGGTATAATAAAATACTTTAAAAAAATGCAAAAAAAAAAAAAAAAAAAGAACCTGCCATTTAGGCAGGCTATGGGAGGGTGTCGGGGAACGGCGCCGGGGTCCCCAACAGTGTCAGGACAGAGGTTGTCTTCTACCTCTGAGGACGCCAGGAGAACAGATGAAAACTCACAAGTCCGGTACAGTTCCAAAAATGGCTTTTAATAGTACAAAAGCTCTTCCACAGCACTCCAATATAGTGAACAAACTTTAGCTCTGGTCCGAACAGACCATGCAAAAGAGCCTAAGTCTCCCACCAAAGAGAGAGAGGATCTCACCCGAGCTGAGTCCTACCCAGAAGGAGGAAAAGGCCAAAGAGCAAAAGGCCAAAAGCCAAAAGCCGCAGGAGCCAAAAGCTGAAGGCTGAGGAACCAAAAGGCAAAAGGTAAAAAATGAAGGGGCCTCAAGTCAGCCCCTTATATACACCAAAGTAATCCAATCGGGAGGGTTGTCATGTCAACAAAGAACCCTAAACAGAGTGTAGTGCCACACCTTATTGCAGGTATAAACAAAGGTTATGCCAAGGACTAAGGAGATTATCTCTTATGTAAAACACTGGAGAGAGAGAGAGGGCTGATATAAAAGTAATACATCTTAACTTTTTAATCCGGCCCAGGTATGCTGATCCAGAGACAGACATGGGGCAAAACTGCTACTTGCTCTCCCTGTGCCCAGCCGCTCACAAGGAGCCCAGGAGAGATGGCGGGTTCTAGCCCTTGCCCGCCACCCCAGCAGAGTCTTGCAACAAGCCAGACGACCCCCCCACTCCATGAGGGCCTCCATTATCTACATCCGGACTTCTCTCTCATCAGAACTCTACCCAGCAGACCAGCCTATCACAGTCCGGCTCATCGAAATCCACCCTGCTGCAGTCCTTTTTAATCCGGCCCAGGTATGCTGATCCAGAGACAGACATGGGGCAGAACTGCTACTTGCTCTCCCTGTGCCCAGCCGCTCACAAGGAGCCCAGGAGAGATGGCGGGTTCTAGCCCTTACCCACCACCCCAGCAGAGTCTTGCAACAAGCCAGACGATCCCCCATTCCATGAGGGCCTCCATTATCCACATCTGGACTTCTCTCTCATCAGAACTCCACCCAGCAGACCAGCCTATCACAGTCCGGCTTGCGCAGCCGCGGCCTCGCGGTTCATCAAATAAATGCTGGATTTAGAGATGACTGCAAGTGTATGCTACCTGCACGGCAGAGCCTGGCAAGCTATCCGTGTTGTATTTGATATGCCAAATACCAGTAACAATTATAGACCTCATTCCGGAATGGATTGTGGCTCTTTATGTTCCTGGAGCAAGCAGATGCCCTTGGGCTCTACTATCATGAGACAGGACATATGGAGATGTTACTGGGGCCCGCTCGAGCAAATCGATGAACAACAGGGAAGACAGTGATACAGTGAAACATCTTAACTTCATGAGCTTCATGTAATCTAGATGGTACCCACAAGGTCCTTCTTATTATTATCTGCACCAGGGTGATTCTGAGTATCTTGTTCTTGTGTACTGAAAGGATCACTCTTGCCTGCTTAGAGCAAACTAGTATGATCCTTCCTATAGTCTTCCTATAGTCTCAACGTAGCCAGGGTGGTAGTCTCCTGGTAAATTCTAACTGTCCCACGTTGGGTGCAGTAAGTATAAAGAGGAGCTGTGCCCAATCTAGAAAACATAGAAGTCTTAGTAGAGGTATAAGTCAGAAGTTATTCAATCAAGGTGACTTCTGTAACTGCCACACCCTCTAGCAGTGTTTACATAGAAGAGAGGTCTCATTAGAATGAACCTTGACTTAAATAAGATTAAGATGGGTGTGGGCAAAACAACAAAGCTCCCAGATTAGCTAAATCTGTCCTCCAACAGGAGGGGGAGGGAATTGGGGACATTGGTGGTGGGAAATGGGCACTGGTGGAGGGCAGGTGCTGGAACACTATGTGACAGAAACCTCCAAACATGAACAACATTGTAATTGTATATCTCATGGTGGTATAATAAAATGTTTAATTAAAAAATAATAATCAAATCAAATAGAAAGCAAAATTTTTACTGGTTTTGGCATATTGAATATGCATTGGACAGCTTGTGAAGCTCTGCTGTGCGGGCACTATACTCTCAGTAACTTGCCAGACTCTCTGAGAGGGTGGGTAGAATATTCATGGTATTTTGGAAATAAATTCAACAGGAAGAGCTGGTAGCTGCTCTGCCTGGTGTATCTGCATCTGTGGTTCAGCATTCCTGTGCTTGAATACTCTCCTCTGAAGAGAAACCCAATACTCTCCTCTGAAAGGTGGATCTCTGAAGGGTGGGTCTCTGACAAGCCGGCCTAGAGATTGGCTTAATCTCTTGGGTAGAGATCTGACAAGCTGTAGAGTGTGGATGGTAAAGATCACTGCCAACATGGTGTGGGGTTCCTTGTTGTTCTTCTGAGGCTCTATCAGGATGGTGGACTCAGGCCAGAAGTCACTCTCATGGTCAGTGGAGTGCAGGGATTGAACAGGGACAGCTGGTACCTGCTCTGCCTAGTGTATCTGCATCTGTGGTTCAAGCACATGGGCTGAACATGTAATGCGATTTGGAGATGACCACTGGACTAGTGCCATTACCGACTAGATCCCATGGGACATCAAAAGATCACGTGGCCGCCCACCTACAAGATGGTCAGACTTCTTCATCAAGACCCTGAATGAAGAGTTTGAGACTCTTCGTATTCCTGAAGCAACCAGATGCCATTGGGCTACACTGGCACATGATAGGTTCCAATGGAAATGTTACTGGTGCCCACTCGAGCAAATTGACAAATAACAGGATGTCAAGTGATCAATGATCAAGAAAGCAAAGTATAAAGATGGGAAGATGGAAAACTTTCAAAGGTGGAGAAAAATCATAGAAATAAAATATATGAAACAAATCAAGAAGTTAATGTGTAATAAATATAACAGCTTGGCTGATTAGATAAGAAACAGGAATAGAGGGTGGAAAGATAGTACAAGGGTTACCCTGCCTTGAACATGGCCAAACCCTAATTGAGTTTCTCTTCACCCTATGTGGTCCTCTAAGTGATCCCTGAGCACATAACCAGGAGGAAGCCCTGAGTACCACTGAATGTTACCAAGAAATCAAGTAAAAAAACCTGGAAGGGAGACTAAAAGAAGGTGTCTGAAAATAATTACAAAAAGTTAGTAAATGAGGGGCTGCGAAGGACCTAAAGACCCTCAGTACATATTCTCCCTGTAGAGACCTTGGGTTCCAGCCCTGATCCTGGGTCCCCCAACCATCGCTGATAGCAACCCCCTAATACCACTTCATAAGCAGCTCTGTCACCCTGGGTCTGCCCCAAAACTAACAAGCGAAGAATAACTCATTGAAAATCCCATCTGAGACATCTGAAGTTCAGAGAAAATATCATATATTTTAGGAATTAGAATCTACAATTGAGAAAACAAAGAAATGGGTGAAAGCAAGAAATGAAGAATATAATGGTGACTGAGAATATGATGAAATTTGTGAAGCCATCAGAATAAAGGAGCCCAGTCAAAAACAAGGAAGGTACTTATAGAGAATGCCCTGGTGTCCATAGCAAAGTGTGAAATACCAATTCAATGAGGAAGATCTTAGAGGAAGCCAGATAAAAACAGCAGCATCATGTTTAAAGGAGCAGCAATAAGAAAAAGACAAAATTCAAAATAGAACTAATTGGAGCCAGAAAACAATAGAACGTCTTCTCGAAAGGAACAAAAGAAAATTACTTCGGATCCAAATTTTCTATATTCTGTAGAAAATACTTTTAAATAAAAGCCAAAGAGTGTTTTTGAAAAGTTTGCTAACATAGTTTCCTTAAAAGAAGAAGCCAAAGGGTTTCTAATGCAGAGTAATCCTAAGAGAAATAAAAAACACAGAAAGATGTGAAGAGGAAAGAAAAAAGCCTACTATTTAGTTATTTTTGTGCAGTTTCACGAGTTTGTTTGCTTTGTATTATTTCTTTGTATTTCAGATATAAGAGAAGCCTCTATTATTTTCTTTGATTCATTTCCCTTAGCTTAGTCACCTTAAACTTCATCCATCTGGTTGCAAAAGATAAGATATCACATTGTATTAATACTTGAGCAGTCTTCCACTGAGTCTGGGTGATTTTAATCAGTGTGCATTCAATTAGTGTGGTACGTACATTTATTGAGTTGTGAAACCGTAGACTATTTTATGCACCTTTTTGTAAACCAATGTTAATTCCATCCAAGGAAAAGTCTAGGTAAGTATTTAAATGGGAATGCATATTAACGTATAAAATAATGACACTATGATCTAATAGTATTCAAAATGTCAGTAGAATTGAAGTGTAAGATGACAATAATGCCAAAGATGGCATTGAAGATTTTTATGTTTTTAGCATTAGTAATTGGCAAACCAGTTAAATTATGAAATTCAAATGATTTAAGAATCATTAACAGAATCTACTGGGGAGTTAACTTAGTAACTGTTGGATTTCTTCTGATTCTATTTCTTTTCTTTTAAACCAACTACTTTAAAACCAATGAAAAATTATACATACACTTTTTAATCTTAAAAACATTTTTATAAAATATTTTATAAGTTATCCAGTTAAATTTTCATAATCAGTACTGCAGGATTAATAGAACCTCTGCAATAAAGTAGAGCCAGGGCTAAAATGATAGCCCAGTAGTTACAGCATGTACTTTGCATGGGACTGACCTGGGTTTGATCCCTGAGATCACACATGATTCCCTGATCCCCATCAGGAATGATCCCTGAGCACAGAGCCAAGAGTAAGCTCTGAACACTGCCATGTGTAGCTGCCAAACAGAATAACAAACCAAAAAAATTAGATAAATTACATCATGTTGTGGGGTCAGTGCAATAGTATAGTGAGGAGGGCGTTTGCCTTGCATGTGGTTGACCCAGGTTCAATTCCCAGCCTCCCATATGATCCTCCAAGCACTATCAGGAGTAATTCCTGAGTACAGAGTCAGGGGTAACCCCTGAGCATCACTGGGCTTGACCCTAAAAACCAAAAAAATTTGTATAATTTTGTAATGCAATCACTGTATCACTGTCTTCCCATTTGTCATCTATTTACTCGAGTGGGCACCAGTAACTTCTCCATATATCCTGTCTCATGTTAGTAGAGCCCAAGGGCATCTGCTTGCTCCAGGAACATAAAGAACCTCAAACCGTTCTATCAGGTCATGGGAATGAGGTCTATAATTGTTACTGGTATTTGGTGTTTGTCAAATACAGCACGAGTAACTTGCCAGGCTCTGCCATGCAGGTGGCATACTCTTGTAGTCACCTCTAAATCCAGCATATATTGATGATCCGTGTGGCCACGGGAGCAGGGGCTATGATAGGCTCATCTGCTGGGTGGAGTTCTGACAAGAGGGAAGTCCGGATGTGGAAAATGGCAGGCCCCATGGAGTCGGGGGAGGGTGGTCTGGCTTGTTGTGAGGCTCTACTGGGGTGGCGGGCCAGGACTAGAACCCGCCATCCCTCCCGGTGCCTCGTGAGCGGCTGGGCACAGGGAGAGCCTGTAGCAGCTCTGCCCCATGTCTGTGAGTCTCTGGATCAGCATACCTGGGCCGGACTTGAAAAAGACTGCTGCAGGGTAGGTCTGGATGAGCTGGGCTATGATAGGCTCGTCTGCTGGGTGGAGTTCTGACAAGAGGAAAGTCCGGATGTGGAAAATGGCGGCCCTCATGGAGTGGGGGGGGTCATCTGGCTTGTTGCGAAGCTCTGCACAACTATCTGGGGGAATTCTTGGCGCTTCAGGTTGGGCTGGGTGCAGGGTGGGGTAGAGAGGAAGCATCACTCCGTGTTCCACAGGGCCTGGCGATGCTCAGGGGTTACTCCTGGCTCTTCGCTAAGGGGTTACTCCTGGCGATGCTCAGAGGACCATATGAGATGCCTAATTTTTTGTGAAAGAAAGGTAGATGGTCCACCACAGGCAAGAACAACAAAGCAGAGATCTCGGCAATCCAGATCACCCATGCTGCCTGTCGGGGATGCCGCGGGGTCCCTAACAGTGTCAGGTCAGAAGTTCTCTTCTACCTCCGAGGATGCCGAGGGAACGGATGAAAACTCACGAGTCGGCGCAGTTCCAAAAAGGCTTTTAAGGGGCGGAGCGATAGCCCAGTGGGTAGGGTGTTTGCCTTGCACGCGGCCGGCACTGCTGGCCTGGGTTCGATCCTCGGCATCCCACATGGTCCCCCAAGCACCGCCAGGAGCAATTCCTGAATGCAGAGCCAGGAGAAACCCCTGAGTATTGCCGGTGTGACCCAAAAAAAAAAAACCAAAAAAAAGCAAAAAGGCTTTTAATAGTACAATAGCTCTTCCACAGCACTCCATAATGAAAGAACTCTAGCTCTGGTCAGAACTTAGACCATACAAAAGAGCCTAAGTCTCCCACCAACGAGAGAGGATATCACCCAAGAGGAGTACTACCCAAAAGAAGGAGCAAAAGGCTGAGGAGCAAAAATCCCTCTATTTGTAATGCAATAGAATGCTAAATTTGCAAAGCCAAGACCAACAATCTTAGTAACATAAGTGCATGCACAAATACATGCTTGCCTAGGGTAAATGTAACCAGAATGGGATGGTTCAATTAAAACAACAAGAGCATCGACAATTTAAATACCTAGGATAGAGTTTACTATAAAAATGTGCATGACCTCCAACAAAGCTACGGAATATCATTTACATAAAATATAAGCATAATAATGACCGTATTGTATGGGAAGAATCATTATTGCAAATATGTCAATTCTTCTTGATTTGACTATACATTAAAGTGAAAACCTATTTAAAATTTTAGCAAATATTTTAAAAAATTAAATTTCGGACTGGAGCGATAGTCCAGCGGGTAGGGCGTTTGCCTTGCATGCGGCTGGCCCATGCTGGCCCGGGTTCGATCCCCGGCATCCCATATGGTTCCCCAAGCACCACTAGGAGTAATTCCTGAGTATAGAGCCAGGAGAAACCCCTGAGCATTGCCAGGTGTGACAAAAAAAAATTTCTCCTCAAATTTGTATGAAAATAAAATAATGAGTAAACCCAACATAATCTGAAGCAAAAACACAAAATTAGAGGGCTTAATTATCAGGTTTCAAAATCTAATACAATGCTATAAAGGTGCATCATAAATAGATTATTAAAAACAAAATATATTCCAGCTCCATACATAGGAGATATACACAAATGCGCTCTCTATATATGTACATTTATGAGATAAACACAAATGCTCTCTCTATATATGTACATTTCTGTACATATAGTATACATATGTATTCAAGCATGCCTTAAAGCTGTGGTAAAATAATTACACTTTCAAAACTTCTTATTAATGTGAAAAAATCATACATATTCTGTCCTCTTTATATCATAAATAATAAAACTGTTGAAAGCTTTTAGAGCAAAAGAAAATAATTGTAATTCACAAAGACTTTTCAAATTTTTTCAAAAATTTCTTAAAAGAATACCTGATGTGTTTAGTCCAGGATATCACTAGCCTTATTATCAGAAGCAAAATCTGAGAAATGGGAGACTTAATGCTTCATTGCCACATACAAGCATACAAGTTTCCAATATATTGTATATCTCTGTCCAGATGACACAGGATTTTCACACCATCCAACTCGTCAACATCACTCTAGTTTGAGCTGTATGAATTAGGAACTAGGGGGAAAATGCCATGTCCCTTTTTGATTTTACATCATGAACACCCCATACTTTCTGTTTAGGTTAGTTCTGTTTTGTTTTTGTTTGGATTTGAGAAATGTTCACAGATAACTCCTGATGCTCCACTAAGGACTCACTCTTGGCAGTGCTTGAGGAACCATACAGGATGCCGGTGATTGAATCTGAGTTGGTTATATGCAAAGCAACCATCCTCCCCACTGTTCTAGCATTCCGGCTTCTCCTTTGTTTTGCTTTTGAAGTGAGTGCTCCCAAGCAGTGCTCAGGAGAGCCAGGGTCTCCTGCAGGTGATTTTTGGCTCTCTGGCTTGCAATTCAAGCTGGAAATACAAAGGTGCTCTGGCCCTGTGTGTTAGGAATTGTCCGAGCCACCCCACCAGTGATTATGGGCTCACCTCCACAGTGCTGGCTGGGACCATGTGGTGAGAAGGACCAAGCCAGGTCAACCGGGTATAAAGAATACTGCAAAACTCCTGGGCTCTCTCTCTTTGTACCCTCTACACATTTCTTACAATATCTAACCCCTGGAAACAACCACAGCACAGAGACTTTTGCATACACTGGGATGCATCTCAATAAATTTTGCATTCCATGAAATAGTACTCAGTGAGAAAAACTAAGAATAAACTACTGATTCAAGTAATAATGAAAAACCTCATAAATGTTAGTCTGATGAACAGTAAACTAAAAATTTAGTGCATGTGACTTTACTTTTTTAATATTTTCCCATAACACAAAAGAATCCATTGTCAAGAGAAAACTCAAACCGTTGGTCGCTGTAAATTTATCTGGGGAGATGACTTTTTGAACTTCTGGTGTTTTTTAATATTTGGAAATTGTTTTGAGTCCCATGGTGCAATTATTTGGGAACGTTTATCTCTTAAGAGTTACGCATTTAATTATATTAATATATCATCTTAGAAAACAATTATCATCTTATTAATGAGATGTTCATTAATGATGGTATAGATGTGATAGTGACTACAATTTACTTGAAATTACATCATAAATTAGTTGGATTTAATGCATCGAAATATTGATTTTTGATAGGACAGATATAAAATATAAATTATATACTATAGGAGGTGGCTAGACAATTCCACAATTTCTTTTGAAATTTTTCATAGTTAAATGGAGAAAAGTAGCAAGGAAGAATGGAAACAAATTAAATATTTAGGGCTGAAGTGCTGTACACAATTTAATTTTAAGTTCTTAACTTGCTCTTGGGATTATCATAACATGTGGAAATCATCTTTTTTATTTATCCTGCTGAAGCTGGCTAAGTTTATATGTTCGGCTGCCATGAAATAAAACTGAGAAAACTTATGATTTTGCCACACCTATATTTGGTCATACAGTAAAAACAATTTTACTTGTTAGGTGTTTTTTTTCCTCTTACGTGTATACTCTCCTTGAGAATAAAAGTGTAAAGTTAAGGGAAAAGATATGTAGTAACTTTGAAAATATTGAAATCAAACTATTTCACGCTTCAAAATGGGAAATGGAATGTAGTTGATTGCTGTAGTGTTGCTCTGATTGATTAATTGATTTGTAGGGGAGTCTATTTTGGGGGTGACAAGAGAGGGACCGTCAAAAGACAATATGCTGCCAATGGAGAAGCATTCACTTGGAAGCACAGAATTCTGGGTCCTATCTGTGATCTTGCCTATCCCCATGGCCAAAAGGGATTTTAGGAGGTGGAGACATGATGGACCCATACCATCATGCTTAGGAGTTGGGAGGGTTTTCTGCCATCTTTCTTTCCTCTTCAATTGGAAATAGTTTTATCTTTGGCTCTTCTCACTAGCTCCACCTCTCTCCGAACACGTGTCTTGCCACTGGAAGGTGTTCGTGGGCTTGGGAAGTACCTTAGTGATTGCTGGGTGAAGAAGTGATCAGGCACCCGCTAACAACTCCCCTGGCTTAGGGTCTGGCTGGAAGAAGCCTGCTGCCTCCCATAATTATTTGTGAGCCTTCCATGAGAGGAAGGATAGAGCGCCACAAGAAATAAGGCAACAAGGACTTATTTCCTCAGTACTATGAGAAACTGTCTATGTTTCTAAAGAAGAGTTATAGGGACATTCTTGGTGCTTTGTTGTTGTTGTTGTTGTTGCTGTTGTTGATTTTGTTGTTGTTTATCTGTTTATTTTGGTGTTTGGTTTGGGGGCTACACCCGGCAGTGCTCGGGGCTGACTCCTGGCTCTCTGCTCGGGGATCACTCCTGGAGAGGCTCATTGGACTAAATAAGAAGCCAGGGCTCAAAACCAGGTCTGTCACGTGCAAGGCAACTACCCCGCCTGCTGTGCTATCACTCCTGCCCCTCTTAATGATACGTAATTAGCCTCCTATGGAGTCTGAGCATATTTTACCTCCAGAATTATAGCCCACGGTCATGCTGTACCTGCAGAGAACTAGCGATTTGATGAGGCTTAAGAGTAAAGGCCCTTCTTTCTGATTACCAGATATTTCGACTGCAGCTCTCAGGCACATGGTACTGTTCTCTGCCATTTATACAATCAACTCATTTAAACATCACTAGGATCCAATCATACTATTATTGTTCCTACTGAACACTTCGGCTAGCAGCACAAACACAGGTTAAATTATTTAGAGAATCGCAGAGCCTAAAGAGAGGGAAAGGAGGGGCTGAGCCGAAATGATCTGGACCCACTCTGTCCCTTTCACTGGCCTCTGCAGTTTCTCACATGTCTCGAGTAATCATGAGATTACTTGGCAAGGGGTCAAGCAACATTGAGAAGAAAATGACAAGAACAGCTGTCCATGATCTATTTAAGACAAGGAATGGAAAATCCTGTGAAAATTGACCAGGGGTGAGGTAAGTGCTCAGAGAGCCAGAGGGGTTCCTGGTGGCCAAATGGTCAGAAACGCAGCAGCTCAGGAATGGCCCTTCTGAGCTCAGAAACATGAGCTGTGTCCTCAGCAGCTGCTCTCCTCACCCCAGGTCCAGCCCCAGGAGATAGTTTCAACAGAGGTGTGGACAGTTCTGATGTAGCTGGGTTCCAGCAGTATTGGAAGTTTTGCAGTGTCCAGTAAAAAATCCAAGCTGGCTGGGTCACTCAGAGAACAGAGATAGCAAAGTTCAACCAGATAAGGAAAGAACATGATGAGATGAGTGAGTGAGAGAGAGAGAGAGAGAGAGAGGTGTGTGTGTGTGTTTGTGTGGGGGGGGGGTGCAGGGGATAGCTACTGACAGGTAAAAATTTCCTATTTCAGATTTTTCCCAATATCTTCATTTTAACCTCTGCCATTCTCCTCAGTCATAGCTGGGATGTCGACCAGGAGTTTATTTATCTGTGTTCTTCCTTACCACATTCAACCCTCCCTTCAGGAGCACTCAGGCTCTCATTTGGGGGTGGGGCCTCCATCACATCTTTTCTTATTGACGCTGATATGTCTCTTTAACAGTTTGCTCTGTTTGCTTGCCTTTCTGTGGACAGCAAGTTTCTGGCTTCTTGATCCAGGCCATGGCTGGAAGCTAGCAATCCCACATACGAATGAAAAGTGAAAAATATCCCTTAGATTTCTGGATGTGAGTTCTGAAATGCTTCCTGCACTGAAACTTTATGGTGTTCATGTTGAAAGGCTTAGATTTGCTCAACAGGGCAAAAGACAAGGAAAGAGAATATTATTGCATGTGGAGTAACAGGGCCACCCATATTTGCTGGTTTCCTTTCTTTCTTTCTTTTTTTTTCCTTTTTGGGTCACACCCCGCAATGCTCAGGGGTTACTCCTGGCTCTTTGCTCAGGAATTACTCCTGGCGATGCTCTGGGAACCATATGGGATGCCAGGGATCAAACCTGTGTCGGCTGCGTGCAAGGCAAACGCCCTACCACTGTGTTATCACTCCGGCCCCTCTGGTTTCCTTTCTATTGTTGCTTCTTCTTAATATTTCAAACAAGTCCAACTTGGGGACTTAAAAGCAGGAATGAAAAGAGTGTGGGCACACTGTGTTGGTGGTGAAAGTTCTAAATACTCCAGACATTGCTGTCTGCGTGAGTTTGAGATTCACATTCACACATTTGCACTTTTGGTTCCCAGAGGACTAGAGTGGAATCAGAAATCTTCTCTGGGAGTCTGGGGTTAAGAAGTAAGTGGCAAGCCAGCATAGCTTCATGCACTGGACCTGCATCATAACCATGCTGTTTGCATCATAACCATGCTGTTTGCATCATAACCATGCTGTTGCTGAAGCTCCCAACCATGTGAGGAGCTAGTTTGGGGAGGGATCAATAATTTAGGGAAACTATCAGACTATTCAACATCTCGGGTCAACAATCGTATGTCTTTTAAAAACACAATTTTGTTTCCCATCTAATTTCCTCAATTCCACTCATGTCTTAGCCTATGTATATATGACAGTAAGGAGTACTCAATATAGATGGTTACTATTTCTGGCAAACACATAAAAGAGATATAGAATAACCAAGTGTTAGGGAGAAAGGAGAGTTATCAGTGTGGTGAAACATCCACCTTCATAAAACTGAGAGCGGGAAACATATGCTGTACTTTCTGACCCCCGAAGAACAGCACTTGGAGGTGATAATTCTCCTGTAACAAAGAACTCATAAAGTCCTAAGATGTTTATTTCTAGATATTATTCTTCATTAACGAAGCCAGGATTTTAGCTAATTCTATTCTGGGGTGTTACAAATATAGCATAAATCTTAGTCAACTTATACAATCAAAACTAAGGACAATTGAATAGGTGTGTGTCAGAGGAACATGAAGGAACAGGAGTATATACACAGAGCTCCCAGGGGGTCAAACAAGGCTAGAACACTTTGGTTTAAAAAGAACCAAACATTTTGGGTAGAGAGTTTAGGGTTCTCTAGGTATAATATCATGTCATCTGCAAATAATGATAGCTTGACTTCTTCCTTGCCTATCTGGATGCCCTTGATGTCCTTTTCTTCTCTGATTGCTATGGCAAGTACTTCCAGTACTATATTGAATAAAAGAGGTGAGAGGGGGCAACCTTGTCTTGTCCCTGATCTCAGGGGGAAGGCTTTCAACTTTTCCCCATTTAGAATGATGCTTGCTGTGGGCTTTTGGTAGATGGCTGTAACTATCTTGAGGAAAGTCCCTTCAATTCCCATTTTCTGGAGCGTTTTAATCATGAACGGGTGCTGGATCTTGTCAAATGCTTTTTCTGCGTCTATTGAAAGGATCATATGGTTTTTATTTTTTCTTTTATTGATATGATGTATTATGTTGATTGACTTGCGAATGTTGAACCATCCTTGCATTCCTGGGATGAATCCTACTTGGTCATGATGTATAATCTTCTTGATGAGTCTTTGGATTCTGTTTGCTAGTATTTTGTTGAAGATCTTAGCATCCGTGTTCATCAGGGATATTGGTCTGTAGTTTTCTTTCTTTGTGTGGTCTCTCCCTGCTTTGGGTGTCAGGGTGATATGTGCCTCGTAGAAGCTGTTTGGGAGTGTTTCTGTTTTTCTATTTCCTGGAAGAGCTTGAAAAGGACTGGCAGTAGGTCCTCCTTAAAGGTTTGGTAGAGTTCAGTAGTGAATCCGTCTGGACCTGGTAGAACTTTACAAGAAGAAAACAAACAACCCCATCAAAAAATGGGGAGAAGAAATGAACAGAAACTTCAGCAAGGAAGAAATTCGAATGGCCAAAAAACATATGAAAAATGCTCATC
Source organism: Cryptotis parvus (assembly GCA_021461705.1). Classification (NCBI taxonomy): domain Eukaryota; kingdom Metazoa; phylum Chordata; class Mammalia; order Eulipotyphla; family Soricidae; genus Cryptotis; species Cryptotis parvus. The sequence continues at coordinate 43,297 of JAJIBD010022371.1, read as the reverse complement.
ATCACTGGTCATCAGAGAGATGCAAATCAAAACAACCATGAGATACCACTTTACACCACAGAGACTGGCACATATTCAAAAGAGCAAGAACAACAAGTGCTAGCGTGGATGTGGGGAAAAGGGGACACTCATCCATTGTTGGTGGGAATGCCGGCTGGTACAGCCTTTCTGGAAAAACAATATGGACTTTCCTCCAAAGACTAGAAATTGAACTCCCATTTGACCCAGCCATACCACTCCTGGGAATCTACTCTGGGAAACCAAAAATACGTAGCGGAAACACCATCCCTACTTTTATGTTCATAGCAGCATTATTCACAATAGCCAGAATCTGGAAGCAACCAGAGTGCCCAAAAATCGATGACTGGATAAAGAAGCTTTGGTACATCTACACAATGGAATACTATGCAGCTGTTAGGAAAAATGAAGTTATAAAATTTGCCTATAAATGGATGGACATGGAGAAGATTATGTTGAGCGAAATTAGCCAGAAGGAGAGAGACAGATACAGAATGACTGCATTTATTTGCATGGCATAAATATATATGTACATATTATGATACCAATATCCAAGGTCAAGTGAAACATATATCAGGAGGTCTTGTCAAAGGTGGAAATTATCACAAACGTGTGGGAGTCAGAGGTTAGGTAAGACAGAAAATGGAACAGGGTGCTAATAATTGTCGAGGGTACTAATGCCAACCTAGAACTGAGCATTAAATAGAGGCAAAAGGATACACATGACAACCTTTTAATGTATGTTCTGTAATCCATAGTCTGGAAGGGAAGGAAAAGAGAAAGAGAGAGAAAGGGAAAGAAATAAAAGAACCTGCCATGGAGCAGGGCTGGGGAAGGGGAGGGAACCGGGGATGTTGTTGGTGGGAGATGGGCACTGGTGGAGGGACGGGTGCTGAAACACTGTATGACCAAAACCCAAACATGAACTTTTTAATTGTATATCTTTTTTATTTGTATATCTCACGGTGGTATAATAAAATACTTAAAAAAAGAACCAAACATAGTTCTGTCTTATAACCCAAACACATGCAGCCATCCACAGAGCAAAATAAAAACAGCCACCATTTCAAATTCCTTAGTTTCAATTACCAACAGTCAACTGCAGTGCAAAAATATCACATACAATAACATATTTTGAGAAACTGTGCTCACATAATTTTTATTGCAGTTGTACTATTATAGTAGTTCTAGTTTAGTGTAATTGTTGTTGCCAATATCTTACTGTGTCTAATTTAAAAACTACAGATTAATCACAGACTCTAGACATAGGACAAAGCACATAAAATACAGATATATATAGGGTGTGGGTCTATCAGCAATTTTAGGCACTCCCTGGAAGGCTTGGATGTATCATCGATGTGTAATGGAATATTGTTGTGTTCATGAGCCCATAGTTACCATTTAAAAATATAATTCTGTGCACAAATAAATTTAGTAAAAAAAAGGCACATATACTTTATAGAAAAATCCCAAAATTATGATTGTAGATATTGTCTTCTCCAGGTGGTAATTAGTTTCTCTTCTTGAGCAGGGTTAATAACTTAGACCTAATTGGTATAGAAGGTGTAACACTAATTTGCATTAGAGAAAACAGACCTATACTATCCTAACCGAGTTAACAAGGCTAAGATCGCCAGTAATACTAGTTGTGTTGATATTACGTACCCCCTGATATGATAGAATGCCGAGACTCCATTTTGGGGGTATAAAACTCCAAAGCCCACAAAAATAATCTGATAATAAGTTAGATAATAAGCTCCAGACAAGATACCTCCAAAATTGTCTCAGAGTCTTGCAACAAAAGTTTGCTGCTGTCACATGTTCAAGGAAAAGGCTAAATGATGACTACGGACAGCATATATTCAGACACAGGAACATGGTAAGAGAGTGAAAACTTGTGAAATTTTAACAAAAACCTATTATTTTGTACCAATGCATAGATACTGGGTTTTATTTTTCTGTTTTCTTTTCTAGCTTTGTTGTGGTAAACTTGATGCAATTTTATATGTTAATATTGATTACATGATGTGTTAATAGTGTTTAACACTATTGTTAAACATTGTGATGGCAAATATAATTAACTTATTCATCACCCATCACCTCATATACCTACTTTTTTGGAGGAGTGTATTAGTGCTTAACTACTCTGTTAAGTGTCTAGGGCTATCGTACAGTGGGGAGGACAACGACACTGGTCTTGCATGTGGCCAACCCAGGTTCAATCCCCAGTATCCCATATGGCCCCCTGAGCACCTCCAGGAGTGATTCTTAAGTGCAGATCCAGGAGTAGACCCTGAGTGCAGATGGGTGTGGACCCAAAACACAAACAAAAATCTACTTTCCTGACTGATTTCAGAAGCAATACACTCTTATTTATTGTAGTTGGAGACACGTTCATTGGCACTACAGAACTTATTCCTCTACATAATTGAAACAGTGTTTCTAAATAAGCACCTACCATTTTCCCTACTTCCTTGTGTCTGGAAGCCACCATCCTAATCCCTGATTTTAGAAATTCACTTTCTTAGATTCCACGTATAAGTCAGATCACACAATATTCATCTTCTTGCCTCTGACTTGTTTCACCTTAACACCTTAAATATCTTCCAGGTTTATCCATGTTATCACAAATAATAGATTTCCTTCCTTGTTGTTGCAGGACATCTAAAAGCCTAAGAGCCTCTGCATCTGCCCTGGATTGCCTCCTGCAGATCACTTTGTAGATAGGGGAATAGTTTAAATGTGGCAGTTTATCTGACCATGTATTCTGTACTGGATGGTATAAATATTCTCTCATGCTACCACAATCATCGTGAGACTAGCTAGATCTTACCAGCACAATTGCCTGGCCACGTTTTATCTCTAAGTAATTAGACCAGAGAGAAATGCTATTTGCCTCCAAGCAAGCAAGCATGGCTCCCTGATAACTCAAAGGCAACTAAAATTCAAAACTACCGTGAAGTAGAGGAGACTCTTGTGAAGGCTTGGAGAAATATTTAACTGGCATTAGTATAGTCTTTGGTACAGAGGCATGCCATCTCAGAAACCCCCCTCTACCCTATAAAGGCATTTCCAGGCAGATCTTGGCTCAAGACATTAGGTGAGGTACTGTGAGAAATTACCTGAGGCCATTTGACCCTTCCTGCCAGGGGAAGTTACATTAGCTTATAGCTCCTCCCAGCTCTGCTAGGAGGCTTTGAATTAGCTCTGGGTTCTAGTAAACAGCCAGAAGGTCTCTTGAAGTTGCTATATTTCTATGGAGTTGTTTTACTGTTTTTATCTCTAGATAGCCCAGCCCAGAATGGGCTGGGCTGGGGAGTTTGGGCAGATTTCTACCTATAAAATAAGCTACAAGAAAAAAGAAGCTCTCTCTTTTCCCCTTTTTGCTATTTCAGCTTCCCTTGGCATTTTGCTTCTTGGTCCTCTCCATTCTCTGTTGGGCCTCAGCACGTGGTGGCAGCCATCTTGGCCTGCACATGGCTGGGGCCTAGCTGGGAACCCAGAGTCCGGAGGTTTTCCCTGCTCTTGGATTGTATATTGGGACCTGTGGTAGTAAAGCCCTTTCAAAACTGCATCGGATTCCTGAGTTTTCATCCATTCCCCGGCCGGGAGGTAGAAGGAAACTTGCTTCCCGGCACTATCGGGGACCCCAGCGGCATTTCCTGACACCTTGTAAAGTATAAATATTCAACTGTCTGTATGAATTCTTTCACATATATCTGTATACACATATACAAATCCACAGTTATAATGAAGTACCATTCAGTCTTAAAAAGAAGAAAATCTGTAGGACAGATAGAACAGTGTATAGGATGCTTGCCTTGCACACAGTGACCTGGGATCAATCCTCTGAAACCCCTAGAAGTGATCCCTAAAAATGGGTCAGGAGTAAGGTCTGAGCACATCCAAGTGTGATTTTAAAAAAGGAAGGAAATCCTGCCATTTGTGAGAACATGAATGGACCAATCTAAGTATCTATGCTATTTGTCAAATAACCTGAGTAGCTAGGGCAATAGATCTAAATGTCTAGAGATTTAGATTGTTTCTGGATATTGGTTATTGTGATGAATGATGACATGAGCAGGGAGTGTACAGATATCTCTTAAAGATCACTGTATCACTGTCTTCCCGTTGTTCATCGATTTGTTCAAGCGGGCACCAGTAACATCTCCATACGTCCTGTTGCAAAGCAAGTGTATCCCAAGGGCATCTGCTTGCTTCAGGGACAGGAAGAGCCTCAAACCATTCTTCAGGTCATGGAATTGAGGTCCATAGTAGTTACTAGTTTTTGGCATATCAAATTAAACACGAGTAGCTTGCCAGGCTCTGCCGTGTAGGTGGTATACTCTCAGCAGAAGGCTCTCATCTCAAACATTTACAGATGAAACTAATACCACCTAAACAAATATTTAAAGTAATGATAAATTTTAATGTTTGTTCATAATGGGTAGTATCACTGTATCACTGTCTTCCCGTTCATCATCAATTTGCTCGAGCGGGCCCCAGTAACATCTCCATATGTCCTGTCTCATGCTAGTAGAGTCCAAGGCATCTGCTTGCCCAGGAACATAAAGAGCCTCAATCCATTCTGGAATGAGGTCTATAATTGTTACTGGTATTTGGCATATATATCAAATATTTGATATTTGAATGGGTAGTATTTTATATATTGCTAGTTGAGTACACAAAATTTCTACTTCTTTACAAAGTGCTTCAGAAGATTCTTAAACATTAATACTGGTTTCTTTTTTCTACCAACCCAGCCATGATATTTCTGCATTATATGGTACTTGTATTAATTTTGTGGGAAACCTCTACAATTTTAATCAAAAGGAGCTGCACTGGATTATTTTTCTACAGGAGTGTATCAAATTCCCTTTCTCTGAGTCTCAGCACTTGGTCTCACTTGCATGTTTTGATAATAGTTAACAGTTATGAGTTGATATCTTGCTACAGTTTTTATTTGAATCCCCTTTTATGAGTACAGTAAATTTATGTGTCATTGTGACATTTGCATGTTTCTTTCGAGAAATAATCAACTAAACTCTGGTGGATTAATTAATACATGGATTTGTTATAATAACCTGTTTGGAGGTTTATTGATTAAAAATACAAGTGTAATTTCTGAAGAGAAAGAAGTAATCAACAAAGAAAAGATGTTTTGTTTTTAGGTTTGGTTTATTGATAAGCCTCTTATAATATTTCTCTATTGAAAGCAACAAAATAATAGCTGTAACAAAGTACTGACTTTCCCTTACTGTTGAAATATATAGTTTTTGATCAAATTTTATTATTTGAATTTATAAATTATATTTATTTTTGGTTTTGGGGCCATGACTGGCTATACTCAAATCTTACCCCTGCCTCTCCACTCAGAGATCATCCCTGGTAGATCGGGGAACCCTGTGAGGTGGATGAACACAGCAGCATGCAAATCAAGCACCCTAACCACTGTACTATCACCCCAGCCCTTATAGATTGCATTTCATCATCACAACCTTACACAATAATTCTTTTTGGGCTTCTTGGAGTCACATCCTGTAATGCTCAGGGCTTACTCCTGTCTCTGCATTCAGGAATTATTCCTGGTGGGATTTAGGGGACCATATGAAATGCCAGGATCCAAACCAGTAGGCTGCATGCAAGGCAAACACCTCCCTGCTGTGCTATCGCTCCAGTCCTGTCACAACAATTATTGAATGAGAGAAAATGCTTGAGTGACGTATATCTGGTAGGGATCTATATCTAAAACATTAAGGAACTCAGAAAGCTCAATAACAAAACAAGATATGATTAAATTTTAGGCAATAGGGGGCCCAAATGATAGTTCAGCAGGGAGGGTACTTGTCTTGCATGCAGCCAACCCACATTCAATCCCTGGTACCCCATATGGTCCCCTGACCTCTGCGAAGAGTGACCCCTGAGTACATAGCCAGGACCAAGCCCAGAGCATTCCTGGGTATGGTCCCAAAACTAAAACCATAAATTAAAAAAAATTATAGGCAGTGTACCTAATACCTTAATTTTGATAAATTTTCAAATGTTTGATGAATTTTCAAAAAATATTAGCATATTTTTTTCATTCAGGGGATCTTGGACTAAGTGTACACAAGCATTCTTTGAAGTATCTTTTGCAATTGCTCTGTAAGTCTAAAATTATTTCCAATAAAAAATTAAAAAGAAACCATAATGGAATACAATGCATGAGCACAAACGTGATGAGAGAAATAACCTGTTGATATATTCAACATTGTAGAAGAGTCTCAAAATCATTATGCTGGGTGATGACTCTAAAAAAAATAAGAACACACACTACATCATTTTCGCCTATAAAATGAAGACAAAAACAAGTCTGCCACCAGCAAAAACACATCCCTTGCATGTTTTGGTTGAATATATCCACACTGCCCAGCCAACTACCAGTGAGTAGTATCTACTTCTAGGGACCCCTTTGCCCTCCCAAAGAAAGAAGGAATAAACAAACAGTCACCTATTTAGGAGATGGGGAGAGGGGTCATTATTACAATGACTTCGAAAAGTGGCTGACGGGAAGGTTGAAAATGTCATAATTGTGTTGAAGGTTTCATGTAGCATGTAGCATATATACATGTGAATACTCATCAAATTGTACATATTAGATATAAGCAGAGTTTAGATTTTATCTCTGCAAATATATAGATAAAATAAGAGATATATGAATGCATTATTGATAGACTACATACATAAGAGAAAGACATTAGACTCAGAGAGGAGCTTTTAATTATTAGCAAACAATTGCAGAAGTGACAGAAGCAGAAAAATCAGCATTTTCCAACCCAATTGAGTGTCGACTCAGGAAGGACCATTTTTTCAAGCCTATAATGATCTGGTGATGGATTCATAGTAAAGAAAACAACCCTATAGTCTCAAAGTATAGCTCCCAAGTATTGTAATGCCTACGATAGTGGGTACATCCTGGTCAGCAATGGTAAAGTATAGCCATGACACCTGAATCATATCAAACCTGAATCCTGAAGCATATCAAATATTCTACAAGGAAACTCTCTGGTCTCTCGGGGTGGGATTGGGTTGAGGGGTGGGATATGATTGTTTTTAATGGCATGAATGTGTATGGACTTCTGGCGGGAGCCAGTTGTAATATATTATTAAAAGAGAAAAAAAAAGACACTCATTGCTCTTCTTAGGCTTTACTTGTTCTACATGCTCTGGACCAAGCAAATTAAAAATCTGGGCAAGATGGCTTGGGTCCAGTTATGAAAATACATCAACATGCGTCATACCGAAAGTGAGGGGGCTGACCGTCATCAAGGGCTTAAGAGGTGCTAAAACCTTCCAGCTATACATAGGCAAATGGATGGAATCCCAATTTAGCAAATGAATCACTGAACAGGTGGGATTTCCTTACTCACTTTTCCTTACTATCTTTACGTTCCAACTTTCCCGTGGGTTTGAAATTTTGAAGAGGAAATCACAGAGAGGGCAATACGGTGTGTTTGAAAGTGCGTCTTGCCTCACTCCTTTGTGGCTGCAATCTTCAGTGAGCATGTTGTAGATATTTGAACCCCCCCCCCCAACATCCCCCCCAAATCTCCCTTGTGATCAGCCTCAAGGACTGCATTATTTGATGTCCCCACCCCCACGGAGTGTGGTCACAAGAGAGCAGGGCAATCGAATGCTTTTTGCAAAACTGTGGTCAGGAAAAAAGCAGGATGCTGTCGGCCAGTTGTCATGGTGCTCTGAAGGACCCTCTTTGCCGGGGCTTCATGCTTGTTTATGTTTCCGAGATGATGGGGGCGGAAAAGAGAAAAGGAAGGCTGGGGGCTTAACGTGCTCTCTCAGGTTTGCCTGCCCGCCCACGGGGCTTATTATCCTTGATTGCCTGTTTTCTCCTTTCTGTTGCCATGGAGATGGACAAAAAACGTGACTCTGCTCGCATTTACGCACTTTGCTAGCTGGAGGCCTTGTCCCCATGTTCCTTACCTGCTGGGCCTCTGCCTTCTGAATGCGTAGGTGCAGAGGCGTTGATTAACTTAGGTGGCTGTCGTGAGGCCATGGTGGGGCGGCGGGGCGTCCGGAGGGACTTTATGGGAACAAACTTGCTGTCAACCTCATTATCCGGGCCATGCCACTAACTCCCGAAAATGGTTTCAAGGCCGGAGGCTTGGAGCAACATGTTTTGTCACAGAGGACGTGCTGTGTGCTGACGAAGCCTGGTCCAAAGAAGCACGTTCATAGATTTATAACTGGCACCCCTGGGCGGAAACACTTAGCAAGTTCACCAAAGCGGATCTGGTCCCCAGAAACACATCATGGTAAAAAGTCCCTTATGGGAGCTGGTCTTGGAGCGACCTGACCCAAGCACAGGAAAGTTTGGTCTAACTTGAGAAAGTTCTCTGAGAATAAGGCCATTTGCAAGTGATCAGACTCAAGCATCCTCCAAAGTTTGGGACAAGGGGCCTAGGGAGAAAGTCCAGTGGGGAGGGTGCCTGCTCTGCATGCTGCTGACCCAGGTTCAATCCCGGCCTCCTCATATATGGCCCCCTGAGAATGCCCAGAAGTGATCGTGGAAGTACAGAAGCCAAGAATAAAAGCCTTGAGCATTGCCAGGTGTGACCCCAACACAAACAAAATTGTTTGGGACAATTGGGTGAGGGTGAAAAGTACTTAAGGTGTCCAGGAAGGTCACTTGTGGTCCTGAGAGGACTTTCATGGAAGTTGCTAATGAAACTGAATCTCTTCTTTGGGCTTCCACTTCCTGTCTAGAGTCCCATAGGGCAGCGGGTAGGGCATTTGCCTTGCACACAGCTGACGGGTTCAATCCCCGGCATCCCATAGGGTTCCCCAAGCACCTCCAGGAGTAATTCCTGAGTGCAGAACCAGGAGTAAGCCCTGAGCATTGCTGCTGGGGATGACCCTAAAAGCAAAAAGAGCCCCACACTGTTTTTGAACCACACCCAGCAGTACTCAGGGCTTATTCTTGGCTCTTTGATCAAGGTCTCTCCTGGTGGGGCTCAATAGACTCAGGGATTGGACCTGGTGGGCCATAAGGCAAGTGCCTATGGTAGTGCGATCACTTCAGCCCTGAGGCTTCCGAGATTCAGAAAAGCCAGAGGAATTCCCTGTTTTGTCCCGGGGACATTCTAGCCTAAGAGTCAATGAATGGTCAATAAATGGGAAAATTAATTGAATCTTGAGGCGGTTGATGGTTTTTCTCCAGTTGTCTATACAGGGAGAATGAAGTCTAAGAAACTTCTCCCATCTGATAAACAAGGACAGTGTTCCAAATTGGACGTGTTCTCACCACCCCTGTCCCAAGCAGGTTCAGCCAGACGTAGAGCATGGTGTAAGTGTAGGTGTTAAGGTGATGGTTTGGTAAATGTCTGTTGAACATTGATGACTTGTATGTTTAATTAATAGCTTCACCACTGCACATAATTGCCATTTTTAAAAGTTCAGAAGATTTAAAAATCTTCTTATGTAAAAAAGGTCAAGTACTCAGAGCAGCATTACCAACTCTGTCACCACACTCTCCATCACCCCGATTTGTCCAACTTATAACTGGATGTTTGGGCCCTCTGCCCAACTCTCACACCTTTCCTCAAACCCCCATCTCCTGGATTGTCGGGGAACGCCACAGGGGTCCCCGACAGTGTCAGGACAGAGGTTCTCTTCTACCTCCGAGGACGCCGGGAGAACAGATGAAAACTCACGAGTCCGGTGCAGTTCCAAAAAGGCTTTTAATAGTACAAAAGCTCTTCCACAGCACTCCAATATAATGAACAAACTTTAGCTCTGGTCCGAACTTAAGAGAGCCTAAGTCTTCCACCAAAGAGAAAGGATCTCACCCGAGCTGAGTCCTACCTAGAAGAAGGAGCAAAAGGCCAAAGAGCAAAAAGCAAAAAGCAAAAAGCAAAAGGCTGAGGAGTCAAAAGCTGAAAGCTAAAAGGCCCAAAAGGTAAAAGGGTGTGTAGGGGCCTCAAGTCAGTCCCCTTATATACACCAAAGTAATCCAACCGAGAGGGTCATGTCAACAAAGAACTCTAAACAGAGTGTAGTGCCACACCCTATTGCAGGTATAAACAAAGGTTATGCCAAGGTCTAATCCTTTCTACCAAGATTATCTGTTATGTAAAACACTGGAGAGAGGGGGCTGGTATAAAAGTAATACATCTTAACTTCATGAGGTTCATGTAATCTAGATGGTACCCACAGGTCCTTCTTATTATTATCTGCACCAGGGTGATTCTGAGTATCTTGTTCTTGTGTACTGAAAGGATCACTCTTGCCTGCTTAGAGCAAACTAGTATGATCCTTCCTATAGTCTTCCTATAGTCTCAGCATAGCCAGGGTGGTAGTCTCCTGGTAAATTCTAACTGTCCCATGCTGGGTGCAGTGGGTATAAAGAGGAGCTGTGCCCAATCTAGAAAATATAGAAGTCTTAGTAGATGTATAAGTCAGAAGTCTTAGTAGATGTATAAGTCAGAAGTTATTCAATCTGTAACTGCCACACCCTTTAGCAGTGTTTACATAGAAGAGAGGTCTCATTAGAATGAACCTTGACTTAAATAGATTAAGCTGGGAGTGGGCCAAACAGCAAAACTCCCAGAATAGCTAAATCTGTCCTCCAACACTGGCTATGTGGGTTTTTTTTTTTTTTGCTTTTTTGGGTCACACATGGCAATGTTCATGGGTTACTCCTGGCTCTGTACTCAAGAATTACTCCTGGCTGTACTCAGGGTACCATATGGGATGCCGGGGATTGAACCCGGGTCAGCCGCGTGCAAGGCAAATGCCCTACCCACTGAACTATTGTTCCGGCCCCGCTCCCCCCATCTCCTGGAAACCACCATTATACTCTGTTTCTGAGCCTGGCTTCTTTAGATTTTTTTTTTTTGCTTTTTGGGTTACACCCAGCAATGCTCAGGGGTTTCTCCTGGCTCTGCACTCAGGAATTACTCTGTTAGTGCTCGGAGGACCATATGGGATGCCGGGATCGAACCCAGGCCAGCATGGGCCGGCCGCATGCAAGGCAATCACCCTACTCGCTGGGCTATCGCTTCAGCCCCAGACTTCTTTAGAGTCTGCCTGTATGGAATTCCTATAATATTCCATTTCATACACCCATAATATTCCATTGCGTACATCGTTTTGCTTAGTAACTGGGATGCAGTCTGAGAAAGACCATTATTAGATGGTCTTATCAAAAGGCATTAGCTGACCTCATCAACAGGCCAACTTTATAGAATTTAGAGAGCCTAATGGATCATTGACTACACACAAGGCTATATGGTAGAACACTATAGTATATTGACCAAAAATGTCATAAATCAGTGCATGACCAGGTAGATAACTAGTTACTGCATCTCTTTTATCTATGTATCCAAACATTGACATGGAGTATTTTGCTGTGTCTTCACCTTTATGAATAATACTACAATGCTCCTGAGAATGAAACTTTCTTTAGAGATGGTTGTTGGGGTTGGGTTTGTTTTATTTGTTTGTTTGTTTAAGTTTTGTTTTGGTTTGGTTTTGGGTAGACACCTGGTAGTGCTCAGGGATTACTCCTGTTCCTATGCTTATGATCACTCCTGAGGGAACTTGGGAATCAAATGTAATCGGGGATGTCACATGTAGCACCAGCAGCCTTACCTGCTGTACTATCTGGCCTCGAGGGCTGTGATTTTTAAGGGATTTTGTTACTTATTCCATTCCCTTACATATAATTGGTCATGTCCAGTTTTCTATTTATTATTCAATCTTGCATGAGTCTAAGAATTTGCCAAATGCATCATCCCAGTTTATAGTCACAGGAATATTTCATAGACATGCCATGATGATATCCCTGGTGCTCTCTGAGTGACTGACCCTTTCTGGATCTCACTGCAGGGACACTGTGGCTCCTGATGGCTGGGAATGATCCATAGAGTTCACACGACAGATACTGAGAAAAGAATAAGCCTGCTGTCATTGAAATGATTCCTATTCAATGTGTTGTGGAAACATGCTGGTCAGTAGCATTGGGGGTTGGGTTCAGATGAGTCTTTCCAAAGTGGAAGGAGGCTTCATGAAGTCTAAGTGGAGAGAAATAGCAAGCCCAGATATAGAAATCTGAGATGTGCCCGATCAGCTACATTCCTCCTTTCAGGCTTCTAATCCCCAGATTTCTTTTCTTGCCTTAGGGTGGGAATGTGACCTTGAAATGTGGCTTCAAATGTTGGTCTAATGCATGTGTGCATATTTGAAATGACTCTCTTCTGAGAACCAAGCTGTCAGGGCAAATATTGCTATGCTCTGGCAACAAATGGCTCAGAGAGTTATGGGGTAATTGAGTATTCCTCCTTCTTCTAGAATTCCCATGGCACCTGTTCATGTCGTTTGAAGCTTGGTACCCAGTGCAACCTGGTATATCTCTGCCCATGTATTGGTATGCTGCTCAAAGGAACCACTCTAAAAATATCTCTATGCTGTTATGACATTCTTGGCCAAATCTCAGTATGTTCCATTGCTGATAACATTTTCATCCTAGGCTTCAGAAAGGGAAAAATGCGGGGGCCTGGAAGGAAAAGACATCCCTCATTGGCATTCTTCAGTGACAAGTGAAGAAATAATTAGAAATGAGTGAAGGGATTGTGATTGGACTAGGCCATTAGAAACCAAGCCGGGCCAGTTGAATTAGAAGCCCAAGAGGTATAGCTCAACAATCTAGGGATTTTCCAAATTCATGGCTTTGAACAATCATGACTTTGAGAAGGCTTATGAGGGATCAGCATTCACAGTGCAGTGAGAAGGCCCCAAACACAGCACCAGGGTTAAGACTCCATATGTTCATGTGGTCCCTGGATCACTATCTGTTATGGCCCTGCTGATCTCCCCACACAGCCGAAGCTGAGCAATGCCACATTCTTCACCCAAGAACTAAACCACCCAGACAATAAAAGAGTGCATTGGATGCCTTGAGCGCAATTTTAAATTTACACACACACACACACACACACACACACACACACACACACAAAAAAGAGAGAGAGAGCAAAGAGAGAGAGAATGCTAAACTTTGCAAGTGTTGTATCAAACTGACAGGTGATGGCAAACCCATGTGTGTGGAAGGTATTTCCCTTAGGCTGTATGATTGGCACATTCTAGAATTCTTCTGACTGGAACATAGGAGATAGTTTCTCCTCCCGCCTTCTTTCTATTGGGCTGTTGGGTGTGTACAGGGTGCCTTGAATGTCAAGCCTATAATAGAGAAGAATGTTCAAGACCAGGCCAGGGTTATTTTCGAATTGGGTGCGACTGGTGTTCAGGTGACTGCAGCTGCGTTCCTGTGATAGTTCAGCAGCTCTCTGAGATGAAACAGACCAGATGGGCATTTTTGTCTTGGTTCTGTGATGCCTTTTCTCTTTGTTGATCCAGCATTGATTTCAAAGACAGTCTGTGTTAGGGGAACCATTTCAAACTTTTAAGCATATCAGTTACCACACCACATTCACCACTACAGTTCCACCACGTTCCACCAAATGCCTTCTCACCATCCATTCTCCACTTTCTGATAATCTCAACTCTGTAACCCAAGTGCGTGAGTTGGTCTTCATTTACTTTTATCTATTTCCTAATTTCCTACTTTGCTTCTATTTTCCTACTTTGCTTCTATTCACCATAAAAGTGTGATATTATCAGGTTTCATCTATCTATCTGACTTATTTCACTAATGTGACACTGGCCAATTCCATCCAAGTTGTAACAAAAGCACGATTTTGTCTTTCTTGTAGACACGATTTTATCTTTCCTGTAGCTGAATCGTTGTCCCTAGTGTACATTGACCCTGTCTTCTTTAGCTGCTCATCTGATGTTGGGCGTTTGGGTTTTTCCCAGATTTCAGCTATTGTGATTAGCACCGCAATAAAAACAAGTCTGCATACATCTTGTATGTAGCCTTTTTATTTTATTTGAATAAATAGCTCAATGTGAATAGATGGATCATACGATAGACCTTTTTTAAAAATATATATATATATATATATTTTGAGTGAATCTTCAAGTTGTTTCCATAGAAGCTTACCCAGTTCCTCCTCACCCTCACCCTCACCAGCCTCTGATGAGGCTCTTTGCTCCTGGCCATTCTCACAGGTGTGAGGTGAGATCCAATTGTCACTTTGATTTGCATTTTCCTAATAGTGATAATGAGTATTTTTTCAAGTACCTGTAGACCCTCCTGGGCGCCTTGTGAGCGGCTGGGCACAGGGAGATCAAGTAGCAGCTCTGCCCCATGTCTGTCTCTGGATCAGCATACCTGGGCTGGATTAAAAAAGACTATAGCAGGGTGGATCTCGATGAGCCGGACTGTGATAGGCTGGTCTGCTGGGTGGACTTCTGATGAGAGAAGTCCGGATGTGGAAAATGGAGGCCTCATGGGCACAAGGCGCCCAGGAGGGATGGCGGGTTCTAGCCCTGGCCCGCCACCCCAGCAGAGCCTTGCAACAAGCCAGATGACCCCCACTCCATGAGGGCCTCCATTTTCCACATCCGGACTTCTCTCTCGTCAGAACTCCACCCAGCAGACCAGCCTATCACAGTCCGGCAGTTCATCAATAAATGCTGGACTTAGAGATGACTACAAGAGTATGCTACCTGCACGGCAGAGCCTGGCAAGCTACCCATGTTGTATTTGATATGCCAAATACCGGTAACAATTATAGACCTCATTCCAGAATGGATTGAGGCTCTTTATGTTCTTGGAGCAAGCAGATGCCCTTGGGCTCTACTAGCATGAGACAGGACATATGGAGATGTTACTGGGGCCCGCTCGAGCAAATCGATGATGAACGGGAAGACAGTGATACAGTGATACCTGTAGACCCTTGACAAGTCTTACTGGCTTGAGTCCTTCTATGCTGCTTCTTCACCTTCTGTCCCTGAAGAAGCAAAGATTTCATGAGGTAGGGCTCTATTCTCTCCCTCCACCTGTCCTTCCTTTAAGCTCATATTTTGCCAAGATCGTTTGACCTTTTATTGTGAAAAAAAGAACAACTACTAAGAAGTTGTGGCCCTTCTCTTAATCTTTCTACGTGCAGTTTGGAGGTCTTCGAATGGGTTACTCTGAAGATGCAGCAAACACGCCAAGTCCATGAAGACACCTGGCCGCCTTGTGATTTTTATAAATAAAAGAGAAACATCAGCTGAGAAGCTAACAGGTGTGTGTCAAAGTCTTCAGAGAACTGAGGAGGGACCAGAGACTTTCTGAAGAGAGCAACTGTGCTTGAGGAAACCTGATCTCAGAAAGCTGAGACACCTCCCCTCCCCACCACCCCTTGCCTCCCACACACACAGTGACTGATGTCCAGTATCAGATCTCCCTAATCTTGTTCTGTCCAGGAAGCTGAGTCGGCCAGGAAATCTGTGGTAGACTCACAATCCTATTTCCCCATTGTCCCATGCATGGTTGGGGAAAACTGGTCACAGACAATTTGTAGGGATATGGAAGTAGGGCAGGAGGAGAAATCTAAACCCCTCTCTGCTAGCGAGCCCTCTGCTGCTTGCTCAGGCAGGGTTCATGACTGTCCAGATTTCCTCACCCTCCTGCCATGGCTTCTCAAGGAAAGAGGAAGCTTGTGAGTCCAGCACTTGGAAAGAATTCAAGTCAATTTCTCTTTCATTGGCGATTAATGCACTGGGGTTCTCTGACTACTGACTCTGCAGCCCCTCTCTACTTGCTGATCACCATTCTCGACTCACTGAAATATAGATTAGTTATGATTTGGGGTGAGAGTTGAAAGGGGTTACAGTATAGAAGAAAGGAATGATGGGCAGTGTTGGTGTGTGGGCTGGAGAGATATTACAGCGGGTAGAACACTTGCTTGCATGCAACTGGCCGGGGTTCAATCAATACCCTTAATCCCACATCATTTCCTGAGCCCTACCAAGAGTGCAGAGCCTGTGGCAAAGCCCTGGAGTACTGCTAGGTGTGGCCCCCCAAACAAACCAAAAATAAAATATTGAGTTTGTGATGGGAATATAGTTCAAGAGGCTGAATGCAAGCTTTGCATGCCAGAATCCTGGAATGAAACCGGGCCCTTGTGGTACACTAAGCACCACGAGGAGCTACCAAAGACACACAGCGTGAAGTAGCCCCTGAGCTACTTCAGGTACCAGGTGTGGTACCCAAACCAAAACGTTTGTAGAGAGCTTGGTGACACCAACACCCTTAGAAAGATGCCGTGACACCTTTTAGCCCAGAGACAGCCCACCTCGTTTTCATGTAATTGGGTAATGGTTCTCTGTTAACCAATACCCTCACTCCATACTTCAAAAAAGCAGAATTGGGGTCAGAGTGATATGACAGCAAAAAGGGAGTTGGCCTTGCATGTGGCCAATTCAGGGGTCATCCTCGACATCCCATATGATTCCCCTGAACGCAGACAGGAGTGATTCCCCTGAACACAGCCGGGTGTGGTCCAAAAAAGAAAATTTAATTTTAAAAAGTGGAACCCATGGAACCAGGGTTCAGGATTAAATCCCTTGACAGGCAGGAGATTTGGCCACAACTTTCCCCAGTCATATCCAACTGAATCTCTGGAAGTATGAAATACCTGAACTTCACTGGGTATGTTTCCTTCCTTCTTCCTGGTATAGAACAATTGAGGATCCACAGGGAGATGGGAACCGGTGCCCATTTCTAAGTACTCAGAGGGTGTTTCATGAAACTCAGCTACATGCATTAGTACGTCATAGGGAGTTTCCTTTGCATGTGTACCCTAGTTCCCATGACAGGGCATGAAAACTGGACAGGATGTCAAGAAAGGGGAGACCAGTTTCTTACTCCTGCTGGTTTCTTCCCCTTCCACTAAATTGGTGGATTCTTGGAAGCTATTTTCTACCCTTACTTTGTGTAATGAGAAGAAAATAAGGACCAACACAAGCACATTGTCCAAACCTTACTCCCGCTTCCATCAGAGCATCATAGCATTGAGCTTCTGAACCCTCATAAATATAAGTAAGTGTTGGTCCTACAGTTTAACAGGATATTAAGAACAATTCTATGTAAGGGGTGGAGCAATTAAGGGCTTAGATGTGAAAAGAGATGGTTAGAAGGGGCCTGAGCAAAGTGGCTTCAGCCTAAGAACATCTCTCTGGATTTCAGAGACGCAAATGACGGTGTGTTCCCTGTTCTTGCTGTTACTAGTCTGAAGCAGGTGTCCTAGAACCCTCTTAGGATAAAGCATTTTCTTGAAAAGCATCCCTAGGCTCTGTTCATGTCAGCTCATGTTACTGAGAAACTGTGCCACCTTTGCCACACACATCTCCTTCTTTCAGAGGTTATTCTTACTTTTTCATCAGTTGCTTTCTTGACCCAATTTGTTTGATCACTAGAGCATTTGTGATATTCAATGCAGTTTGCCTTTCTAGGAGAGAAATACTGGTAATATTTTACTGCTCCTGAGCAAACTCCTAGTCATGTCAAATCCATTAAAAGTCGTATGGATGCTGCAGTATGATAAAATGATGCAAATCTCTTTGGAGTTTGGGAAGCAGTGTCAGCCTGTTCTAGCCTCTTCCTTGGCTCTGAGCTTGACTGCTGCTTTCCAGACACTTGGACACATCCAGATTTCAAGGTTTACAGAGGGTACAGGATAAAGACCTGGAATTATGACAAGTTAAAATGACCCAGACAATCTGTTCTCACTAGATGATTGCTTTATCAGTGTTCTTCTATTGCTGCAAGACTTTGGATAATTTCTAGAGCTATGACAGTTTATTCTGATTTTTATCCTTTTATTATGTAAAATAAGATTTTGAGACAATCTACTATTTATTGGCTTCTTTGTTTATTAACTCACAACCTAGTGTTTATTTATTTATTTGGCGTAGGGGTTCCAGGCCCTGCCCCTAGAGGTGTTTCAGGTGTGGCTGCGGTACCTGGCTGTGCAGGCAGGTGGCAGACAGAAGACAGACTTGTCTACACCCAGGACTCTGCCCCATGGGTCCTAGATGGTCTGACATAGAAAAGGATGGGCCCCCCTGGGATAAACCCAGAGCCACAGCAGAGCCTGGAAAGCTACTGTGGTGTATTCAATATGCCAAAAAACAGTAACAATAATGGACCTCATTCCCAATGAATGGAGACGTTACTGGCGCCTGCTCAAGCAAATTGATGAACAACAGGAAGACAAGTAACAAGTGACAAGGGGTTCCAGGCAGTGTTCAGAAGGATTGGAAGCCCCTCCTGATGATTCTCAGCAAACAGGGCCAGAAATTCAATACTAGGATTCAAGAATTCATTGTTTCTCAGATCCTGCATTGCCAAAGTGTACTGTCCACCCATGGGTGCTCAAGGGCCTCACCTTTGGGAACGAGACTATATATGTGGTACCAAGGATCAAACTAAGGTCAACAGCATGAAAACATCTGTCAAAAAATGGGCTTCTGTGCTATCTCTCTGAGCCTAGCCTGTGATTTTTGAACACTTAACTACTTTCCTTGGGAAGGATTATTTAGCTGAAGATGGAAGTCTAGGTCGTTGGATTTTTTTTCTTTTAATAGTTTAATAATTTGGTGCTTTGCCTTATTCCATTTATTGCTTTCATCACTTCTTAACATAACTCTGCTGTAACTTTTTCTTTTATTATTTTTTCTTTTATTCTTTATTGGGTAAAGCTCTGTGGTATAGTGGGTGGGGCATTTGCTTTGCATGACCTGGTTTCAATCCCCAGCATCCCATATGGTCTCCTGAGCACCACCAGGAATAATTGCCAGGTACAGAGCGAGGGGTAACCCCTGAGCATCACTAGGTGTGACCTAAAAAGCTAAAAAAATAAAAAGCTTTGTGGCATTTGATTTCCATTGTCCCCATCTCTTTCTGTGGCTTAACTAGGTCTAGCTTTTTGTCTCTTGGATTTTGTTGCTTCATTTTGCTTGTTGCTATCCATCCTCCTGAATCCTGGTGAGGTGTTGAGCCATAATATGGTACATTCTTAGTTATTATTACCTAAGGGATTTATTTTTCCCGGTCTCTCATATGTCTCCTTCTAGTATTCCAATTAAGTATATTGAAAACCTTTTGATAATTCACAACATTCTTGGATGATCTGTTCTTTCTTTTATTTCTTTCATGTTTCTCATTAGTTAAATTAGTTAAATAAAATAAATTAGTTTAACTAATGAGAAACATGAATGAAATAATTGGGAGCAGTTGAAGGGGCAGTTCTGTTGACCTATCTTCAACTTTAGTCATTTTTTAATCAAGAACATTGGGTCAATTGATTAATTAAGGCATTATTCACTATTCTTTCTATATTTTCAATTTTTCTCATATTTCCTTTCAGTATTTTTGTTTGAATTTCTCTGATTTATTTATCTGTTCTTACAAGTTGCCTACTTATTTTCATTAGTACCCTAACATATGAATTATAGTTATGTTAATTCACTGATCATCTCAACCCCAATGTCATATCTGAGTCTGTGTCTGATGGTTGTATTATTTCCTCTGTGCTGTACTTGATGGGTTTTTTGTTTGTTTGTTTTAATTATTCTTATCTTGCTGTTTTTTATTTTTATTTTTGTATCATACCCAGCAATGATCAAGGGTTCCTCCTGGCTCTGCACTGAGGAATTGCTCCTGATGGTGCTCAGGGGATCATATGGGGTGTTGGGGATCAAACCCGTGTGGCCACGTGCAAGGCAAACAAACGCCCTCCCGCTGTGCTATCGTTCTAGCCCCTGTAAGTTCTGCTGCTATTGGACATTTTTGTTTAAAAGTTGGACATACTGTGTATGCCAATAAAATCGTGATTAATTATACTCTCGTGTGAGGATTATGTTAATCTGGCTGGGAGTTTTGTTGTGTTTATTATTTGTTGTAGCCCTAGTTACTAGAGGCTTAACATTTTTCTAGCAACCTTATTCTATTTCTCCAACCACATAGTTTGTGAATTCTTTATGGACTTAGAAATAGTTTATGTCTTGCAGCAATAATCCATTCTATTATACTGAAATCATCTAGGTATGATTAGAGGGGCTAACTGTGAATGTGAAATATTAATCATCTTTCAAGTAAACCTGAGTATATTAGTTTGCCTGTGCCCTGGGGCTATGCCTTTTTTAAATGTCTGTGTCCTTCCAGTTGTGAAAGTGAGAAGATTTTCTCACCCTTTATCTCACTCCTGATGGCCTCCATTCTCTGCTTACATCATTCCAAATGTATTTCCTTAAAGCCCCATCTTAAATTTACACTGGGTTTTTCCTGATAAAGTTAAGCAGGAAGGAATCGTAAATGCTGCTGGGGGTAGGCTTGGGGGTGGGGGTACGCCCTCAACAAACTGAATGGGTTTGCAAAGTGTCTTCTGTCTTCACCATCTACTCAGAACTTGCTCTTCAGAGACATGTCTGGACTATACAAAGACCCTCTCGTCTTCCTGGGAAGAGGTTGCTAAGTTTTTTGCTTGGATTCTTTTTTATTTTCCTGCTTTTGGGGCCACACCTGACTATGCTCACGGCCTATTTCTGGCTCTGGTTCTACACTCAGGAATCACTCCTGTAGGGGTTGAGGGACCATATGGGGTACCGGAATTGAACTCAGGAAGCTGAAGACAAGACAAGCATCCCTCATGCTGTGCTGTCTCTCTGGCCCCTCACTCTTGGATTTCTTTTTTGTTTTTAATTTTGGGGCTGCACTCAGTGGTGTTCAGGGGTTATTCCTGGCTCTGCACTTTGGAATTACTCCTGGTGGTTCTCGGGAGACCAATACGGGGCCATATAGGATGATGGAGATTGAATCTGAGTAGGCCACATACAAAGCAAGTGGCCAACCCACTGTACTATCTCTCTGGCCCTTCTCCCTTGGATTCTTACCAAGAGAACTTGGAAGACTTCTTGCAAAGAAAGTTTATGAAAATCTGCAAGCTATTCTTTCCTTTTTTAAAAAAAAAATTGGGGGCCACAACTGTATATATCCAAGACTTATTCTTGGCCAAGCAGTGTCCAAATATCACTCCTGGCTGGACTTGGGGAACACATGTAATGCTGGAGATTGAACCCAGATTGACCAAGTGCAAGGCAAAAGCTCTACCTGCTATACCGCCAGCTCCAAGAGCTTACTAAGAATGGACTCCCCAGGAATCTCATGCCCCATGCAAGGACATACCCTGTCTTCATGAATTCTTTTTAAGTTATCAGCATGGTCTTAATTGTTATGTGGTTTGATACCCTGTTTCTGGAAAAATTAATCAGTTCACATATCTTTGTGATATCAGGATCTGATGGTGCAAGCGCAAAAGATCAAGTACGACATCATTGGTCTGACTGAGACAAGGAGGCATCAGTTGCATCATGCTGTATTTGACACCGGAGAATTGTTCCTTGGAACATGTGACGAAAGAGGAATCGGTGGCGTTGGTGTCCTTGTCAACACGAATATGGCCATCAATATTGATTCATTTGAATGCCTAGCAAACCAGATAGGATGATTACACTTGAAGAGATGTGGCCCACTGCCAGCAATTTCTATCTTCATTGTCTACGCACCAAATCCACATACAAAGAAGATGAACTTGAGAAATTCTACATGGAATTGGAGGAGTTCTATAAAAAAAATCACACCTTCTACAAGATCATAGTCGGTGATTTTAATGCCAAGATAGGACCGAGAAGATCGGCTGAAGAACTCCACATAGGGACACATGGCCTAGAATGGAACAAACAGGGTGAGAGACTATCTGAGTTCATCATGTCCACCAAGACCATTCATGGGAACTCACAGTTCCAGAAGGCTGAAGCAAAACGTTGGACATGGGAATCTTCCTGGCAGACAGTTCCACAATGAAATTGACCACATCATCTTCAATCGGCGCTTTTGTCTGACCGATGTTGCTGTCGTCCCCAAATTCCAAACAGGATCGGACCACTGTCTCTTTTGTGCAAAATTCTACTTCCCGTAGCGGGGAGAAAAGGCTGCAAAGTTTAAGAAGAGAACTCCCCAGAACGACCACCAACTGGGAACTCTTTGGCACCATTGCAGCAACATGGGAAGATACCATCATTGACGACATTGCTGAAGAATACAACCGACTGGTTCAGCACCTCCTTGATTGTGCGAAGAATGCCGAGAGAGAGAAAGACACAAAAGGACGCTTGTCTTCAGAAACTCTTGAGCTCATTCGCCAACATGGCAAGGCTTGAGCCTCAGGAGACCAAATGCTAACGTCCAAGCTTACTAAGCGGTGCAGAGAAGCGATAAAAGAAGACCTCAAAGACAGAAGAGCAGAAATACTGGAAAATGCAGCAGAAGCCGGGAAAAGCATTCGCACCGCCCACCTGTCCTTTGCCAACTATAAGACCAAGATGACTGCCCTCTGATGCCCTGATGGATCTATCACATCTTCCAGAAAGGCAATGGAGAAGATTATCCATGACTTCTACTCAAATCTCTTTGATAGCCACATCCACCTGCCCACATACCAAATTCCACAGGATGGATATGTCATTTCCAACGTTCTCCCTTCTGAAATTTGACATGCCATCTCTTCGGTAAAGAAGGGAACAGCATCAGGCCCAGACAAAGTCAGACCTGAACACCTGAAGAATCTGCCATTGGTACTCATCAATACACTAGCTCAGCTCTTCACACGCTACCTGTCAGAATGCAAGGTACCCTCCCAATGGAAAACCAGCAGGACAGTTCTACTGTTCAAGAAGGGAGATATTCACGAAATCAGCAAGTATCACTCCATCTGCCTGTTGTCTGTCATCTACAAGCTGTTTACACGAGTCATCCTGAACAGGATTGGCAGAACACTAGATGAAGGACAACTATGTGAGCAAGCAGGCTTCCGGAAAGGATTCAGCACAATGGACCATATCCACACAGTAACCAAGGTCATTGAGGTTTGTAGGGAGTACAAGATGCCGCTCTGTCTCATGTTCATTGATTTAAAGAAAGCCTTTGATTCTGTGGAGACTGAAGCAGTCATCGAAGCCCTAGCCAAACAGGGTGTTCAAACCCAATACATCAAGATCCTTTGTGAACTGTATTACGGATTCACCACCAGGATCTCACCATTCTACAAAGTGATCATTGATGTCAAAAGAGGGGTTCGACAGGGTGATACCATTTCACCAAAACTCTTCAGCGCCACCCTCAAGAACATCATGAGACAATTAGAATGGGAAGGAATGGGAGTGAAAATAGATGGTCGGCAACTACACCACCTCCACTTCGCTGATGATATCATTCTAATAATACCAAACATTAGCCAAGCGGCACAAATGCTGGCTGACTTCCACCGAGAATGTGGAAAGATAGGTCTACAGCTGAATCTAAAGAAAACTATGTTTATGAAAAATGAACTAGTTTCTGAGGCCCCATTCACTCTCAATGGAACAAACATCTCTGAATGCAGCAGTTATGTGTACCTAGGTCGAGAAATCAACATGATGAATGACCTAAAACCTAAGCTGCACAGGAGAAGGGAGCGGCATGGAATGCCTTCAAAGGCATCGAAGAAATAGCCAAAAGGACAAAGAACCTCCGGCTCCGGGCACATCTCTTTGACTCCACTGTTCTCCCTGCATTAACATACGCCTCAGAGACCTGGGCAGGATGAGAATGCTATTCGGGTCTCCCAGAGAGGAATCAAAAGAGCTATGCTTGGAATATCACGCCTTACTCAAGTGAGAGAAGGAATCCGGAATTCTGACCTTCGTCGCTATTCCAGAATCAGGGACACTGTCTCATTTGCCAAGGCATCGAAAATCAGATGAGCTGGACATGTAATGCGATCTGGAGACAACCACTGGACTAGAGCCATTACTGACTTGATCCCACGGGATGTCAAAAGATCACGTGGCCGCCCACCTACAAGATGGTCAGATTTCCTTGTAAAAACCCTGAAGAAACGGGGGTTTGAGGCTCTTCATATTCCTGAATCAACCTGATGCCATTGGGCTACATTGGCATGTGATAGGGTCCAATGGAAATGTTACTGGCGCCTGCTAGAGCAAATTGATGAATAACAGGATTCAAGTGATCAAGTGAATCCTAACTGTTAATAGGGGAGGCTCCTTTCAACAAAGAACCTAAACAGTTTCCAGATAGTAGAAGAGTGTAGAAGGGTGGTGCCACACCCTATATCTGGTATAAACAAAGGATTATGCCAAGGACTAATCCCTTCTTCAGAGATTATCTCTTATGTAAAACACTGGAGAGAGATAAGGGGCTAGTATAAAGTAATACATCTTAATTTCATGGGCGTCATGTAATCTAGATGCTACCCACAAGGTCCTTCTTATTTATTATCTACACCAGGGTGATTCTGAATATCTTGATCTCTGTATACTGAAAGGGTCACACTCACCTGCGTGAGGGCAAACTAGTATGATCCTTCCTATAATCTTAAACATAGTCTCAACGTAGCCAGAGTGGTAGTCTCCTGGTAAATTCTAACTGCCCCACGCTGGGTGCAGTGGGTATAAAGAGGAGTTGTGCCCAATCTAGATAACATAGAAGTCTTAGTAGATGTATAATAATAAGTTAGAAGTTACTCATTCAGAGTCAAGGTGACTTCTGTAACTGTCACACCCTCCATTAGTGTTTACATAAAAGAGAGATCTCATTAGTATGAACCTTGGCTTAAGAACATGTAAATAGATTAAGCTGTGAGTGGATAAAACAGCAAAGTTCCCAAGCTAGCTAAGCCTGTCATCCAACAATGATATATGCCTACATTGAAAAAATTTGTTTGTTCTGTCCCGACACTGGGGACCCCAGTGTCATCCCGACATCTGGCATACCTGGGTGGGCCAGATTTGTTCTCCCTAGCATAAACTAACACCTGAATAATATCACATGATTAATCTTGATTTTTCCTTTTATTGATGGCTCTGGCCTGAACCTAGTGATTTTCAGGGCTTACTCTTATCACTGGGCTCAGGGATCACTCCTAATGGGGCTCATATGATTATCTGGGGTCCTAAGCATCCAATCAGAGGGGGCTGCTATTCTATCTCTCTGGCCACATGACCTTAACTTTTCTGGTAAAATATTTGAGACACATCATTTTAACATGTTTCAAAGGTATCATACAGAATTTTAGTCACTAGTTTGGGGGATGGTAACTTATTTTAATATTTTAATGTATCCTTACCCTTTATTTAAACATTGGTTCATATAAACAACTTTTTGTTTATATAAACAACAAACCACTTAGTTTATCAAGTTATTCATGATGATTTGGTACAGTCAATATTCCAACACCCATCCCACACCATTACACCTTCCCTCTACCATTGTTTGCAATTTTCTCAAACACTCCTTAAGCCTGCCCCCACAACAGTTCCTCGATATCACTCTCTTCCGGTTCATCATCGATTTGCTCGAGTGGGCACCAGTAACATCTCCATATGACCTGTCTCATGCAAGTAGAGCCCAAGGGCACCTGCTTGCTCCAGGAACATAAAGAGCCTCAAACCATTCCATCAGGTCACGGGAATGAGGTCTATAATTGTTACTGGTATTTGGCATATCAAATATGACACGGGTAGTTTGCCAGGCTCTGCCATGCGGGTAGCATACTCTTGCAGTCATCTCTAAATCCAGCATTTATTGATGAACTGCCCAGCTACGCGAGCTGGACTGTGATAGGCTGGTCTGTTGGGTGGAGTTCTGACAAGGGGGAAGTCCGGATGAGGAAAATGGAGGCCCTCATGGAGTGGGGTCATCTGGCTTGTTGTGAGGCTCTGCTGGGGTGGTGGGCCAGGGCTAGAACCCGCCATCCCTCCCGGGCGTCTCATGTGTGGCTGGGCACAGGGAGAGCCAGTAGCAGCTCTGCCCCATGCCTGTGAGTCCAGTCCCTCAATAATTTATTTTATAATGCTTATTATCAATAATTTGCTAACAGGATCATCAAAAGTGTTTCCTTAGAAGAAAGTTAATGAAGATTGTTGTATTTCACTATGGAGTCATCAAGTCCTTGTATAAGCAATTACTAAGATGTTGCTACAGGTTAAGCCTTATATGTTGATATTTTGTCAATTGACATTGGTTGCCTTCTACATTACTTCCAACCAATCTTTTGTGTCATTCCTAGTTTATTAGTGTTATATAGGCCACACTCTAGGAAATCTAAAAATTTTAATGGGATGATACAGCTACTTTTAACTGGGTGGCAACTTTGGGGCATATGTGTGACTGCCGTGGCTTCCTGAAGTACGAGGACATGGAGTGAGGTAGCCCATCCCAACTCTGTGAAAACCTGGAGATTTCCATCACAAAACCACATACCTAAGTTTTTCATCAGATTAATTTATGGATGAGACTCACCCCAGCAGGGAGTATGGCAGCAATTGTGAAGTGTGAGAGATTTTGGCTATTTTGGCTATTAGGGTTCTGTTTGGGCTAGCACTGGACTGACCCAGTGGGTGACAGTAACTCCTGGCTGTTCTCAGGATCTAGTCCCAGCTGCCCTCAGGGGACCACATGGGACTGGGGTTAAATGTCTCTGTGTGAAAAGCATCAGCACCAGCCCTCTGAGCCATGTGCTTTGCCCAGACAGTAATTTATTAAGCTCTGGCTCATTTTTCTGACAGTTCAAAATGCTCCCATGTAATTTCTTATGTGTCTTAGTTCTAAAATCACATTTCTGGAAGGAGTTCTGTTTCGTTGTTGTTGTTGTTGTTGTTGTTGTTGTTCCTGTTGTTGTTGTTGTTGTTGAAAGTCCTTTTCAAAGCTATCTGTGCTTGTAAAGTTCTGTCACTGCTTCTACTCCCCTTTATCAAAGATCTAAGAATGTATTTCTCCCTTTATCAAAGATCTAAGAATATATTTCCAGTACACCCACATGTCTATATTTACTCCTATATCTACCTTTCTTTTTGAAGTCTTTACAAATATATAAATACATCAAAACAAATTTGGTTTTGATCTATTTTTCCCTTTATAAGTCTTTGCATGTATATAAATATATCAAAAGAAGCATTAGTTTATACTAACATCTGCAACTCTAGCTCAGGACCACATGACTCAGTCTATCCTAAGCCTTGCTTGGTTATAACTTTGATCATAAACAAACTTTTCTTGAGCCTAGAACGTTAGTTATCATTTCCCTATACATGCTCACAGACCTCTTTACAGTCACCTCCATTTTCTTATGCTCCTACCCAGAGGTGAGACACCAGACTTGGGTTGGTCGATGGGTTTGTGCACAGAAAGAGTTATCAGACTTGATCCTCTCTTTATGTCAACAAATTAAACACCGGTTCAATGAACAGTTTCCATAAAATCTCAAATAGAGAACCAAAAGAATTCTGGCTGTGCAGGCATTTCTGGGCAGTTTGTGATTCTCCTGCCTGTGGGTAGAGACTGTCCCCAGAATATTGAGGGATACAACTCCAGGATAGATGCTGGTACTTGAGTATAAGGGACCAGTATAAGGGACCTGGAAACTGGACTTGATGAGGGAAACTGTGTCTCTGATCCACCAACTGTGTGGATTTCCTTTCCGACGACTAGCGACTAAGCTGGAAATAATCATCTGGCCTGAGAGCTTGGGAAGCTCTGTGATGCCTGAGATATAATAGGAACCTGCATGTCTCACAGGCAAACCCATGCTCCTGGACTTCCTGCAACCCTTACAAGAGTCCTTGTAGACTGGTTTCTCCTGAGTCCCTTGAGATGGGCAATTAGCCTGGCAGAAATCTTGCCTTCTATCTACCTTTTCCCA
Source organism: Cryptotis parvus (assembly GCA_021461705.1). NCBI lineage: Eukaryota > Metazoa > Chordata > Mammalia > Eulipotyphla > Soricidae > Cryptotis > Cryptotis parvus. The sequence goes on along the minus strand of JAJIBD010022371.1, from coordinate 15,572 downwards.
CATTTCCCTTTGGCTTCAATTTTTTAAATACTTTATTATACCACCGTGAGATATACAATAACAACGTTGTTCATGTTTGGAGGTTTCGGTCACATAGTGTTCCAGCACCCGCCCTCCACCAGTGCCCATATCCCACCACCAATGTCCCCAATTCCCTCCCCAGTCCTGTAGCCTGCCTAAATGGCAGGTTCTTTATCTCTTTTTCTCCCTCTCTCTCCCTTCCTTCTCCTACACATTGTGGGTTGCACATCATTTGGGCCACACCAGGCAGTGATTGGCTTACTCCTGGCTCTGAGATCAAGTATCATTCCTGGTGGGGCTCAGGAGACCATATCAGAGACTGAGGATTGAATCCAGGTCGGCTAGGTACAAGGCAAGCACTCTCCCTGCTGTATTATCTCCTCAATCTTTCCCTTTGACTTCAAGACTCTGGTATGACCAGTAGAAGAGACAAGGTATGACAAATCACATTCTGATCCTCCCTGGAGCCTGAAGTGGGCATTGAAAGATCAGCAAGCCTTAAACACAGCATCATAAGGAGGAGAATGAAGCAGGGCAGAGCTATTCATAGTGTACCTTTGGAGTCCCACCCTGCAGAGGATACCGATCTTATCATTCCAAGAGGCAGGCTGTGGAAACACACAGGGTGGAACTCTCCAGATGGGATGATCTTCAAGTAAATGAGTGCCTCTGGCAAAAACTGGCTTGCCTGTGTGTATTTGGGTGACAGAGTGAAACTTTCCAGCAGGCAGTAGGTGGTGGATTAGCAAATGAGAGAGGGTAAGAAGTAAGCTGGGAAAGTTTTGCATGGAGCTGAAAATATTTCTGGGAAGATCAAATCTTCACTTTATTCCTGCAGAAAATGGAGTGCAGTGGGAAAAATTTGGGAAGCTCTCAGCTTGCCAGCCTATACAGTTGAACAAAGAATTAATTTTCTATGTGTCTATATATGACAGATTTGCTGAGATATGTTTTCATACATGCCATACAATTTATCTGCCAAAAATTTTTTGAATCAGTGAGTTTTAGTATATTCACACAGAGATGCAACTCTATCATTATAATTAATGTAGAGTAAAACTTAAAGTAAATGAGAATATTTAGAATAAAAAGAAAACTTATATTTATTTTATTTATTTATTTATTTGCTTTTAGGGTCACATCCGGCGATTCTCAGGGGTTACTCCTGGCTCTGTGCTCAGGAATTACTCCTGGAAGTGCTCGGGAGACCATATGGGATGCCGGGGATTGAACTGGTGGGCGCGTGCAAGGCAAACGCCCTCCCGCTGTGCTATCTCACTGGTCCCTTATATTTATTGGCTGTGGCCTGGACCCTTCTCCCCAGACCTAAGCAGCTACTGATTTTACTGTCCAGACTTTTCATAGGTAGAGTAATAAATGGGTTCATATATGGATGGAACTGTATGTGGACTTTTGTGCTAAAAAAAAAAGCAAACACAAAAGCATCCCGTGCCATGCTTTTCAAACTCTTTCTTCCCCAATGGAGCATTTATTTGCTCCTTATTGCTTTTTAGAGCTAAGCTGTGCTCCACGGATAACCTGCCATCTCTGACCATTCTGTTGTTGAGAAACACTTGAGTTGTGTCTGCCTGTTGCATTATGAATAACACTGCTATGGACTTCTGTGCACAAGATTTTGTGGGAACCATGTTTTTCTTTTAAGAACAAAGTCATTTTAATTTTAAATTTATTTTTAATTAAATCATAATTAGATACACAGTTACAAAATTGTTCATGACTGGGTTTCAGTCACATAATGTTCCAGCACCCATTCGTTCTCCAGCACATTTCCTACCACCAATGTCCTCAGTTTTTCCTCTTCTCTAACTCTATCTTTCTCTCCCTCCCCCATTTCTCTCTCTTCTTCTCTCCCTCTCTCCCTCTTCTCTCTCTTTTCTCTCATTCCTTTCGGGCATTATGGTTTGCAGTGCAGATATTGAAATGTTTTCAGGTATATCCTCTTACCTCCTATCAACACTCAGTTCCTGTCCAAAGTGATCGTTTCCAACTATTATTGTCATACTGGTCCCCTCTCTGTCCTAACTGCCCTTAGCCTGCCCACCCACCTACACACACACACACACACACACACTTGTGGCAAGCTTGGAATCATGTTTTTGTTTCTCATGGGTGAGTATATAACCATAAATGGGTCAGACTGATACCGTACAATAGGAAGGACCCTTGCTTTACCCACAGCAAACCTGGGCTTGATCCCTTGCACCCCATATGGTCCCTCTCCAGCACTGCCAGAAGTGACCCCTTAGCTCAAGGTCAGGAGTATGCCTGAGCATTACTAAGTGTTCCTCGCCCCCAAAAAAATGTATGGGCCATTGTGGTAATTCTATTCCATTTTTGAAGAACTTTCAGATTGTTTTCTTAAGTGACTATATTATTTTGCATGCCCATGAGCAATGCAAGAGACTTCCAACATCTTCACATTCTTACCAACACTGGGAAAAGTCATATCCCAAATTTTACATAAAATCTAGTCTCTTGTGTCTTAACTTACTTTTATTTTTGCTGTGTTTCACCATATTTCTAATGGATCAGAAAATTTTGAAAAGTAAATTTTGAAAATTGCCACCCAAATTATGTCACCATTTAATTTATTCTTAATTGGATTTCTTTGGTCATGCTCTTCTAATTTTTAATCTTAAAATTATGAGGGGCCTGCTATGGAGGCAGGCTTAAGGGGTGGTTGGGATGGTGGTGGGATGGTGCAGTGGTGGTGGGAGTAATGTTGAAATATTGAACTTCCTGTAACAGATAATTATGAGTAACTTTATAAAAGAACCCATAAAATATACTTTACCAAAAGCTGACCACATTAAGAATTTTAGGTGCATACTTTTGTGATGTTTAGTACATTCATATTGTACATTCATCACCATCTTCCATCTCCAGAATTATTTTCACCTTGTTTCTTTCTCCTCTTTTTTGGTTTTGGTTTTTTGGGCCATATCCAGCAGTACTCAGGGGCAATTCTTGGTGCTCTGCTCAGATGTGACCCTTGATAGTACTCAGATGACTGTACAAGTTGTTGGATACTTGAACTAGCATCATGGACAACTGGCGTCATACAAGACAAGTACCTTATTTCCTGTACTGTTTCTTTGGCACCCACAATCACTGTGTAAGTTTGAAACTCTAGAGTCACTGAAGAGTAAATCCCATTTGTTGCCTCGTAGGTCCCTATAGTCTACCTTTATACTTTCCTTATAGTCATTTATAAGTGTGATCGCTGCAGGTATCCTAGTGTGTGGATCCCTTTGAGTCTGGTTTGTTTTACTTAAGATCATCATTACCCATGAGGTTCAGGACTGTAATCACATGTATGAGAATTTCCTTGTTTATTTTATTCCGTTGACTTATAATTGGTTCATAATAGTATATTTGTTAGTTTCGATTCAGAACTCTATAGGTGTCTGTCACCATTACCAAACTAAAGTTCCGTAGTCATTGACCCAAGAAAACTTTTTTGGGGAGCTATAAAGATAGTATAGTTGATAGGGCACCTACCTTGCCTGCAGCCAACTCAGGTTGGATCCCTGGTACCCCCTAGGGTCTCCTAAAGCCCCACCAGGAGTTCTTCCTGAGTGCAGAGCCAGAAATAAGCCCTGAGCACTGCCTGATGTGGCTCCAAAAAAAAAAAAAAACTCTCCTTATTCCTCTTACACCTTTGTCCCTTTTCCTCTTATCACCACCAGTGTTTTCACTGAGTCTAGAATTAGGGGGTATTTTTTCCTTTTTAAAAACATGTATTAATAAAGTTCTGTGATCTATAATACTGTTAATGATGATTTCCTATACACAAAATTTTAACACCACATCCATCACCAGTATCCCCACCTCCCTCCCCATGGACACCCCACACCACCACAAACTTAACCATGTGGATGAGTTTTCCTGTTGTGTTGCTTTCTGGATGTTCTTGTTTACGTCCCACATAGGAGAAGTTATTCTGTGTCTGTCCCTTTCCTTCTGTCAGACTTCACTCATCGTGATCTCCTCTAGTTCCATCCACATTGCTGCAAATTGCGTGGCTTTGTCTTTCTTAGGGCTGTGTAGTATTCCACAGTGTATATATTCCACCATTTCTTGGTCCATTCACCCAGAGTTGGGTATTTGGATTGTTTCCTTGTCTTGGCTATTGTACTAAGCACGCTGATGAACACAGGTGTACATCTGTCCTTCCAAATTAATATTTCTGCATGCATTGTGAACAAATGCCATGAAGTAGTATTAGTTGGATATATATAAGTTCTATTCCTATTTTTTGGTAGATACATATTGCTTTCTACGGAGGCAGAGACTGACAATATCCCCACAAACAGTAGATGAGGGTACCTCTCTCACCACAATCCCACCAGCACGGGATACTTCCAGACTTTTGGGCATAGGAGTTAGATTTATTTTTAACAGTTTGATTGCTATTTGAAAGTTACCACTGGTGAAGAGACAGGTGTTGGAACATTATATGACTTCAACCCAATCATAAACAACTTTGTAACTATGCATCTCTTGGTAAGTCAATTGTAAAAATTTCATTTCTTATCCCTTCCAGGTTGCATAATATTCCATTATGTTCTCACTATTTTTCTCTTTTTCTTCTCCCTCTGGTTGTTTGATTGCTCCTACCTTTTAGTGACTGAGAACATTTTTTAGAAATGTGTACATACAAAATATCTTCAAGACCAGCTTTGACTTATTTTGAGTATTTACCAGAAGTGGAGTTGTTGGAAGACATGATAACACTATTTTTAATATTTTTTCTTTAGAAATTGATGCCCTGTTTTCCATAGTGGTTGCACCATTTTCTAGTCTTACTAATAGTGCACAAATATTTTCATTTCTCTTCACCCTCACCTATACTTGTACTTTCTGTAAAAGGCTTGGGTTAAGATCTCACTTTGGTTTCAATTAGCATTTTATGACAAATAGTCACATGGAGAGAAGACATGGGGCATAGCTGCTACTGGCTCTCCCTGTGCCCAGACGCTCAAGAGGCGCCCGGGAGGGATGGCAGGTTCTAGCCCTGGCCTGCTACCCCAGCAGAGCCTCACAACAAGCCAGACAACTCCCCACTCCCTGAGGGCCTCCATTTTCCACACTCGGACTTCCCCCTCATCAGAACTCCACCCAGCACACCAGCCTATCACAGCCTGGCTCATCGAGATCCACCCTGCTGCAGTCTTTTTTTAATCCGGCCCAGACAGACAGCCTATCACAGCCTGGTTCGCGTGGCCGCTTGTGGCTGCGTGGTTCATCAATAAATGCTGGATTTTTGAGATGACTACAAGAGTATGCTACCCACATGGCAGAGCCTGGCAAGCTACCCGTGTCGTATTTGATATGCCAGATACCAGTAACAATTATAGAGCTCATTCCCATGACCTGATGGAATGGTTTGAGGCTCTTTATGTTCCTGGAGCAAGCAGGTGTCCTTGGGCTCTACTTGCATGAGACAGGTCTTATGGAGATGTTACTGGTGCCTGCTCGAGCAAATCGATGATGAACGGGAAGACAGTGACAGTGACAGTGACAGTCACATGGAACATATGTTTACAGAAAAAATGCATTTAGGGGGGCTAATAAGATGGATAAGTATCAGGGTGAATGCTGTGAGTCCACAGGGCTCTGAGTTAGATTCCTGACATTGCATGACCCCCCTGAGCCCTGCTGGAAAGGTCTTCGAGTTCCTAAGCATCATCAACCTGATCAAAATTACAACAGTTGGCCCAAGATAAAATTGTCTTACCCAGTTGGTTATTACTGGGAATGACCTTTGAACCTCTGAATACCGTTTAGAAATCCCCCAAAGTAAAGATTTATTCAAGTTTTTTTGCCCATGTTTTCCCAGAGACTAAGTTTTTGCTTGTTTGTTTGTTTGCTTGGTGCCATGGCTCATAAAGCTGTTCATAGATCTCTTATTGCACAGAACCATTTACCAGATTTCAGAGTGATTGCTGCTTAGTCCTCTGCCTGTGTGCCAGTCACACAGATCAGAACCAGCCCCTGCTGGAGAGATGATGAAAAGGAAAGTCCTGAAATGTGTTCATCATTGTAGGAAATCCTTTTCTATTGTCTAATTTTAAGAACATTGAAAACATCTAAAAATGGGACTACAAAAAGAGTACAGCCGATAAGGCATTTTCCAGCATGCAAAAAAGTAAAATGTCTGAAATAAGAGAAATATAGTAGGTGTAGTAGCATCACCAGATATACCCCTGGGAGCCCTAAGCATCACTTGAATGGCATAGGTAGTGCCCAGGATGAAAGAACCTGAGCAGCACCATGTGTTTGGACCTTTACACTGAACTACCACTCTGGGCCAAGCACCACCAAGAGGAGCCTCGACCACCCTGAACATCATGTGGAAGGTCTCTCAAAGAGATATTCGGAAGCAAAGAAAGGCACCCAGACTATTTAACACAATGATATTCAAAGCCAAGATCTTTTATTTATGTCTCTGGTGTGAAAATTTCTCTCAAGGCACATATTTCTTTACATGTCACTCCCACAACAAATCCAAGTTAGGAGTTGATAAGTAAAAGGAAGGGAGAGAGTGAATCACCAACCGCCATGCTTTCTGTTCTGCTCAGAAGATCTTCACAAAATCTGGGCAGCATTCTCTGAGCCTGGCCGCACTATTTCATGACTCAGAACCCTCTGAGAGTTGGGTCTGTAAAGAACAACCCCCTTGTGAGCCACAGTGAGCCTTACCCCCTCTCCGCATCTGTGTTTCTTCAACAATTACACATTTACATTGTAGTGGCCTCTGTGAGCCATGGAAGTAACGCTCCAACCAGCTCTTCCTAAGTGATTGGATTTGAGTTTCTATAGGTTCATCAAACATAAGTTAGAAAGAAGAAATTTCATTCCATTTTTAAGAGGCAGCATAAAGGGAAACCTAAGGTTTTAAGAACTAAAGAGCCTCATGAACATATGTACCTTAAAACACAATAAATTCTTTTCCATGGTTGGATAAAAGCAAGAAGTGCTTCTTATGTACCATGTTACAAATTTTTAAATATGACCCCCCAAGGACAATATCAGGGAGCTCTTTAATACATAAATGACCCAGAGCCACAGCAGAGCCTGGCAAGCTACCATGGTATATTCAATATGCCAAAAACAGTAACAATAATGGACCTCATTCTCAATGAATGGAGATATTACTGGTGCCTGCTTGAGCAAATTGATGAACAATGAGAACACAAGTGACAAGTGATGTGACCCTGATCATAATACCAGTCCATAACTGAGCATTGAACATAGGCAAAAGGACATATATGACAACCACTAAATGTATGTATTGTAAGTCACACTGTGTAAGAGAAAAGGAGAGAGGAGGAGGAGGAGGAGGAGGAGAAGGAGAAGAAGAAGAAGGGAGAAGAAGGAGGAGGAGAAGGAAAAGATGAATCCCTGCCATAGAGGCAGATTAGGGGAGGGGAGAGAATCTGGGGTCATTGGTGGTGGGAAATATGCACTGGTGGAGGGATGGGTGCTGGAACACCTTTTGACTGAAACCCAATCATGAACAGTTTTGTAATTGTAGATCTCACGGTGGTGTAATAAAAAATAAATATCACTGTATCACTGTCTTCCCGTTCATCATCGATTTGCTCGAGCGGGCCCCAGTAACATCTCCATATGTCCTGTCTCATGCTAGTAGAGCCCAAGGGCATCTGCTTGCTCCAGGAACATAAAGAGCCTCAATCCATTCCATTAGGTCATGGTAATGAGGTCTATAATTGTTACTGGTATTTGGCATATCAAATACAACACAGGTAGCTTGCCAGGCTCTGCCGTGCAGGTAGCATACTATTGTAGACATCTCTAAGTCCAGATTTATTGATAAACCGTGTGGGCGCATGCGGCAGCGTGAGCCGGGCTGTAATAGGCTGGTCTGCTGGGTGGAGTTCTGATGAGAGAGAAGTCCGGATGTGGAAAATGGAGGCCCTCATGGAGTGGGGGCCATCTGGCTTGTTGAAATGCTCTGGTTTCTCTTCAGATCGTATAAAAAAATAAATAGAAAAATAAAAAAAATTAACCCTGAGCATCTCCATAATTCCTTGGCCACATGGGACTCTGGATTATAAGATGTGTTTCGGTGGTTTATTGCTGATTAACAAACTGTTGCAACGTTAGTGGCATGAAAGAATATCATTATGAATGTCTGTGGTATAGTAGTGAAGCTTTTTCTCTGCCTTTTTAAAACCTTGGCCTCAAAAAAACAAGAAACAGAACAGATGTCTGGTGAATGATTCAGATGGTTGAGGGCTCGAGGATTAGGAAGCCTTTTCACCAATCTAGCCGGTTCTGGGCTCAGCTGGAGCCCAGTGTCCAAAGAATGGGCTCAGCTGGAACTATCTGTAGGAGTTTTTCATATGGCTTATGATCCCTCCTGGCAGAGAAATTTAGTGGGTCACTGTGCAGAGTGGATTCGATCTTAGAGAGCCGTCTTTTCAAGGCACAAAATAGAATATCACACCCTGGGGCTATGACTCAGAAATCTCGAGGCATTTTGGTCCTCCTCCGAGAATTATAGTGTGCGGTTTCAAGGAAAAGAGGAATAGACACTCCTTTTTTTTGGGTGTCATGTCAAAACATGTGTGGTCTATTTTCACAAACACTACAATCTTGGAAAGAGCTAGCAGTTTCTTGAGTGGAAATTCTCAACGAAGGGGAAACTGATCATTTGCAGTCTGTTTTGTGAGTGTGTTTATCCTTCTTTTTTAATTTTTTTAATTGAATCACAGTGAAATACACAGTTGCAAAGTTTTTCATGATTCGGTTTCATTCATAGAATGTTCCAAGACTCTTTTCTTCACCAGTGTACATCTCCCACCACCAATGTCCCCAGTTTCCCTCCCACCCAACCTCCCACCTCTATGGGAATCACTTTCTCTCTCTCTCTCTCTCTCTTTCTTTCTCTCTCTTTCCTTTTGGACATTGGAAACTATGGCTTGCAATACAGATACTGAAAGGTTATCAAATATATATATATACATATATATGTATATATTTAGGATATATAACATATCTTTACCTACTTTCAACACTCAGTTCCTGTCCAAAGTGATCATTTCCAACTATTATTGTAATATTAGCCCCTTCTCTATGATAACTGCCCTGAACCCACATATTTGTGGCAAGCTCCCAACCATTGACCAGTCCTCCTGGTCCCTGATTTCTCTGACCTTGAATATTAGTCCCATATTATATTTTTACATCCCACAGCTGAATGTAGCCATTTTGCATCTATCTCTCTACTTCTCACTCATTTCATTCATCATGATACTCTCCATGTCTATCCATTATAAAGCAAATTTCATAACTTAATTTTTCCTCACAGCTGCGTAGTGTTCAATTGCGTAGATGTACCAGAGTTTCTTTATCCAGTCTTCTATTCTTCGACTCTCAAGTGAATCATTTGACATCAAAATTATTGATGTATTGCATTTTTGCCTGTATTATTTAACAAAGAACACAGGCAAGGCTGAGGGGCATAGCTTTTAAGGACTGCAGTGTACTCCCTGTGGGCATGAGAACATAATTTGTGACACTACATGGTCCCACGAGGACTTTCAGTGTAGCCCTGGGGTCCGGCCCAAGCAGCAGCTCATCACTGAACCTGAGCATTGAACTGTCTGGCCCCATTGGCTTAGATTATCCCCCAGATATTACTTAGTTGCCCTGCTCCCTGCCGACTAAAATACATGGATGAAAGGCAGGATTCAGGATAAAGGAATGTCTCATCACTGACTTTCACACCTGGTCTTCTAGTTCCCCACAAAACTTTCATATTTTTTTTTATTTTCATTATGGGGCCATACCTGGTGATACTCAGGCTCTGCTCTCAGAAATTACTTTCCTGGCTCTGCACTCAGAAATTACTCTTGGGAGGAACCGCCTCCACTCCCCACAGGTGTGTGTGTGTGATTCTTGCGTCTCCGCGGACCCCAAGCTGCCCCAGGGAAGAGCGGAAACTCCATCAACGGGAACCAAGGCAAAGTGCCTTGGTTCCAGCCGGACTGACCCCTAGCACGCTGAGCTTCCGGGAACCGCCCCCCCCCCCCCACAGGTATGTGTGTGTGTGTGATTCTTGCATCTCTGCGGACCCCAAGCTGCCCCAGGGAAGAGCGGAAACTCCATCAACGGGAACCAAGGCAAAATGCCTTGGTTCCAGCCCGACCGACCCTTGCGCCCGAGCTGCTGGGAACATCCCAAAACTCAAAACGCGCGGACGGGCTAGCGCGTCCGCGCACCCTCTCACTACCTACCTTGCATGAAGGTACCAGTGAACCTTGGTTCCTACATCCTTGCCACCCACCCAAACTCTGCAAACAGACCAGACACCTACTAACTGCACTATCTAGTCACCCAAGAACTCACAGTTACAACCTACAATAGTCATAATGGTAAAGCAACGCAAAATTCCATCAAGCTCTGTGAGTGAAGTCACTGGTCCAGATGAGTCTAGCAATACCAATGAGTTGCATAACCTATCTGAAAAAATTTCGGAAAGAACTGTTAAGGATTCAAAAGGAATTCAAAGAAGCAATGGAATGCAAAATCAATAAAATACAAGAGGACATGATAGAAGAAGTGAGGAAAATGCAAAGGGAAATGACAGATATTAAAAATGAGGTAAATGAAATAAAAAAACATGGTGGAAGGCCATCATAGCAGAATAATAGCTACTGAAGAAAGAATTAGTGATCTCGAAGACTAGTTCCAAAGATTCTCTACACAACACCAGAAGATAGAAAAAAAGGCTCACAATTACCGAACAGACAACAAGAGATAATAGGGATGAAGCCAGAAGAAACAACATACGGATCATTGGGGTTCCAGAAGGGCAAGAAGAAAACCCTGATGAAGAAGAAACTGTCAAAGCCATCATTGCTGAAAAGTTCCCGGAACTAAAGAATGCTTGCCTCAAGATCCAAGAGGCCCGTAGGATACCAGCTAAAAGAAACCCCAACAAGAATACTCCAAGACACATCTTAATAAAAATGACAAAAACTATAGATAGGGATAGAATACTGAAAGCAGCAAGATCAAAGAAGGAAATCACATACAAAGGAACATCTCTAAGATTTACAGCAGACTTCTCTGATGAAACACTCCGAGCCCAAAAACAATGGTGGGATATTGCGAAAAGGCTCAATGAACTGCAGGCTTCACCAAGAATTCTTTATCCGGCCAGGCTCACATTAAGATATGAAGGAAAGATTCACAACTTCATGGATAAGCAACAACTCAGGAACTTCATGGACTCAAAACCAACTTTAAAAGAAGGACTGAAGGGCCTACTCTAATGGGACCAAACCCATAAGCACAACAAACACAAAAAAGAAAGATGGCACAAAATCCAATGACAATAATCTCTCTCAATGTCAATGGTCTAAATGCACCAACTAAGAGACACAGAGTGACAAAATGGATTAAAAAATTGAACCCAACATTCTGCTGTCTAAAAGAAACGCATCTGAATAAGCAGAACAAACACAGACTCAGAGTCAAAGGTTGGAAGACCATTCTCCATGCAAACAACTCCTCCAAAAAGGCTGGTGTGGTCATATTAGTATCAGATAATATAGACTTCAGGCTGAAAAAAGGTTAGAAGGGACAACGAAGGCCACTTCTTATTAATTAAGGGGTATGTACACCAGGAAGAAATTACACTACTAAACATATATGCACCCAACTAGGGGTCAGCAAAATACATAAAACAACTGCTAAGAGACCTCAAAGAAGACATTAACAGTAGCACAATAATAGTTGGAGACTTCAACACTGCTCTATCAACGATGGATAGATCAACAAGACTGAAACTCACCAAGGAAATATTGGACCTGAAGGAAGAAATGGAAGAAAGAGAGCTAGTGGATATATACAGGGCTTTTCATGCCAAAAAAGCTGAGTACACATTTTTCTCTAGTGCACATGGAACATTCTCCAAGATAGACCACATTCTGAGCCACAAAGCATACCTCAATAAAATTAAAAAGATAGAAATTGTGTCAGCTATCTTTTCAGACCATGATGCACTGAAAATGGAAGTTAACCGTACACAGAAACAGGGAGTCAAACCAAACACCTGGAAACTGAACAGCTCACTGCTGAACAACAAATGGGTCATAGAAGAAATCAAACAGGAAATCCAAAGATTTCTGGAAACAAATGAAAATGAAGATACCAATTATAAGAACTTGTGGGACACGGCAAAAGCCGTGTTAAGAGGGAAGTTTATAGCTCTGCAAGCATTCATCAGGAAACAAGAAAGGGGCCCACATAAATAACCTGACTACACAGCTGAAGACATTAGAAAAAAAGACCAACAAAAGGAGCCCAACCCAGGCAGAAAAAAAGGAAATAATAAAACTTAGAGAGGAAATCAATGAGTTGGAAACCAAAAAAAAACAATCCAAAAGATTAATGAAACCAAGAGCTGGTTTTTTGAAAAAATAAACAAGATTGACAAACCATTGGCAAGACTTGTAAGGACAGGGAAAGAGAGAACCCAAATAAACAGAATCAGAAATAAAAAGGGTGACATCACAACAGAAACCACAGAAATCCAAAAGATCATCAGAGATTACTTTGAGAGCCTGTATGCCGTGAAACATGAGAATCTAGAAGAAATGGATCAATTCCTGAAGTCCTATAACCTCCCACGGCTGAAACAAGAAGACCTCCAATACCTGAATAAACCCATCACCATTGAGGAAATAGAAACAGTAATTAAAAGTCTGCCCAAACACAAAAGCCCAGGTCCAGACGGATTCCCTAGTGAACTCTACCAAACCTTTACGGAGGACCTACTGCCAGTCCTTTTCAAGCTCTTCCAGGAAATAGAAGAAACAGAAACACTCCCAAACAGCTTCTACGAGGCACATATCACCCTGATACCCAAAGCAGGGAGAGACAACACAAAGAAAGAAAACTACAGACCAATCTCCCTGATGAACATGGATGCTAAGATCTTCAACAAAATACTAGCAAACAGAATCCAAAGACTCATCAAGAAGATTATACACCATGACCAAGTAGGATTCATCCCGGGAATGCAAGGATGGTTCAACATTCGCAAGTCAATCAACATAATACATCATATCAATAAAAGAAAAAAAAAAACCATATGATCCTTTCAACAGACGCAGAAAAAGCATTTGACAAGATCCAGCACCCGTTCATGATTAAAACGCCTCCAGAAAATGGGAATTGAAGGGACTTTCCTCAAGATAGTTACAGCCATCTACCAAAAGCCCACAGCGAGCATCATTCTAAATGGGGAAAAGTTGAAAGCCTTCCCCTGAGATCAGGGACAAGACAAGGTTGCCCCCTCTCACCTCTTTTATTCAATATAGTACTGGAAGTACTTGCCATAGCAATCAGAGAAGAAAAGGACATCAAGGGCATCCAGATAGGCAAGGAAGAAGTCAAGCTATCATTATTTGCAGATGACATGATATTATACCTAGAGAACCCTAAACTCTCTACCAAAAAACTCCTAGAAACAATAGACACATAGAGTAGAGCGGCAGGATACAAAATCAACACCCAAAAGTCAGTGGCTTTCCTATATACAAATAACGAAAGAGAAGAAAAGGATATTAAGGAAACTATTCCATTCACAATTGTGCCACAGAAAATCAAATACCTAGGAATCAACTTACCCAAGTATGTAAAGGACCTGTACAAAGAAAACTACAAGACACTGCTCCAAGAGATAAAAGAGGACACAAGGAAATGGAAACACGTTCCCTGTTCGTGGATGGGGAGAATCAACATTGTCAAAATGGTAATACTCCCTAGAGCTCTGTACAGATTCAATGCAGTCCCTATGAGGATACCGATGACATTCTTCAAAGAAATTGACCAAACGCTCCTGAAATTTGTATGGAACAATAAACCCCCAAGGATAGCTAAAGCAATCCTCGGGAAAAAGAAGATGGGAGGCATCACCTTTCCCAACTTCAAACTGTACTACAAGGCAGTAGTAATTAAAACAGCATGGTATTGGAATAAAAACAGACCTGTGGACCTATGGAATAGAATTGAGTATCCTGACACCCAACCTCAAACACATGATCATTTAATCTTTGATAAAGGTGCAATGAGTCTAAAATGGAGTAAGGAAAGCCTCTTCAACAAGTGGTGTTGGGAAAACTGGGCAGCAACATGTAAAAAAATGAATTTGGACCTGTGTCTAACACCATGCACAAAAATCAGATCAAAATGGATTAAAGATCTCAATATCAGACTTGAATCCATAAAGTACATTGAAGAAAATATAGGAAAAACCCTCCACGACATTGAAGCTAAAGGCATCTTCAAAGGTGAAACATCACTAACAAAGTAACTAGAAGAAAAGATAAACATATGGGACTACATGAAACTAAAAAGCTTCTGCACCTCAAAAGAAACAGTGACTAAGATACAAAAGCAGTCCACAGAATGGGAAAGAATATTCACCCAATACCCATCTGATAAGGGGTTAATATCCAGGATATATCAGGCACTGGTAGAACTTTACAAGAAGAAAACAAACAACCCCCATCAAAAAATGGGGAGAAGAAATGAACAGAAACTTCAGCAAGGAAGAAATTCGAATGGCCAAAAAACATATGAAAAAATGCTCATCATCACTAATCATCAGAGAGATGCAAATCAAAACAACAATGAGATACCACTTTACACCACAGAGACTGGCACATATTCAAAAGAGCAAGAACAACAAGTGCTGGCGTGGATGTGGGGAAAAGGGGACACTCATCCATTGTTGGTGGGAATGCCAGCTGGTACAACCTTTCTGGAAAACAATATGGACTTTCCTCCAAAGACTAGAAATTGAACTCCCATTTGACCCAGCCATACCACTCCTGGGAATCTACTCTGGGAAACCAAAAATACGCAGCGGAAACACCATCCCTACTTTTATGTTCATAGCAGCATTATTCACAATAGCCAGAATCTGGAAGCAACCAGAGTGCCCGAAAATCAATGACTGGATAAAGAAGCTTTGGTACATCTACACAATGGAATACTATGCAGCTGTTAGGAAAAATGAAGTTATAAAATTTGCCTATAAATGGATGGACATGGAGAAGATTATGTTGAGCGAAATTAGCCAGAAGGAGAGAGACAGATACAGAATGACTGCATTTATTTGCATGGCATAAATATATATGTACATATTATGATACCAATATCCAAGGTCAAGTGAAACATATATCAGGAGGTCTTGTCAAAGGTGGAAATTATCACAAACGTGTGGGAGTCAGAGTTTAGGAAAGACAGAAAATGGAACAGGGTGCTAATAATAGTCGAGGGTACTAATGCCAACCTAGAACTGAGCATGAAATAGAGGCAAAAGGATTCACATGACAACCTTTTAATGTATGTTCTGTAATACATAGTCTAGAAGGGAAGGAAAAGAGAAAGAGAGAGAAAGGCAAAGAAATAAAGAACCTGCCATGGAGCAGGGCTGGGGAAGGGGGAGGGAACCGGGGATGTTGTTGGGGAGATGGGCACTG
>JAJIBD010022369.1:0-84040 GCA_021461705.1 Cryptotis parvus | reverse complement strand
CTACCTACCTTGCATGAGGTACCAGTGAACCTTGGTTCCTACATCCTTGCTACCCACCCAAACTCTGCAAACAGACCAGACACCTACTAACTGTACTATCTAGTCACCCAAGAACTCACAGTTGCAACCTACAATAGTCATAATGGTAAAGACAACGCAAAAATTCCATCAAGCTCTGTGGGTGAAGTCACTGGTCCAGATGAGTCAAGCAATACCAATGAGTTGCATAACCTCTCTGAAAAGAATTTCGGAAAGAACTGTTAAGGATTCATAAGGAATTCAAAGAAGCAATGGAATGCAAAATCAATAAAATACAAGAGGACATGATAGAAGAAGTGAGGAAAATGCAAAGGGAAATGACAGATATTAAAAATGAGGTAAATGAAATAAAAAACACAGTGGAAGGCCATCATAGCAGAATAATAGCTACTGAAGAAAGAATTAGTGATCTCGAAGGCGAGTTCCAAAGATTCTCTACACAACACCAGAAGATAGAAAAAAGGCTCACAATTACGGAACAGACAACAAGAGATAATCGGGATGAAGCCAGAAGAAACAACATACGGATCATTGGGGTCCCAGAAGGGCAAGAAGAAAACCCTGATGAAGAAGAAACTGTCAAAGCCATCATTGCTGAAAAGTTCCCGGAACTAAAGAATGCTTGCCTCAAGATCCAAGAGGCCCGTAGGATACCAGCTAAAAACCCCAACAAGAATACTCCAAGACACATCTTAATAAAATGACAAAAACTATAGATAGGGATAGAATACTGAAAGCAGCAAGATCAAAGAAGGAAATCACATACAAAGGAACATCTCTAAGATTTACAGCAGACTTCTCTGATGAAACACTCCGAGCCCGAAAACAATGGTGGGATATTGTGAAAAGGCTCAATGAACTGCAGAGCTTCACCAAGAATTCTTTATCCGGCCAGGCTCACATTCAGATATGGAAGGAAAGATACACAACTTCATGGATAAGCAACAACTCAGGAACTTCATGGACTCAAAACCAACTTTAAAAAGAAGGACTGAAGGGTCTACTCTAATGCGACCAAACCCATAAGCACAACAAACACAAACAAGAAAGATGGCACAAAATCAATGACAATAATCTCTCTCAATGTCAATGGTCTAAATGCACCAATTAAGAGACACAGAGTGACAAAATGGATTAAAAAATTGAACCCAACATTCTGCTGTCTACAAGAAACGCATCTGAATAATCAGAACAAACACAGACTCAAAGTCAAAGGTTGGAAGACCATTCTCCATGCAAACAACTCCTCCAAAAAGGCTGGTGTGGCCATATTAGTATCAGATAATATAGACTTCCAGGCTGAAAAGGTTAGAAGGGACAATGAAGGCCATTTCTTATTAATTAAGGGTATGTACACCAGGAAGAAATTACACTACTAAACATATATGCACCCAGGGAGGGTCAGCAAAATACATAAAACAACTGCTAAGAGACCTCAAAGAAGACATTAACAGTAGCACAATAATAGTTGGAGACTTCAACACTGCTCTATCAGCGATGGATAGATCAACAAGACTGAAACTCACCAAGGAAATATTGGCCCTGAAGGAAGAAATGGAAGAAAGAGAGCTAGTGGATATATACAGGGCTTTTCATGCCAAAAAAAGCTGAATACACATTTTTCTCTAGTGCACATGGAACATTCTCCAAGATAGACCACATGCTGAGCCACAAAGCATACCTCAATAAAATAAAAAAGATAGAAATTGTGTCAGCTATCTTTTTCAGACCATGATGCACTGAAAATGGAAGTTAACCGTACACAGAAACAGGGAGTCAAACCAAACACCTGGAAACTGAACAGCTCACTCCTGAACAACAAATGGGTCATAGAAGAAATCAAACAGGAAATCCAAAGATTTCTGGAAACAAATGAAAATGAAGACACCAACTATAAGAACTTGTGGGACACGGCAAAAGCCGTGTTAAGAGAAAGTTTTTAGCTCTGCAAGCATTCATCAGGAAACAAGAAAGGGCCCACATAAATAACCTGACTACACAGCTGAAGACATTAGAAAAAGACCAACAAAAGGAGCCCAACCCAGGCAGAAAAAAGAAATAATAAAAACTTAGAGAGGAAATCAATGAGTTGGAAACCAAAAAAAAACAATCAAAAGATTAATGAAACCAAGAGCTGGTTTTTGAAAAAAATAAACAAGATTGACAAACCATTGGCAAGACTTGTAAGGACAGGGAAAGAGAGAACCCAAATAAACAGAATCAGAAATAAAAAGGGTGACATCACAACAGAAACCACAGAAATCAAAAGATCATCAGAGATTACTTTGAGAGCCTGTATGCCGTGAAACATGAGAATCTAGAAGAAATGGATCAATTCCTGAAGTCCTATAACCTCCCACGGCTGAAACAAGAAGACCTCCAATACCTGAATAAGCCTATCACCATCGAGGAAATAGAAACAGTAATTAAAAGTCTGCCCAAACACAAAAGCCCAGGTCAGACGGATTCCCTAGTGAACTCTACCAAACCTTTAGGGAGGGACCTACTGCCAGTCCTTTTCAAGCTCTTCCAGGAAATAGAAGAAACAGAAACACTCCCAAACAGCTTCTACGAGGCACATATCACCCCTGATACCCCAAAGCAGGGAGAGACAACACAAAGAAAGAAAACTACAGACCAATATCCCTGATGAACACGGATGCTAAGATCTTCAACAAAATACTAGCAAACAGAATCCAAAGACTCATCAAGAAGATTATACATCATGACCAAGTAGGATTCATCCCGGGAATGCAAGGATGGTTCAACATTCGCAAGTCAATCAACATAATACATCATATCAATAAAGAAAAAAATAAAAACCATATGATCCTTTCAATAGACGCAGAAAAAGCATTTGACAAGATCCAGCACCCGTTCATGATTAAAACCGCTCCAGAAAATGGGAGTTGAAGGGACTTTCCTCAAGATAGTTACAGCCATCTACCAAAAGCCCACAGCGAAGCATCATTCTAAATGGGGAAAAGTTGAAAGCCTTCCCCCTGAGATCAGGGACAAGACAAGGTTGCCCCTCTCACCTCTTTTATTCAATATAGTACTGGAAGTACTTGCCATAGCAATCAGAGAAGAAAAGGGACATCAAGGGCATCCAGATAGGCAAGGAAGAAGTCAAGCTATCATTATTTGCAGATGACATGATATTATACCTAGAGAACCCTAAACTCTCTACCAAAAAACTCCTAGAAACAATAGGCGCATATAGTAGAGTGGCAGGATACAAAATCAACACCCAAAAGTCAGTGGCTTTCCTATATACAAATAGCGAAAGAGAAGAAAGGGATATTAAGGAAACAATTCCATTCACAATTGTGCCACAGAAAATCAAATACCTAGGAATCAACTTACCCAAGTATGTAAAGGACCTGTACAAAGAAAACTACAAGACACTGCTCCAAGAGATAAAAAGAGGACACAAGGAAATGGAAACACATTCCCTGTTCATGGATGGGGAGAATCAACATTGTCAAAATGGTAATACTCCCTAGAGCTCTGTACAGATTCAATGCAGTCCCTATGAGGATACCGGATGACATTCTTCAAAGAAATTGACCAAACGGCTCCTGAAATTTGTATGGAACAATAAACCCCCCAAGGATAGCTAAAGCAATCCTCGGGAAAAAGAAGATGGGAGGCATCACCTTTCCCAACTTCAAACTGTACTACAAGGCAGTAGTAATTAAAACAGCATGGTATTGGAATAAAAAACAGACCTGTGGACCTATGGAATAGAGTTGAGTATCCTGACACCCAACCTCAAACACATGATCATTTAATCTTTGATAAAGGTGCAATGAGTCTAAAATGGAGTAAGGAAAGCCTCTTCAACAAGTGGTGTTGGGAAAACTGGGCAGCAACATGTAAAAAAAATGAATTTGGACCTGTGTCTAACACCATGCACAAAAAATCAGATCAAAATGGATTAAAGATCTCAATATCAGACTTGAATCCATAAAAGTACGTTGAAGAAAATATAGGAAAAACCCTCCACGACATTGAAGCTAAAGGCATCTTCAAAGGTGAAACATCACTAACAAAGCAACTAGAAGAAAAGATAAACATATGGGACTACATGAAACTAAAGAGCTTCTGCACCTCAAAAGAAACAGTGACTAAGATACAAAAGCAGTCCACAGAATGGGAAAGAATATTCACCCAATACCCATCTGATAAGGGGTTAATATCCAGGATATATCAGGCACTGGTAGAGCTTTACAAGAAGAAAACAAACAACCCCATCAAAAAATGGGGGAGAAGAGATGAACAGAAACTTCGGCAAGGAAGAAATTCGAATGGCCAAAAAAGCATATGAAAAAATGCTCATCATCACTAATCATCAGAGAGATGCAAATCAAAACAACAATGAGATACCACTTTACACCACAGAGACTGGCACATATTCAAAGAGCAAGAACAACAAGTGCTGGCGTGGATGTGGGGAAAAGGGGACACTCATCCATTGTTGGTGGGAATGCCGGCTGGTACAGCCTTTCTGGAAAACAATATGGACATTTCCTCCAAAGACTAGAAATTGAGCTCCCATTTGACCCAGCCATACCACTCCTGGGAATCTACTCTGGGAAGCCAAAAATACGCAGCGGAAACACCATCCCTACTTTTATGTTCATAGCAGCATTATTCACAATAGCCAGAATCTGGAAGCAACCAGAGTGCCCGAAAATCGATGACTGGATAAAGAAGCTTTGGTACATCTACACAATGGAATACTATGCAGCTGTTAGGAAAAATGAAGTTATGAAATTTGCCTATAAATGGATGGACATGGAGAGGATTATGTTGAGTGAAATTAGCCAGAAGGAGAGAGACAGATACGAATGACTGCATTTATTTGCATGGCATAAATATATTACTTATGTACCAATCAGGTAATTTCAGGAGATCTTGTCAAAAGTGGAAATTACCACAAGCGTGGGAGTCAGAGGTTTAGGTAAGATAGAGAATGGAACATGTGTGCAATAAATGTCAAAAGGGTACTAATGCCAACCTAGAACTGAGCATTAAATACAGGCAAAAAGATACACATGACGGCCTTTCTAAGTGTATGTTCTGCAATCCATAGTCTGGAAGGGAAGGAGAGAGAGAGAGAGAGAAGAGGAAGGAAATAAAGAACCTGCCATGGAGGCAGGGCGGGGGAGGGGAGGGAACCGGGGACGTTGGTGGTGGGTGATGGGCACTGGTGGAGGGCAGGGTGCTGGAACACTGTATGACCGAAAACCCCAAGCGTGAACTTTTAATTGTATATCTTTTTATTTGTATATCTCACGGTGGTTTAATAAAATGCTTAAAAAAAAAAAAAAAAATAACAAAATTCCCTCTTTGGAAAATGCTCCAAAAAAAAAAAAACTTTAAAAACCCTCTTGAACAAGAATCATAAGAACTAAAGATAGTAAATAAATTTATTTAAAAAAAACAAAAGGTATAATTAATTTTTTTATGGAGACATTGATGGCATTTATAAATTCTATGGTGGTTGGTAGTTCAATTCTCCCACTCCCCCAAAAAAAAAGTCTTGAAAATTATACTGTGGTAGTAGCATATTGGTTTTTGGTTTCCTTTACTTGGATCTTTATTATTTGAATTATTCATGACGGTGATTGATTGCATCTTATTATATTCATTATTGTTCTTGCCCTCTGTAACAGACATGCATTATTCTTGTGTAATTAGTATGCATTTAATTAAAAT
Source organism: Cryptotis parvus (assembly GCA_021461705.1). NCBI lineage: Eukaryota > Metazoa > Chordata > Mammalia > Eulipotyphla > Soricidae > Cryptotis > Cryptotis parvus. Next base: position 78,277 of record JAJIBD010022369.1, on the reverse strand, counting down.
ATCCGTAGTAAAATAAGAAAGTTGAAAAAAAGGAAGAATGTTTTGAAAATGACTATGGAAGAATACAAATCTAAATAAATGTAAAAAATTCCTTCTTATTATGGAAGGTCGCAATAATGGGAATAGGCCTTCTGCAATTTACTGTATCTTACACAGATCATTACACAAAGACCATTACATAATAAAGTAGAGTTTGGAAAAATCTAATCAGAGACAAAAATTGGAAATGACTGGACTCTCTGAGTCATAAAATCAAACTGCATTCCTAGATAAGTAAGTGGATTCCACCCATGCACCATTCTGAAGGACTGACCTATAATCGAGAAAAGTTTTTAAAATCATGAGAACAAACAAAAAATATGGTGAAATGCTATTTTCTTCCTTATTAAATTTTGGAAAAAGGGATCAATTCAGCTAAAGGTCAAAAAGTCATTTCCAACTACATCACCTTTAAAAAAGAAAACACTAAAGATAAACGCCAATGTTTTTCCTCAGGTAAGCTTTAGAAAGCAATCTAAACTGAAGCTCATTATTATATAAAAGCTCTTGAACAGGAAGGAGGGGGGAAAACACACACACACATAGAAAAACACTAACGCGGCATTATGTTTCCCAGTAAACCTCAAATGAGATGTTCCCTGATAATGGTGCTCTTTTTGGGAAACAGAACTGCTTAGCAGCATATGCCTAAATGATCCCATACCCAGGAGGCATTTGGGTTTCAAATTGCTGCAAGTTGAATTGTCTTTTAAAAAACAAAACAAAAACTCCAGCATCATATCAAGAAAAAAAAATAAAATAAAACAGAACCCAAGACTCCAGCATTGCACTTAGATCATTAGTTCGAGCCAAGTGGCCTCTCATTTTACATGGTGCTAGAACCCCGCATATTAGCTCTATGGGGATTTGATTATTTAATGTTGCCTGCTGTTCATGTTTTGCTTCATTTTCTTCTGCTGAGACATTACACAGTGTATGTTTTGGAAGACTGCAGTGCTCTTTGGTATCATCTTTTGTGTGTTTGTAGCTTCTAGCATTACAGTATATTACAGTATACTCCCATTATGTGGTAAACAATTACTTTGAACATGGATAAAAGTAGCCTAAAAAATTACATTCTAACACCTTAAAAAGGGAAGACATCAACTTTTCAAGGAGTTTGTAAAGCACAAATCACTGTTCACCTCTCATATGCCTCTAACATATTTTTTGTTAATAGCTTAAACATATGATCATAAGAATTTAAGCTACTACCTTGGATATTTTTAGGGAAATGTAATGGATATAGTATATTTTATTAATACTGAACAAAACCAAAACAGGGTTAGATGTTCCTCAAAGAAGTAATAAAGATGGCCAATAGGCATATCAAAAGTGTTTATTATGGGAAATTAGTGGAAATTCAAATCAAATTCAAATCAAAATGACAATCAAATATCACCCTACAACAGGGATAATAATAGCCTATGTCAGAGACAATAAGTGCTGGTTTAAATGTGGTGTCGTGAAAAAGAAACACTCACTGCTGGTGGGACTATTGTTTGGTCCAACTTCTTTGGAAAATGTTTTGTAGACTTCTTAAAATAATAATAGAGCTTCCATATATTCGATAGCACTCTTTTGATTCCACCCCAATTATACAAGAAAGTTAATTGGAAAGGACACATGGCAGAGAGAGTTACTACAGGTATTAGATGCATGTACCTCTTGCATGTGGCTGAACCTGGTTGGATCTCTGGCACCACATGGCCCCTGCATGTTGATGGTATCTCTCAAGGCCCCTGAGTACTGCACCACTGACTCTTCAGGCTCTCACATTGAACTATCATCACAGTTGGTTGAAAATTTCCAGGAAACCCCAGGTCCTCCTGCGTTGGCTGATTCCCCCTCTGCTCAAGAATACATGCACACCTATGTTCATTGTAGCATTATTTTCAATGGCCAAGACCTGGAAATAACTCTAGTGCCCAATAACACAGAAGTGCATAAAGAAATTGCGATATGTATACACAAAGGAATAAAACATAGCTAGGAGCATGAAATCTTTCATTTTGCAATACAGCAAAATGGGTTGGATCTGAAGGATTTTGATGCTTAGTGAAGGGAGTCAGAAAGAAAACAACAAACAGTAGATAATCTTGCTTACATGTAGAATATAAAGAAACAGTAAAGGATTAAAAAAATTCCAATGAAAACAAACACTGAGAAAATTCTAGTGAAAAACAAACTCAGTCAACAGACTGTGAACTGAAAGTTTAAGTGCCGGAGAATGCGGAGACTGGAGGATAGAGGGACCTTGGGATAATGGTGGAGGAGTCCTCACTGGTGGCGGGCATGGTGCAGCAACACTGCAGATGCCTAATAATCATGTCACTGCTGCTGGAAATTATGATACCTCAAAAAAGTGGGAAAGATCATATCAAGGCAGAAAATTCTGCAGAAATATTTATACTTGGTCCACGATGTTTTGCTAATAGGAACCAATGCAAACACTTCTGTGACAAAGAGTCATACATAATTAATGATGCTTTGTTCTCGTTATGTACAATTTCAGTCATCTGGGACTTAGACTTCTGTGGGGCATCTCAGAGGGTAAAAGTGCACACTTTTGGATAAGTGGGATGCTTGGACTTCAGTTATTAACCAGAGAAGCAATTTATGGTAAACTACTTAAACAGTTTAGAAAACCTTAGTTCTTATTTTAAAAAATTAGTTAATTAATTAATTAACTTTGTACCTCAGTTTACTTATCTAGAAATAGGAATAATAATAGTATCTGTCTTAGAAAATTTATTTTTCCAGTGAAGCAAATAGTTTTTAGTGAGTGAGTGAGAAGAGAGAGAGAGAGAGAGAGAGAGAGAGAGAGAGAGAGAGAGAGAGAGAGAGAACGAGAGAGAGAGAACATGGGTTTACAAAAAGTCAAAGAACAAGATCCCAAGATCCCAAATTTATTTTCATTATGTTTTGGTTTTTTGGGACCACACCTAATGGTGCTCCTGGCTCTGTGTTCAGGGATCATTCCTGTTGGTGCTGGGGACTATGGTGTGACTGGGATTGAACCCAAGTCACCCAGCAGCCTAGACAAGTGCCTGACCTCTTGTACTAAGAATTATTTTGAATACTGAATTAGCTAGTTGTTGCAGGACACCCTAAAAGCCTAGGCCTCTGCATCTGCCCTGGATTGCCTCCTGCCAGTCACTTCGTAGATAGGGGGGACAGTCTGAATGTGGCAGTCTTATCTGACCATGTATTCTGTACTGGCTGGTATAAATATTCTCTCATGCTACCACAAGCATCGTGGGACTAGCTAGATCTTACCAGCATATTTGCCTGGCCACGTTGGATCTCTAAGTAATTAGACCAGAGAGAAATGCTGTTTGCCTCCAAGCAAGCAAGCATGGCTCCCTGATAACTCAAAGGCAACTAAAATACAAAACTAGCGTGAAGTAGACGAGACTCTTGTGAAGGCTTAGAGAAATATTTAACTGGCATTAGTATTAGTCTTTGGCACAGAGACATGCCATCTCAGAAACCCCCTTCTTTACCCTATAAAGGCAATTCCAGGCAGATCTTGGCTCAAGATATTAGGTGAGGTGCTGGGAGAAATTACCTGAGGACATTTGATCCTTCCTGCCAGGGGAAGTTACATTTAGCTTATAGCTTCTCCCAGCTCTGCTAGGAGGCTTTTAATTAGCTCTGGGTCCTTGTAACCAACCAGATGGTCTCCTGAAGTTGCTACATTCTATAGAGCTATTTTCCTGTTTTCATCTCTAGATAGCCCAGCCCAGAATGGGCTGGGCCTGGGAATTTGGGCAGATTTCTAGCTATAAAATAAGCTGTAAGAAGAAAGAAGGTCTCTCTTTTTTTTTCCCTTTTGCCATTTTGGCTCTCCTTGGTGTTTTGCTTCTCTGTCCTCTCCATTCTCTGTTGGGCCTCAACACGTGGTGGCAGCCATCTTGGCCTACACCTGGCTGGGCCTAGCTGGGAACCCAGAGTCCGGAGGTTTTCCCTGCTCTTGGATTGTATATTGGAACCTGTGATAGTAAAGCCCTTTTAAAACTGCATTGGATTCCTGAGTCTTCATCCATTCCCAGCCCGGCTTTGGAGGTAGAAGGGAACTTCGCTTCCCGACACTGTTAGGGACCCCGGCAGAGCTCCCCGACAGCTAGTGACCTCAGCAATTGGCTCATATTAAATCTAGAAAACAGAGCTATGATCCTTACACACATTCTATGTACCAGACCTTTTACAATATATATTACCTCTATTTTTTCAAATCTGAAGTTGATAAATTTCAACTCCATTCTATATAATATCTCAGCAAGCTTAGACCAACTTACTTATGATGAAATGAATTGGGAATCCCAGAGCTGGAGTTAATGGCAAATTATTTGAGATGCACATCAAGTTCTCAAGCAGCAGCTTTTAACTGAGTCCAACTCTTGCTCCATCTCAAAGGGTAAAATATTTAGGGGATATTTTTGGGGATACATTTGGTACAAAATTTGGTAGCTAATACAGGGAGGGGACAACTGACATTTAGCAGGTGGAGATGGGGGGGTATAGCTAAATATCTTAAAATGTGCAGGATAGTCAAACAGAATTTGGTGGCCCAACATGTCAAAAGTTCAAAACTTAAGTTCATGTTCTCTCTTGAACAGCTCTCTCTCTCTCTCTCTTTTCTCTTTTCCCCTCTCACATTTCTCTAAGTAAACTTCTTTCACAAGAAACTACTACCTAAGTTTTAAGGTTTTGTAATTTTTCCAATATATCTGCTATATCACCAGTATAGAGTGATGTAGAAAGTTAATATCTGGTGCATTTTGTATTGCATAAGCAAAGCTGCTCTTGAAAATAATGTATATCAAAAAGGGGAAAATAAATATGTCTCTGGAAGCACAGTTTTCCTTTGAAAACTTCCTCAACTCATTTGCAATCATATATTCCACCCACTTTCAAATGCATAGGCTGGTACATATATCTAGTGGGCCAAGCAAAATCGATGTTTCTGGTATGGTCAGCATTAGACATGGTCCTACATCCTAAAAGAGCCAACCAGAGCTTTTTCGGGATTACTATATGAATTTTCACAAAGAGAAGGTCATATTCTGCTAGATTGCTAGACTTCAAGCTGAGTCTTGGAAAGTAATGAATAAGGCAAGGAAAAAATGGTTCTTGAGATTGGTGAAAATGATGGTAAAGGAGCTACGTGAACTGCTGCTCAGCATCATCTCACCATGACACTATTTTAACTTGTTAACTTGGATAACTTTCTGTCATTTAGCATCAAAAGAATCTTGAATAATAAAGTATGCTATATTATTCATATATGCTATATTATTTAATATTATTTATTTATTTAATACTATTTATAATATTATTTAGTATGCTATATTATTTAATATACATATTAAAATTGCAACCCTGCATTCATGCAAGTTTATTTATATGAGGAAAAAAAGCATGAGGTATGTCAGCCTCAGTAGGTTGACATTCTACTCAGAGACAGGTAAGTCCCATGACTTTCAGAATATTTCCTCATCTAAATAATTGAGAATTTATTAAGAAATTGAGCAAAAATAATAATTGTGGGGCCAGAGCGATAGTATAGCAGGTAGGGTGTTTGCTTGTGCATGCCTGATCCTGGTTTGATTCCATTTGGTCCCCAGCACGGCCAGGAGTAATTCCTGAGTACAGAGCCAGGAGTAACCCCTGAGCATCACCGGGTGTGACCCAAAAAGAAAAAAATTGAGAATGAGGACTTAATTTTCCAATTTTCCATCTTTATCTTTCACACAAATTTGGTTCAATGACTGGTATGTGTTTAATAAACAGATTCTAAGTACAGCTGATAGAACTTATTACTATTTTTGTTAGGTCTTATGAATTATTCTCATGCACCTCCCATCAAATCCCTTTCCCTAATGTACGGTACCACTAACTTTTAGAAATGCATGACTTTATTCATAAAACAGATGATATTATTCACAAAAATTTACCATATTCTGTAAACTCAGAACTAATTTTTAAATAAAACATGTCACTATTTGCAGATGCAATGGACTACCTTATAAAAAACCTGAAATGTTCTAAACACATTTACAATCAAAAAGGTACTTCAACATTACATAAGTATCTGAGCCCTTAGCATACATGTAGTAAAAATATAAAACATTCTAACAGAAGAGTTTAATTTCTCTTACCAAAAACATTACTTTTCTTATTTAATTTGTACTTTCTTCACAAAAATGTCAAACATAAGACTACATTTTAGCAAAGAAATGAAAAATTCTGGACAAATAAGGAATAATCAGTGTTTGGCGAGAGCTTCTTGGGAATTTTTGATTAAGCTAATTTATTTTTCCAACAAAAACTCTGGTTACAGTATCTTCACAGATATTCTGACTTCTAATAATTTAAGCTAAACAGAATTTTAGCTCTGTCCACTGTGGCAGCAATATATGTGGGAATAGATGCATATATGTATATTATACATGGAGGATTTTAGGTTTTAACATTTCCCTTAGTCTTGTAGCGTTTGAGGATCTCATTGTCCTCCAATTTCAGAGTCTTGCTCCAATATTTTTATTTTTTTTGGTTTTGGGCCACATTTGTAGTGCTCAGGGCCTACTCCTGGCTCTGTGCTCAGAATCACTCCTAGCAGTGCTTAGGGAAACATGTGGATTAAACCTGAGTCGGCTGGGTGCAAGAAAGTACCCTACCCACTGTACTATTTCTCCAGCCTGTCCTGCTTGAATATTCTTTTGGTAATTATGCAAAGACCATGAAAACATATCACATTAAACACTAGCTGGTTCTTTAAAGACAACCAAGGTGGAAAGAAATATTTAGCCTATGTGTGGACATGAGCAATTCTGAATTGAACAGACAGATTTTTTTCTCTGACTGGCTACTTTGGACACTGATGATCAATATACATGACTAAAAAGTACTGGGTAAAGTGTCAAACAAGATCCAGGAAGTGGGGATTGACAAAAGGATTCGGATTACTCCAGGAAACAAGAACAATTCACTTGGTGGCCTACATGTTTTATGGAAACTACACATTTAACCTTTAGCCGAAAGAGTCTGCTCTTCTAAAACTCTATCTTATGGTTCTCGTGTCTTCAATTATATCGGCTCTGTTCCCCAGATGTGTAGCTGCATGTTTCTTTTGTAAGGAACATCAAAATCGTCTAATATGTTTACTGGTCATGAAACTGAGTCACTTTGAAAACTTCGATAACTCTCATGGCTTAATTATGGTCATTGAGACGACAGTAGTTACTAGATTTGTGTTTTAATGTGTCCCAGATTAGCCAGGAATTTAGGGGTAAAATGAAAACAACAAAATCTCTATTTTTAAATGCATCACCCTATATTAGAATTATTCATTCTCATTTAATAAATGATTAATTATGGCTTTTATGATCATAATGAAATAACCCATTAATATATTTTATTAATGACATGTTTGATATATATATTTTAATCACATCTTAACATCTATGATAGCATCTATGATATGCTTAAAGTAAAAACCACAGTATATCTTATCTTTTCTTCTCCCACCCAAAAGATGTGATTATCATATTATGTACCCCTTTTTTATTTACTTTAATAGTCTGTCTTCCTCCCACTAGACTGTAAATTCTGTCAAGGCAAGATATCACCAGCATGGGATAGAGATCACCCGAAGTGGATCCCCACACTGGATGACTCTCTGAATTCAGTTGGCCCTACCATAAGCTATTCAGGTTCACACTGCAAGGCTGAGGATTCTTGGAAGCGACTGTGGGGGGTCTGAGAGTGTAGTTTGGTCTGTATCCTATTAAGGAAATAAAGAATTACTACACCCATTTGGGGGGAGGACACATTACTCACAGACCTATGGCTTTTTAAGCAAGAGCTTTGATTATTTAGTTATTCCTCTCTCTCTTTCCTTGTCCATCACTTATTTTAGAATTTCATTAGGATTGTCTTCTATTGACCACTATCAAATTCTGATGTGATTCTAGAGAAACAAGGCCATTTTTGAATCATTTTTAAATCATTTTTTAAAAAGTTTCATAATAAAATTGGATCTAGGTTGGACTAGGATAATATTTATGGTCACTTCCAGGTTTAACATTTTTTCTTTGCTGTATCACTAATTCTTGGAAGAGAGAAGGTATCCAACAAATATTTTAAAAGGAGTATATGAGTATATAGAACACAGTATATAGACTGCCGATATTATATTAAAACTAATTAACTACTATTGAAATTAATGTACACGTCATCTGTAAATGCTCAAGAACTTTTTACTGGCAGGGGTGTTTATAAGGAAGCTTTGAAGTTTCAGTTAAGAAAAAGACAAAAATGGAATAACAATTAAGGAAAATGCTTTTAGTGCAGTTTCTTCTGGGAAGATATAACTCATCTGGGAGAAGGATTTTTGTTATTCTGGAGATTGGCTTGTATACTGATAGTCATGTCCAAGTAAGAAAAGACTGCCAATTTGATTTAGAATAGAACAGGAACTTTCCTGAGTAAAGCCAGGACTTCCATTGTCTGAGAGAACGGATGAAAAAAAAAGTTCCTTCTGCTTTTGAAATTCAATTTCAAGAAAAGATATAAAGATGGTTAATAAGTTGTCTCCACAAAGCCCAGTCACAGAGAAGTATGAAGAGAGTTCTAAATAAAATTCCCAAAGAATGATTGATCTTTGATCCTGGACAAGTGACTGGTATCCCTCAAGGCTTTGTGTTAGGATGATGTTCTTTGGAGCGCATTGAGTGAAATGTGTCTCCTTTCAGACTTTAGCTATATAGGTTTCTGGGTCTGGCTTTCTCAAAAGAAACAGCAGACACCCAGAAGTCAGAGCAGAGCTAAGCTTCCAAAGTAACTTTGGAAAGCAAGCTTCAAAGAGAAGAGCAATATTGCAAGTCAACCAAACACTGATCTTCAGTATGCCTGGTATCAGAAAAGGTTAAACTTATTCTGTAACTGAGTTAGTACTTAAGATACTTGAAAAATTTGAGGTGGGGATGGAATAATGTTTGAGGAGTGGAGAGGTTACTCAAGTAAATGAACTGAAATAAGGGAAAGATCTGACAACAGTTCTCTAAATGTTTTTTAGGGATTTTTTTAAAAGTTAAATGGTCTTTATTTTCACCCATGAACACTGAGAATAGAATTAGAAGTGATTTTTTTTTATGAACACGATCCCAGGTATAATTAGATATTTTAAGGAAAACAAGTGGACAGTGTGTAAATTTGAAGAGGAATAATGGGAAATTAAAAAAACATAGTTTTAGTTCTGACAATATGGTTATTTTCAAGGCCATAGTATTGCATTTTCTAATTACTCTCTTGATCACTTTGAATGCGCCATAGAGGTTAAATATGTGTTAGCCGTCCTGATTTGTAATATGGTTAATGAGCAAGGTAATTTTATAAAGAAAATGGAAACAAAACAGATCGCACAAGGTGTCATGTATTACAAAAGAACAATATCCATAACACAAATGGATAATACACGGCATGAAAGCATTTACTCTTCTTCCTGTAACTGTTGTCTAGTGAAAATTAATTTGTTCTCTGGAGTAAAAAGGTGCATCAAGTTGCCCTAAGGAGGACATGAAGAGACAACATTATTCCTTGCCTTTTGTTACTTGTGTTTTTGAGCAGTTGTATAAGCACAGTTATGCTGTATGAGATCAATGTGTGTTTCATCCGAGATAAAGACGTGGGTCAGGTACATGCCAGTCAGTACTAGGGCACCAAGCACAGTTCAGAATGAAAGGCTACTCAACTCTAACATTCAGTCATAAGATTTTCAAATTCCTCCTATAAGACGATTGGTCAGATAGTGAGAAAAGGGAGTATCTCTTCCTTAATTATAATTTATACTGGTAAAATAACACTTACGTCTTGGTTTGACATTTCCCAGTAAGGTCTCTCTCCATAAGACATGACCTCCCACATGACAATGCCATAGCTCCACGCATCACTTGCTGAAGAGAATTTTCTGTAGGCAATGGCTTCTGGAGCTGTCCATCTGATGGGAATTTTCCCACCCTGGAAAAAAAAAAATTGGAGATATTTTTCATCGGACTCAACTCAAAGTGTATTTATAAAATGAAGTGATGTTGCAGGAAGACACAAATACCACTTGATTGCATTCAATTTCAAATAAATAACCCAACAGGATAATGCTAAAATACCAAAATATTTTTTCTTATAATAGCTATTCAGCGAAAGGGAAATAGGTGATAGGAAATAAGGTATTCTTCAGAAAACATTATCTAATTCACTAAAAATGATTTTAGATTCACATAATTAAGCTTACCATCAATGCTACTTCAAATTCTAGAATACAGAACATTAAAACTAAATGTACTTCAACATTAATTAAATGTTATATTGAATGCATAAGTAATAAAGATAATGAATCCTCATTTAATTGAGACAAATGGTTAAATATAGAACATTCTTTACAGATTCAATGTTTAACAGAATTTAATTTCTTTTCCTTTTCATTTGTTATGATTACATTTATTTTAGATTAAAAGATCCTTTAACAAGAGCATCTGAGAAGGATAATCTTTATTTAGAATATTTAAGCTATATTATATTTTTTTTTGTAGTTCAACTAACATTTGAACATATTAAAGAGATTAAATTGCATGAGTTTAATCGCTATTGTTCAGATATTAAACTCTGATAGTCTTATACTTATTTTTACCAAAATTTATTACATTTTATCTCTTGAAACTCTCAATAAATCCCCTTTACTGTCTTGACAAGGATAAAACAATTCATCCATTTGATTTACAGTCTGAAATATAAGCAATTCTGAGCAAGTTAAGCCGATGAGAACAACTCTGTGCCACAAGATGGCAGAAGAGAACAAGGAGCTGCTTGCTGTCTCTCTCTCTCTCTCTCTCTCTCTCTCTCTCTCTCTCTCTCTCTCTCAGGGAGGGGATGGTTTGACTTCAAACTTTCCCCAAGGCAAGAACCCATCACAATAGAATAGTTTCATCCTTATCAACGCTTTCAAATTCTTATCATCTGATCACTCAAGGTTCAAAAATATTGCTTTAGGGTGCCTTGAGTGGGGGTAGAAAAAAAAATGAAGTGTTCATTCTTTGGCCCAAGAGGAATTTAGGTTAACCCTCTTTAAAGGTGAAGCCATTAATGGTCTAATCTAAAAAACTACTTATTTAGCAATCTAAATACCGCTACTTATTTGAGAAAAGTGATTCAACCAGAGTAGGAGCAATTAGGTTTCACAAGCAAATGAAGGTACATTAAAGGAACCCACTGCTTAAACCCTCAAGGAATTGTTAGAAGGAACCTTGGGGAATAGACAGACCTTGAATCCAATCCTTTGATTTTACAGAGAAACAAAATGAGCTGAGCTTAGATATTTAGAGACTTGAAGGCTTAGTGATTCCTCTCTCTCTCTCTCTCTCTCTCTCTCTCTCTCTCTCAAGTTTCACACCATGCCCACTAATGGTAAGCAGTTATAATATAATAGTAGGATTGATATAGTGTCAATTCTGATATATCATGGTATCATGGGGGCATAGGTATAAAGCCATAAACACTTAAGAATGGAGGAAAAGTGCAAATCTGGTGGGTTTAACACTTGATTTAAGATTGAATATTCATGCGTAACTAGTTATTAGAATGGTGTTGTTAGAGTCTGAAATTGACGACCCCTTCTGAAGAACAGAGACAACACACGATAATGCAAGTCACACAGGGAGGTTTATTTCCAGTTAGCTGGGGTCTGAGAGTGTGCCTGACGCAGAGGGTTTCAATCAAGGACCCTGAGCAACCTAAGGCAGGGGTTTTTATAGCATGTTCAAAATAACTTGCTTTCCTTAGCTCAAAGGTGATACATATTTTGTTTTGTGAAAATATCTTGGTGGCTTAAACAAAATAAGACTTATCAATTAGCAGAGAGCAATATCTGGTCCCATGGCTCACTCACCCATATTCAGTGTTTATGGCTGATTAAGCTGATTAAGTTTTGTAGTTCCTAGTTCCCTCTCCTCTGAGTCACGTCGTCAGGGTCACAGTGGAGGCCCAAAATGACTCTTGGTCTAAGATGGAGTCCCTATGTCTAGTGGCTCATTTTGCTTACCTGAGCCTCTAACAGTATAACGGAAGAGAGCCCGAATCTCAGACTTTTCATATTGGAGGCATGAACTTAAAGGAAGCATTGCATTAGATCAGGAAATTTAATTTATAAATTTGATGGTAGCAGTTTAACAGTGAGCTGGGGATAGGGAGGGACTTCTTATGGTAGTCATTTTGAGGTCGCAGGTAGCAAAGGGAGGACCCATGGCAAATGAAATTTCAGAGAAGTAATAAATGCAATAGTCCTGAAGCTGCAAAAAATTAAGACCTGATAAGATCTTCCTGGGAGCCAGTAACAGATTCTGAGAAGGTTCGATGCCACTCCCAGAGCAGCTCCAGCAGGAATAAAGGTCAGGGGAGAAATTTTAAAGAAGACCATCCACCACTCCAAAAACTGCCCTCTTGACTACCACCTTAGCAATGGGACTCTTACATAAAAAGCCCCACATGGAGGCAGCTTGAGAAAAACCCTATAAAAGCCACCTTGATCCAAGCAAGGGGGCATATATTCTGCCCAAGCCTATGTGCTGCTTGTGCCCTTTAGACCAAGCATACGTGGTGCCCGAGCACATGTGGTGTCTGCATCTCCCTTCTTGAGATGCGTCCTTTCATGCTTTCCTACCTGATGCTGGGATGTGTATGTGTTGGAGAAGCCTGTGTTCTCAAGCGTGTTACTCTCTCTCCACTTTCTCTCCCTCCTTCCTCCTACTCAGAACCTCCATTAAAATCTGTTTTTACTTCACTGCTTGGTCTCCTCCTGAAATTCTTCTGGGAGGCAAAGACAAGAATCTGCAAGGCCTGGGTAAGGCTTCGCTTTCTCAGTGAGTCCTGGGGCCTCCAAGGCTGACGGGGAGAGTGACCATTTCTCTCCTTCCCGGCTCACATAAGCCACCTGTGGGGGCCCATCAACTTCACGTCTTGAACTCAAAGAAGAGTTCTAGATAATATGCAGGTCCTATAGTGAAATTTGATTTCCAAGTAAAAAGTGTAACAAATTTTTCAAGTGTTAAAAATAAAAAACTAAAAGCAGAAAAGAATATGATGTAAATGATTCCAACACAACACAAAGGATATGTGTGGTCTAGGGAACATAGACACATCCACTTGTATTTGTGTTCCCATCTAATAGCACTGTAGCAGCATTAGTTCTTGGGAGGTGTCTCTGTCTGCGTGGCTCTTGCGTGGCTCTGCACACTGAGGCCTCTCACTCTAAATCCCACCCAGGCTTGCTTCAAATATAGTGACTACCTTCTTGGAGAACAAAGGCCAAGTGTGACCTCAAAGCAGATGTAAAAGTAGTTTTCTCATCTGGCTCTTCTTACTCTGGATCTTTCTTTGTCTCTGGCAAACAGTACGTGCAAGCCTGTTTTTCCTTTCTGCTCCTAACTCTTTATGAGTTCTATTAAGACAGGCTATGATGCAGTTGGAATATTATACTCATGAAACTATTATTAAGAGTATTATAAATCACAGTGCCTCAATTTTTCAAAAGTATAAAATACCTAGGAATAAATTTAACTCAGGAGGTGCAATATCTGAAAAATTTTAACATATTGATGAACGAATTGAATAAACCACAAAGTAATGGAAAAATGCAGTTAAAGGTTATTTTATGTAGATTCACTTATAGATTATATGTAAATTATTCACACATTAACTTATAAGACATATAACTTGGTATTTATTCCATGTAAGTAATACTTTATCATTTCCTTCTAAAGGTTTTATTATTTTTTTCCTTGAGAGGAAGGGAGACACCTAGAATGCTTAGCTAGCGGCACTGCTATCTGTTACAAACAGGACTGTATGTCCTGGAAATTCATACGATAAAGTTCTCCCTGCCACCTCCACCTAAGTGGTGATCTCCAGGTAGAGCTTATAACTAGGTCCAAAGGTTAGATGAGGTGAGAAGGGTGGTCCCCATTCCAGTATTCTCGCTGTCCATGTAAAATGAAGAGTAGGGACCGGAGTGATAGTTCAGTGGTGCACTTGCCTTACACACTGCCTACATGGGTTCGATTCCTGGTTTCTCATATGGTTTCACAAGCACCATCAGGAATAGTTGCTGAGTGCAGAGCCAGGAGTAACCTGTGAGCCATGAGTGACCTAAAAAGCCAATGTAGGAATGCTGCAATTTTTACAGGGGATGTGAAAAGACAGCATTCAGATGGAGTTTTCCAGTGACTATATATAGTAAATATATGTATATATATGCATATAGATGCTATATGCATATTTCACATATATACATATATATTTTATATCTAAGTACAAGATTAGACAAAAAGGAAGAGGTCTCTTCCTTGTGTTGAGTGAAACACAAGAGGACCATCTTTTTTCTCTCTTTCTTCTCCCTTGCCTCCCCCTTTCCCTTTATTTTCCTCTCCTACCTACTACCTGGCAAGCTACCTGTGTTGTATTTGACATGCCAAATACCAGTAACAATTATAGACCTTATTCCCATGTCTTGATGGAATGGTTTGAGACTCTTTTTGTTCTTGGAGCAGGCAGATGCCCTTGGGCTATCTCGCAAGTGAAGGATGTATTGAGATGTTACTGGTGTCTGCTCCAGCAAATCGATGATGAACGGGAAGACAGTGATACAGTGAGTGATACCTCCTACTACAAGATGGACCAACAAACCTCAGCTACTTTTTTCATTTTTTTGGTCCAGAATCTTGAATCACCATCAAAGGTAATGCACTAAGGTATAATTTTTTTCAAAAGCATCAACCACCAGATGTTTGTTTTCAGTTTCAGGAATAAACAAACAGTTCTTCAGATTTGAAAACACAGTCATTGAACATTATATCTTCTTTGCCATATGTTTATGAGTAAAAACGTTACCAAAGATGCTAGTCAAAAATGAATGTGGTTCAAAAGCTTTCTCATTTACTAATACCTTCCCTCTGCAGCAAGCTTAATTGTGCAGGGAACAAAGGATAAACAGGAAGCAAGCAAACTGGATCACTAGCAAAAAAAACCTGTTTTCCAATCATATTCAGAGCATGGAATCTAAGAAGTAGGCAATGGGGTTGTAGCAGAAAAGATGCAGATAGAAACAGGAGCCCTGCATGTCCATATAGCCGAAAGCCCTGGAGGTGTACTGCATTTCACTAACATTTGAGTGTGAGGATCTAACTCCTCACTTAAAAAATGTTATATTTGTTACAGTTTGGGTAACAATGCCACAATAATGTTAATATTTGTGGCTATGTTATATAAATCACTGCATTACCAAACTTCTTAGGTCCCTCCACCATTCTCTACTTCATAATTTATTATCTTTATTTTATTAATTTAAAATATTTTTAAAACACTGCCACTTGAGGTGTTACAGGTGTGGCTACGGTGCCTGACTGTGTTGGCAGGTGGCAGACAGGGAGACAGACTTGTCTATACCAAGGGCTCTGCCCGTGTTGATGGCCTGACATAGAAAAAGACTGGGCCCCTCAGATGAACCCAGAGCCACGGCGAGCCTGGCAAATTGCCCGTGGTGTATTTGATATGCCAAAGACTGTAACAATAGTGGACCTCATTCCCAACGAATGAAGACATTACTGGTGCCTGCTGGAGCAAATCGATGAACAATGGGAAGACAAGTGACAAAATGATATAGGTGATTTTTTTTTTGTTTTTTTTGGGTCACACCTGGCGATGCTCAGGGGGTTACTCCCTGGCTCTGCACTCAGGAACTACTCCTGGCAGTGCTCGGGGACCATATGGGATGCCAGGGATCGAACCGGGCCAGCACAGGCCGGCCGCATGCAAGGCAAACGCCCTACCCGCTGGGCCATCGCTCTGGCCCTGATACAGGTGATTTTTTAAAACATTGGAGTGTATGTAGCATTTTAAGTAATGTTGACTTTCAATGCTTTTTTTTTTTTGTTTTTGTTTTGGGGCCATACCTGGTGGTGCTCAGGGTTAGGTCCTGGCTTTTAGGAATTACTCCTAGTAGTGCTAGGGGGACCATATAGGGTGCTAGATGGAACCCAGGTTTGCCGTGGTGCAAGGCAAATGCCCTACCCATTGTATTGTCACTGCAGTCCCAACTTTCAAGATTTTGATGAAGTTCCTATTTCTTCACCACCACTGGAGCGTCCCAGACTCTGCAACCCTGCTCTGATGTCATCTCTACTCCCCTCCTCCTATTTCTTCATAAACTCAGTTTTGCAACCAAAGATCAAGAACTTGTCCTCATTCTTTACTGTCTATTTCTGTCTTTTGTTCTTTTTTACAAAGAGATTACTGAGATCATCCAGTGTTTGTTTTTATCCCTCTGATTTATTTAACTTTATTTGATGCCCACTAGTACATCACATATTGCAGCAAACTGCAGGATTTCACTTTTCCTTACAACTGTGTAGTATTCCATTGTGTATATACACCACAATTCCATTATATAATCATCAGTCACTGGGTATTTGTAACTCTCCACCTTTTTTATTAGCAAGAAAATAATCAAATGAAATACAGTAAGGTTATAGAGATTTAATAATAAAACCAACTGGAGAAATTCCATAGAGAAGCAAAAATTTAAAAATAAATCTTTTTCCATTTTTATTCAATATTGTTGATGCTTTTTTTTCTTTAAGGAAAAAGTACATTCAATCTGTTTAGCATTCATGCTTCAACAAAAGCAAGAATACAGTATGGAAACATACAAACTAGGCTTAAAGATTAATTTAAATAACTTTGAATTAAAATATTAACTAAATATTTTCTTTATGAGTTGCAAATTTTAAGTAAGTTCCAACACTTCAATCTACTGTATGCGACCTTGGACAAGTGTTAGTTAATGTTTAACTCTTAGATTTCATATATGAAAAATGGAAAGATAAAGAATGGTCATAAGGTGGTAGAATTGTAATGAGTTTCTTTGTCCCCTAAGCAATCATTGATCACATGGTTTTACAAATATAATGCTTGGCAGTATAATGTATATAGCTGATATTAATAGAGTTTCAAAAATACTGCAGGGACCAGAGAGATAGTACAAGTTGGAAAATTCTTGCCTCGCATTTGGATCATGCAAGTTGAATTATTGGCATCATTTATGGTTCACTGAGAAATGCCAAGAGTGATCCCTGAGCACAAGCATAAACCCTGAGCACCTCTGGGTATGGCTAAAACCAAACCCCACAGATCCTCAGATCAGAAGATAGAATAGTGGTCCAACCTGGGTTGATCTCTGGCCCCACATGGCCTCCCAGCTTAACGGGAGCCCCAGAGGTCATTGACATCACGAGTGGCAGTGTAGGAAGTCCCTGCAACCACATAGCCTGAGCAGAAATGCATCCTTGCTCCCTAGTGTTGAATTCCTGACTCTGTTGGCCAAACATTGCCAGGAATGGATCCCAGGGCCTAGAACACTGCTTGGGAAGCCCCTCCTCAATCCCCAGTCTCAGGAAACAAAAAGAAACAAAATATAAACAAGGAAAACAAAAGGAGTCTGAGATTGGGGGAGATATTTCAAAGGGCTGGAGCGATGCTTTGCTTATGAGAGCCCCGAGTCCCACCTCTGGCATCAAATGTACCAAGAACTATTGGTTTTAACAACCAGGATCAACCAATATGAAATACTAATCCCACTCTTCTCTAGCCAATAGAGCATCATCTCTGTTGGGTGTTTCTCTTTTTCTTCTACATGCAGCTCACAGGAGCCTAGCTACGACATCCTCCCTTGTCAGTGTATTTTACTTTATTTTTTTCCCTCTTCAGTGTGTTTCAAATGAACCAACAGTTCCTTACTTCTCAGCTGCAATCTTCATGGCAATAGCCTATAGAAATTAAAATGAAGTAATAGTTTTTAAAATATGCTACTGAGTTGGTAAAAGGGAGTGGGGACTACCTTAGGTCATTACCATAGAGACATGTATGCAATGTAATGTTAATGTATGAAATGATAATATGATTCCTCACCTATATAACACTTAAGTGTTCACAAAACTCAAATTGATGCACACCACTAAAGAGCGCTTATCTTGCTTTTATTTTTATAAATCTAGTTGCACTGTGAGAATAAAACTAAATAATACAAGTGTGACAGACTGACAAGAATAGTAATACCGCTCTTCTCCACACACAGTCGGCTGGTATTTATTTGGCAGGGGAATTAGATCTTGTCATAAATGAATTACAATACTACAGCAGGGATGGTTTTTGCCTTACACTTGGCCTTGCATATGGGATGCTGATCCATGTTCCCTCCTCGGCATCCCATATGATCTCCTGAGCACAGACAGGAGTAATTCCTGAGTTAAAAGCCAGGAGTAACCCTTGAGCATTGCCTGCGTATGACTCAAAAAAGCAAACTCCCCAAAAAAAAAAAAGAAAAAGAAGAAATGACTTGATAAAAGAGACTGCATAAAATGAGACATGTCTGTATTTCTATTAGAATTATTTTCAAACTCTTTTTGGAAACAAATATTTAAAAGGGATGGAAAAAGCACACAGGACTCCAGGGTCTCCCAGTAGTCACTCCAATAGCAGAAGTGTTGGTGCTGAAGAGGCAGTAGCCTGTGAAGAAAGACTGTGAGCCAAACGCAGGGCCTCTAATTCTCCTTTTTTTCCTCACTTCCGTGTGAGCTGGGCATGCTACAGATTATCTGTAAACTGACGGAGTTGGAATACGTGATCTTTCACTTTAAGTGGAGATTTAATATTCTCTGATTTGTTAATAGACAGGATACCTCAGTGAGTTCAACCAGAAGGAACTTGACGCCTGTCTGAGGAAATGTAGACAGAAAGGGTGAGTGTGGAACTCATCATTCCTGGCATCAATGTCGTGCTCACGGGCATTTTCTATTAAATCATACTCTCCCTGACAGGTCCGCTGTGCTTAAAGCACACTCTGGAAGCAGGGTTGTTTTTGTTTATTGAATCACCATGAGACACAGAGTTACAAATCTGTTCATGATTGGGTTTCTGTCTTACAGTGTTGGAACACCCATCCCTCTGCCTGTGCACATTTCCCACCACCAATGTTCCCAGTTTCTCCCCTACCATCCCCAACCACAGCCCCAACCAGCCAATCTCTCTCTATGGCAGGCACTTCTCTCTCTCTCTCTCTCTCTCTCTCTCTCTCTCTTTCTCTCTTCTCCACCCCTTTTTGGGCATCATGATTTTCAATGAAGATACTGAGAAGGTATTTGTTTGTTCCTTTACCCATTTTCAGTAGTCTTATCCAGAGTGATCATTTTTCTAACTGTATTTGTTGTAGCTGCCCCTTCTCTATCCCAACTGCCTTCTCTCCTAGCATTTGAGGCAGGGAAAGCAGATTTCTTGCAGTTGTCAGGGGTAGCATGGTCTACTGGTTTGGAGTAGGAGGGTAAAGTCAAGTTATCCACTGTCAGAAAGGCCAGCTCCATAAGCACCTAGAAGAGCAGCCATAGGGAAGGGCTTCCCTAAAGGGTTTCCATTCAAATGGGACAAAGAAAATGGAAGGTCCAGGAAGTAATTGCACTGAAAATCATTTGTATTACTTGTCTTCCTGTTGTTCATCGATTTGCTTGAGTGGGAGCCAGTAACATATCCATTCATTGGGAATGAATTCATTATTGTTCACTGTCTGTCTTCCCATTGTTCATCGATTTGCTCGAGTGGGCACTAGTAACACCTCCATTAGTCCTGTTACAAGCAAGTGCAACCCAAGGGCATCTACTTGCTATAGGGACAGGATGAGCCCGAAATCATTCTTCAGGTTATGGAACTGAGGTCCATAATAGTTACTAGTCTTTGGCATAAAAGTAAATAAAACACGTTAGCTTGCCAGGCTTTACCATGTAGGTGGTATAGTCTCAGTAGAAGGCTCTCAACCCGAGCATTTATTTATGAAACTTAAAGGGGGAAGATCAGGTTTTCTCTTGGATGGAGCTCTGAGGAACTATGGAGTCTGGATGTTGAGAATGACTAACTGCATGATGTGTGGTTTGCTCTGGCTTCTTGCCAGGCTTACTGGTATCAGTTAAAACATGTCTATAACTGTTTACTATGGATAAATGTGAAAGAAATTGGGAAGAACCTTATGTAAAATTCAGTATGCTATAAAACTATGCTATAAAACTATCATGTGGCTGCAAAGCGGCTGCGTGCCAAGGGACATGTGCGTCTGGCTGAGTCAGGCGTGGGTGGGTCTCTCTCTTCTGGGGCAACTGGCGTGGAGGCAGAGGAAAGGGCAGGGCCAAAAACTCCACTCCGAGTCTGGCCAGCATGGTCTCTCTCCCACTCATGAGAGCAAACCTTTGGAGCAATGTTGGCGAGCCCCTTACCGGGGAGAGAACCCTGGGCGAGATCCAGACCCATCCACTTCAGACCCACAGCTGCGCTGCTCTGCCGACCCCATGTGGAAGCAGCCCTTGGAGCTGACCTCCCGGTAAGGGGCTCGGCCATCCCCTGGCCAAGTCCACCATTCATTATTGTTACTGTTTTTTTTTGACATATCGAATACACCACGGTAGTTTGCCAGGATCTTCTGCAGCTCAGGGTTCATCCCAGGCCCTAGTCTTTTTTCTGTCAGACCATCAATCACCCAGGGCCAACAGGGCAGAGCCCTGGGTATAGACAAGTCTGTCTCCTGTCTGCCACCTGCTGATGCAGCTGGGTACTGCAGCCACACCTGCAACACCTCAAGGGGCAGGACACTGGAAATAGACAGTACAAATATACATAGTACAAATATATCAATTTATTGGCTGAGAGAATTCCTTCCTTCCTTCCTTCCTTCCTTCCTTCCTTCTTCCTCTTCCTTCCTCCTCCTTCTTCCTTCCTCCCCTTCCTCTTCCTTTTACAATTAGCAATGTCTGTAGACTATATACTCCTGACTTTGTACTCAGGGATACACTTGCTAGGACCATATGGGGTGCCCGGTATAGAATATGGGTTAGCCATATGCAAGAGCACCATAGCTGTTGTACTTTCTCTGGCCCCAGAGAGAATGAAAATAAAGCTACATTTTATGTTCTACCACCACCATAAGCACAATTTTTTTGCTGTGATGACTTTTACCATGTATTCTTCTATCCTGGGGATTCACCCTCATCTCAACCTGAGATAAATACTCTTGGCTTTCTTTTGGAGTAGCTCATGTTTTCTCTTGAACATTCTTTACTCTCTGTATCTCTACTCACATTTCTCTAAAATTATTTAAGATCAGAAAACAGTGTTATTCTTCCAGAGATTTTCAAAAGGTCTGCACATGTTCTTCAATATGGTCACCATTTCAGACATTCCTAATGCTAGTGACTATATATATATGTATGTATATATATATATATATTCTTATATATAACAATATATATATTCTTTATATATATATATATATATATATTCTTTCTTTCTTTCAGGGGTGGGGGGCTCCCATGTGGTGCTCAGGGATCTCCAGTGATACCTCTCTGGCAGCAGAAGCTAAAAGTTTAGTGAGTCTAGTGCTTGGGTCTCTGGTTCAGCATACCTGGGCCAGATTGAAAAAAAAACTGCTGCAGGGTGGCTGTCGATGATCTGGGCTGTGATAGTCTGGTCTGCTGGGTGGAGTTGTGATGAGAGGAGGGAAATGGGGGCCCATGGGGGGGGGTGGCTGGCTTGTTGTGGGCCGGGTGGCGGCGGGCTAGGGGGGCCGGGGGTGGGGGTGTCTGGTGGGGGAAGTCCAGATGTGGAAAATGGTGGGCCCCATGGAGTAGGGGAGGGTGGTCTGGCTTGTTGGTCATGGCTCTCAGACATGGGGCAGAGCTGCTACTTGCTCTCCCTGTGCCCAGCTACTCGTGAGGTGCCCAGGAGGCATGGCAGGTTCTAGCCCTGGCCTGCCACCACAGCAGAGCCTCACAACAAGCCAGACCACCCTCGCCTACTCCACGGGGCCCGCCATTTCCACATCTGGACTTCCCTTTCATCACAACTCCACCCAGCAGACCAGACTATCACAGCCCGGCTTGCACGGCGCTGTGGCCGGTTCATCAATAAATGCTTTATTTAGGGGTGACTACAACTGTATGCCACCCGCATGGCAAGCCTGGCAAGCTGCTCATGTAAAACTTTGATATGCCAAATACCAGTAACATTTATATTAGGTCATTCCCGTGACCTAATATAATTGTTTGAGGCTCTTTATGTTCCTGGAGCAAGCAGATGCCTTTGGGTTCTACTAGTTGAGACAGGATATATGGAGATATTAATAAACGATTATAATAGGAATTTAATGGTGCCTGCTCTAGCAAATAGATGATTAATGGGAAGATAGTGATAGTGAAGTGATAGTGCTTGGGTCTGGGAATGTGCCGCTGCTTGAGTCCAGTTGAGCTGGGGCAGGGCAGGCAGTGCTGAGGATTGAACTTTAGACTTCTTTGCATAAAGCATGAACTCCAGCCCTTTGAGCTGTTTTCCCTGGTTCCCTTCTGAATAATCTGTAAAGGTGGAATGGACCAATTCCAATATGGAGGACAACTTTCTTCTATCTTCAAAGTCTTCATTGAGGAAATGGATGGAATGAAACCTGTGTTAGTTCCAGTGTTTCAACAATGAAAGCTTTTTTACCTTTTCCCTGATGATCCTCTTACTGGCTCAGATGAAATTGATCACTGTTATGATGCCTGTCTAGAATGTCTACTCCCTACCTCATTCTTTGACCTATATGATCATATACCTTCTACATGCTATTTGGCTTTTAAAATATATTCTTTGCCTTTCCAAAAAAGGTTATCAAACTTTGGAGGGTCTTTTCCTATTCACTGCAATCAACTTTGCCATATTTAGCATGGTGCTATGATTATAATAGGAATTTAATGATTATTTGCTGAGGAGATGACTAGATGGGATGAATTAGGCAAATGGTGTATAGTGGAAAGCTCAGAACCATTCTATATAAGTGGAATTCAGAATTTGCCTTTTAGACCCTCTTAGTCATCCTAATGAGCTTGGTTAATGATAAGGAAAAGAAGAATTTCCCAATCTAAATTTTAGCTTACAAAAGGCATTACCCAGAGACACATTGGAGGTCACTAGGGCATTCATCATTCACGCTCTTATCCGTTTCTTGATTAAATATTTTCCGAAGTTGCAAAGACATGTTGTTTGTCCTCAGAGAAATCACGTTACAGTAGGAGAGACATGGATGTAAACAAACAGTGGCAGTAGAAGAAGCGCTAAACGGAAGTCTGCCCAGGGATTCACTGACTGCAAAAGGGAGGCTCAGCTGCCTGGGCCAGGTATGGAGAAATCAAAAAGGTGTTGCAGTAAAGGCTAGAAAGAGTTTAGCAGAAAAATAGGAATGTTACTAGTAATATAAAGAGGTCAGCATATACCTTTAGAGAGACCAGGGAATTCAGAGACTCAGATGGAAGATTCAATATAAGGCATCCAGGTAAATATAAATGACAGTTGAAAATTGATTGGGGTTTCCCACAACAGTCATGCTACTGAAGACTAGGCTAGACATTTAGAATAGCGGGAAACATTATTTCATGACACCATAATTTGAAATGTGCTTCTAGAAAAGAGAACAGAACAATTTAGGGTGTATTTAGCACTAGTTCTACATGCCAAATTATAAATAATTTGGTTTGAGTTCCTAAGTTTCTTTTCACCCTAATTCTATTGTGACTTAAAGATCAAAAAAAAGTTGTGTAGATAGGTTCCTTTTATTTTTATTGAGTATCAGAGAATGATGGATCTGAAGGCTTCTTAGCTATTTGCACAAAATGTCTAATAAAAAATTCCTTTAAATTCTGGCAGTCATGTGCAGTAAGAATGTGCAACCATGCATTGTAGCAAGCAGGCATAAATATTCACAGTTTTGTAGCAAAATTTACCATTAATCAAATGTTTGAAAAGCAATGCTTTATAAGAATTAGCTTCTATCTTTTTTGCTCGTTTAGGTGTGGAATTTGAATTCTAATGCCTTGTTCATTGTGAACAGCAGATGGCGCTGGAGGACATCGCTGGGATGCTGAGTGGCGCAAGATTAAGAGAAACCGGATGCGCCGCTGCAGGTAAACTGAAAGCAATGATCTCTGTAATCTTCAAATGGTACCAAAAGCCAATGGCAAAGTTTCAAATAAAGGCAGGATTATTTTATTGTGGGTTGGGTATTTTTTAAATTTAACTTAGATTTTCAGGAGCTCATTCTATTTTTACATTGAATGTATTCTCGCTCTTCCAGTTTCATTCTAGTCTCTCCTTTTTGATCTGTTTTTCTTTTATTCCCTACTGGTCTGTTTTCTTTTGTTATGTCCTTTGCAAAAAATAGTCACTCCATTCCTCGAATACAAGTTTCCTAAAGCAGGGACTTTTGTTTGCTTGGCCCTTTACTCCCTTTAAATGCGAGTTTGAACATTACTGATACTGGATTAGTATTACAAGAGGGATTCTGAAGGTTTCATATTAACATCTTGCTAGCTTTTATCACTGACTGGGTAATAATGGCAATTAGTAAATGCGGCTGTGAATTGTGAGAGATATCACCATTGGGGAAAGTAAAGGAATATATTTAAGCTAAAATGACAAGGAAAACTGGAATTAGGTGAATTAAAAGGCATATAAAACAAAAAAATCCGGCATAGGGGTATAAGAATGAGGAGCGTGGACTGATCCAGTTAGAAGAAGATCGTCTACCAAAAAGAAGAGCATCAGATCTAGAGGGGCTAGGAGAGAGAGTGCAGCGGGACAGTGCAGTGTGGGGTGAGTGGGCACAGAGACTGGGAAGTAAGCAGGTAGCCCGCATCAAGAGATTAGAATATAATCACTGTATCTATATTATGATATCAATATCCAAGGTCGGTGAATCATGGATCAGGAGGTCTTGTCAAATGTGGAAATTACCACAAACATGTGGGAGTCAGAGGTTAGGGAAGACAGAGAAGGGAACAGAGTGCTAATAATTGTCAAAAAGTGCTAATACCAATCTAGAAGTAAGCAGTAATACAGGCAAAAAGATACACATGATAACCTCTAAGTGCATGTATTACAATCCACAATGTGAAAGAGAAGGAAGAGAGAAAGTGAAAGAGAGAAAAGAGATAAAGAGAGAGAGAAAAAGAAAGAAAAGAGATAAAGAATCTGCCATAGAAGCAGACTTGGGGAGGAGGGGAGGGAATAGGGAACACTGGTGGTGGGAAATGGGCACTGGTGGAGGGATGGGTGCTGGAACACTGTATGACGGAAACCCAAACATGAACATCTTTGTAATTGTATATCTCACAGTGGCATAATAAAATCTTTAAAAAAGAAAAACTGGTTAGAATATTATGAAGTGCTTCCGTGGCATTTAAAGAATTTGAATCTCTTCTATGGCTACAGTAAGTTACTGAAAGACTTTAAGGAACAGAATGATAACATTAGGTTCTGCTTAGTTTTATGGTTTTGTTATATTGGGGAGAGTTTACTCTGGTGGCTCTGTAATTTGGTGATGGGGAATAAAGGATAAAAAAGAGTAGAATAAGGATAATTTTGTCATGTCTAGGAAGTGGGTAAGATTAATAATGATATAATATCACATATGAAACCATATTTCTTACACATTAAAGATATGTATTTTAATTTTTATATTTGATATATGTGAAAGAAAGGGATAACATTTAATTTGCTTAACATATCTAAATAGAAAGTCTCAATCATGTTAATTAAACTGAGGGACGAATCTTCAAAAAATAAAGTTTATAAAATTATCTTCTAAATCACTATAATATATATAATTTCTGTATATTTTGAATTAGAGCAAATTCTCTAAGGACCTGCTAATTAGACAAGAAATATTTCTTATAATAGCTAAAAAGCCATGTTTATTAAACAACCTACTATTTTAACCTTTTCCATAACTAATTCATATTTCTGTGTGATTTAGTTTATGTTAAATTCATCGTTTACAGGAAGAAAAAGCACAAATTTCCTTGTCTTGTCTTTGTTTTATTTTGATTTTTCACACATGTATTTGTACTGAGAAGAAAAAAAATTCACTCAGTAAGGCAGTTTTTCAGTATTCCCTTCTCTGAAAGTCTCAAAAACAATTTAATTTTCCCCCTCAGCAAAAAATTTGCTCAGATATAAAGACTCCACATAGACTCAATGTTACCCTCTAGAGAAATAAACCCAAGGTCAAGGTGCTGAAAGAATTAAGTAATAAAAACACTAGTTATAGTTACCATAACCTTCATTCATTATTTAAGTACAAAAGGAAACCATTATATTAAACTATGCATTTGACATGGTGATTTCATCTTCCTACCTCAGTCTGTATTTTATTTTATTTTATTTTTTTAGTTTTCTGGTGATTATAAAGCCAGAGTTGCCAGAGAACTCTATATGATGTGCTCGTCACTATGCATTCAGTTCTGCTTGTCATATTGTTGCTCTAAGTAAACAACTTTCACGGCATTAAACTTGTTCTTATATCTTTCTGGTAAACAAGACTGAACTTACATCAGAGCCCTGAGAATTCAGAAGGAAAAAATAACTACTTGTAGAAAAATAGCTGAGATGTTAAACTCAATATGCTCCTTAAAAAAAAAAGCAACATTTTTATTTGCTGGAAAACTTTTCTTTCATATGTGGATGGCTATGGTCCTATTATCATTCGAAACATGAAGTTTTCTCCTCTTTAATTAGTCTTTGGTGGACATTTGCTAGCAGTCCTCCACCAGAGTCATTTGGCCCAGTTTTATATTATTGACAGGCTCTTCCCCAATGGCTTCTTTCTGGAATCTAGAGGAAGTTTCATGTCAGCCGTGTAGTGCATTAGCGTGGCTGTCAGCAGGGCTCCCCTAGGGCTGCCTGCTTTCTGCCTGACTTCAGCTACTGCTGTCAATCTTTCATTTTTATGGGTTTGAAAATGATCCCACCCTCTCTTTTCTAAGCATCTCTCAAAAAAGGAAAGATTCATTTTCATAATTTGAGCCAAAAGAAAGTTCTTAGCTTTAGTATAAGGAAGGCTCATATTACTGATAAAATGGGGATGGCCTTGCAGTATTCAATTTGGATTTCTTTCTGGAGGCTTTTCTTTTTGATTTGATAAGAAGTCCTAGACATAGTTCAGTATGTTAAATGAAAGAGTTCATGATCTAACCTGGTGAAGAAAATCATGATCCAACTCCTGGGAGTTAAAGCTAGAATGACTTGCATGCTGGCTCTAAACGAACGAACAACCACTGAGCCGACAGGACGACCAGTGATTAGCTTCCTGTATCCATTACCCAGTAGGAAAATCCATTACCCAGTAGAAAAATCCTCAACCCACATCCGTATTAGGCACTGGAAGAAGATCTACATTACATTCAAAAGTAATAAAAACAATTTACTTCTGCCAGATTTTACTTCTGCCAGGTTTTTAATTTTTCAGCTCAGCATCACTTATTCAAGATGTTCAAATGATAACCATAATAATATATTATCCCACACCACAGAGAAAGGCCTATATCAAGAAAATTGGAGAAAAAGGAACCCAGGCACTCTGATGACAGGAATGAAAATTAGTAAAGCCTCTAAAGAAAATGGCATAGCAATTCCTAAACAAAATAACTAACAATGCAATATGATAGAGCAAAACCACACCTAGGCATATATCTGAAGGATATTAAACACTAAGTCAAAACAGAGTTTCGCATCTAATAACATTATTTACAACAGCAAACCATAACATTAATTAAAAGGCCCATTGACCACATGACTGGATAAAAAAGCAACAGTATACACACTGAACAGGACACTATTTTGTCATTTAGAAAACATAAAATCAAGGGTATTGGGACACCCACAAAACATAGAAACTAACCTTTGACACAAAGTTAGATTAGGTTAGATCTTTTTTTTTTTTTTTTTTTTTTTTTTTGCTTTTTTGGGTCACACCCGGCAATGCTCAGTAGTTTCTCCTGGCTCTGCACTCAAAAGGGTGCTAGGGCGATCATATGGGATGCCAGGGATCGAACCAGAGCCAGCACAGGCCGGCCACATGCAAGGCAAGCGCCCTACCTGCTGGGCTATCGCTCCAGCAGATTAGGTTAGATCTTGAGATGACTGTGCTAAGTGAGGTAAGGAAGGAAGTGAAAGATAGTGGTCAGATGGTTTTACTCAAATGCATAATATTAACAAATCAAATGAGCATGTGAGAAAAGAACTAACTCTTAGAATTGGTAAAATCTATGGTGGCTACTTGATGGAAGTACGAGGGAAGGAGGGGAAAATGAGTAAAGAACTCTTTTAGGGACACAGAGACACTTTGGGGCTGGGTGTAAAAATGATAGTCGTGAAGAGGTGGAGACCTCAATATCTAATACCCCATAATATTGGAAACCACCGATAAATCTGTGAAAAGGTTTAAAAGGCATTTTGGGTTTCCCAAGTGCGGTTCAGGAGACTCAGGGGTCTCTTTTGGTTGCTCTCGGCTAACCAGGCCAGTGGTTCAATGTCAGGGTGGTAGGAGGCAACGGCAGGAATTACCTGGAGCATCAGTGTAGTATCCCACAATGCTCAGGGGATATGTGGTCCTGGGCATCAAACTCTGTTCAGCAGCACGCACGATATTTGCTTTATCTCTGTACTATGGCTCCACGGAATTTAAAATATTTTTTCTCGAGCATGATACAATTTTTCTTGGTAACTTCATGTTCCAAGAGAATTAGAAAAAAAATCTACAATTTTATTCCTTCTGTCAAGTGCTCATCTAGTTTAACCAGATGTAGAGTTTTTGCAAAGTCATGATAGAAAGTTAATGTAGCATCAATCTTTTGCAAAACTTTCTCAGTTGCCCAATGGAAACCTTCAATAACTAATAAAAATCCTCATTATATTTTCCTTGTATGAAATCATTACAGAATTAGAGGAGAAAAAGTTCTTTCTCTATTCTAATGCATTGATTTTCACAAAAGTTGAAAGATAATAAAATATCTGATAAAAATGCATAGCTTTGACCCTCAAAATCTGCGTAAGTGAAAGGGGAGCGAATATATCTGAATGCTAAAACATGTGCTACAATCATATTTTCTTGGCAGGCTGATTTAAAGAGCTTTATATGACAGTCAAGTTACACTAGCCTTGACAGTACAACTGAGCAGAAAAGATTCAAATCTACTTTTCTGTTTATTGCAGTGTGAGGGTCACAGTGCCAGGGCAGGATATTTTTACCAGTTGTCAGGAAGGGCTACCTTAGAGGACACTGATCAGGAATGCAAATGCCCATCAACACTTTCAACTTGACACTCAATTTATAAATTTTGAGAAATAAGTATGTTGCTACACATTATTTCTACAACCTATGATTTAAGGAATTGATTGCATTATACATGATAGGGGATAAAAATGGAGGAGGGCCCCTACACTACGTGTGAGTGTGAATGTAAAAGAAATACAAATTATCATGTATACCAGCCATGAAGCAGATGATTACACATTCAAGTAATATTGTTAACCTTGAAAATTAAATACTTGTTTTGGGGCAGCACCCAGCAGTACTTGGGGTTTATTCCTGGTTCTACTCTCCACATTCACTAGATCACTCCTGGCATGACCATACGGGGGAGAATTTTTTTTTTGTCCCCTTTAACCGCTAGAATGTCTCTATATAAATTAAAAATAACAATATATTGAAACAAGTTTGCAAGTAAGTGTCAGTATTACATACACAATTTATGAAGGGTAGTAAAATCCAACCTGTAAAGTAGGTGGGCCATAGTTCAAGGTTCTTGGAGCTCAAACCACACATGTTATTTCATCCATGGCACCATACATGACCAGGTACAAAAAAAAAAGTTACTCTGGAAAGTAGAACTTCTGTATGGTAAAAATTGGCATTGAAAAGCTCATAGATTGCTTAGACTATCAGGATTTATGTGTATTTTCTTATTTTAGTTCATTATTTCCATTATATATTTATTTATATATATATTTATATAGATATATAGCTCAAACACAATATATGTAATCGCAGTGAGATACACAGTTTCAAAGTACTTCATGTTTGGATTTCAGTTACATAACGTTCCATCACCCATCCCTTCATGAGTGTACATTTCCATCACCAATATCTCC
The DNA here is from genome assembly GCA_021461705.1 of Cryptotis parvus. NCBI lineage: Eukaryota > Metazoa > Chordata > Mammalia > Eulipotyphla > Soricidae > Cryptotis > Cryptotis parvus. The sequence continues at coordinate 48,139 of JAJIBD010022369.1, read as the reverse complement.
AGTTCCCCCAGCCAGCCTCCAGGCACTTTGCCTCCTCTCTCTCTCTCTCTCTCTCTCTCTCTCTCTCTCTCTCTCCTTTCTGTGTCTGTCTGACTCTCTCCCCCCTTCTGGACCTTATAGTTGGCAATAGCAAAACTGAAAGTTTATTAGATATATCCCTTTTTAAATTTTATTTATTTATTTTTTAATTTTTTATTTTTACAATTACAAAGATATACAATTAAAAAGTTCATATTTGGGTTTTGGTCATACAGTGTTACAGCACCCATCCCGCCACCGGTGCCCATCTCCCACCACCAACTTCCCCAGTTCCCTCCCCCTCCCCCAGCCCAGCTCCATGGCAGGTTCTTATTTCTTTCCCTTTCTCTCTCTTTCTCTTTTCCTTCCCCCCAGACTATGTATTACAGAACATACATTAAAAGGTTGTCATGTGTATCCTTTTGCCTCTATTTAATGCTCAGTTCTAGGTTGGCATTAGTACCCTCGACAATTGTTAGCACACTGTTCCATTTTCTGTCTTACCTAACCTCTGACTCCCACACGTTTGTGATAATTTCCACCTTTGACAAGACCTCCTGATATATGTTTCACTTGACCTTGGATATTGGTATCTTAATATGTACATATGTATTTATGTTATGCAGATAAATGCAGTCATTCTGTGTCTGTCTCTCTCCTTCTGGCTAATTTCGCTCAACATAATCTTCTCCATGTCCATCCATTTATAGGCAAATTTTATAACTTCATTTTTCCTAACAGCTGCATAGTATTCCATTGTGTAGATGTACCAAAGCTTCTTTATCCAGTCATCGATTTTCGGGCACTCTGGTTGCTTCCAGATTCTGGCTATTGTGAATAATGCTGCTATGAACATAAAAGTAGGGATGTGTTTCCGCTGTGTATTTTTGGTTTCCCAGAGTAGATTCCATACGGGGAGAATTTGATTCAGTAGTTTGCATGAAAAGTAAGAACCCTTCACACTGTAACATAAATTTTATTATCCAAAATGAAATGTAAAATATTCTATGATTGGAGAAATGTTAAAATAGGAATGCTTAATTATACTACAAAATATACAATAAATCATAAAATTTTTTATAGATGTTGCTAGTCTGAGATACATATCACTTACTGTTTGCAGTAAGTGCTTAATAAATTTTTGGTGAAAGTAATATTAAAGTGTACTCCAGCTTAAAGAAATAGTTAAATTACTCGTCTGGTCCTTTAGTCTGTTTTTTTTAGCTTTATTTTGTACCCCATGTCTGAGAGACTCAGACATGGGACAAAGCTGCTACTGGCTCTCCCTGTGCCCAGCCACTCATGAGGTGCCGGGAGTGATGGTGGGTTCTAGCCCTGCCCGCCACCCTAGCAGAGCCTCTAAACAAGCCAGACAACCCCCTCTAAACAAGCCAGACAACCCCCACTCCATGAGGGCCTCCATTTTCCACATCCGGACTTCCCCCTCGTCAGAACTCCACCCAGCAGACCAGCCTATCACAAACCGGCTCCCGCGGCCTCAAGCGGCCATGCAGTTCATCAATAAATGCTGGATTTTGAGATGACTACAAGAGTATGCTACCCGCGCGGCAGAGCCTGGCAAGCTACCTGTGTCGTATTTGATATGCCAAATACCAGTAACAATTATAGACCTCATTCCCATGACATGATGGAATGATTTGAGGCTCTTTGTGTTCCTGGAGCAAGCAGGTGCCCTTGGGCTCTACTTGCATGAGACAGGACGTATGGAGATGTTTCTGGGGCCCACCAAGCCGATTGATGATGAACAGGAAGACAGTTACAGTGACAGTGATTTTGGACAAACCCAGTAGTATTTAGGGTTAACTCCTGACTTTGTGCTCAGGGGTCACTAAGTACTTCTGGGGATCCTGGGGACCACTTGAGATGCCTGGGTTTAACCTTGGTCAACATACAAGGCAAGGCCTTAGCCCCTGGACTATCTCTAGGCCTCTTGGTGCTTTAATCTAACTCCCTGGGACCATAGTCCTTTGATCTCCCATAAGAAATTATCAACCCTCTCTGGCGTCCTAAACTCTCTTAGATTTTGGGGTCACACTCACCCTAGGACAGGAGGTTCTACATTGAGTGAGATGCCATCCTCATCTATTAGACTGTTTAGTCGTGGAGATCAATCCCTAGTCACTTATTTACCAGGGTCCTTCTACTAAATTATGTAGCATATAGGCCTATAAGAATTAAGTTATTCTGTAATACTTGACCCTAGGAATTATTTAGCAGATATAGTCTGCTCTTCTGGTCTACCATTCATCACAGCTGCTATCAGATATGGATAGTATCTATGTCTATTAACAACTAAAACTTCTTTTTACCTGAAACAACATTCCTGGGTTGTGGTTTGCCTTGTGTGAGGTTTTCTAACATTATATTCCTTCCTAATGCCATTCTACTTTTCTCCACTTGTGTTCTGACTGGCCTGCCTTGAATATCACTAATGGAAAGCTGGCTCTGAAGACCCATCATTTTTGAATCACTGAACATTTCTAAAACTCCATTTATTATGATTGTATTGTAGTATGCAGAAATGAATATTTTGTGAAATTAAAAGGAAACTATAAGTGTGCTATTTGTATGCACATATTATAAGTGAGCATGGTGTATTGGTGTCTATTTCTTTTTATTTCCCACACATTGGATATTGCATAGAAAAATATTTCTTTTGTGAAAAAAAGAGTATTCTTTCTTAGCAGCTTGACTGAATTGTACTAAGCTCAAATGAAGTTAATTCCCTATAGATTACACTAATATTATAGGACATATCAGCACCATAAGCCTCGTCTGCTTTTGTTAAACCATTGCCTACTCTTGAGGGTTAACTGAGTACTTGTTTCCAGAACGCCAAGCTCCCATCATTCATTCAACTCTATAAGCTATCGGCTCAAAATTTGTGACTTCCACCACTTTTGTACCTGACTTGAATGATGCACCATAGTGAAGAGTGTGAAATCTGGTATCTCATGTGATTATTGAAAATGCCAGTTCCCTCAACTTAGAAGCACAGGGGAATTAATTCACAAGACAGTGAACATTGGTTAGCAGAAAACAGGAGACAGGAAAGATATACAAAGACAAAAATCCCTCTCATCCTTCCCACTTGCATTTTCCCTTAGGCCAGCTGTTTTAATTCTGTACATCCTAAATAAAACATCATTATTTTAAATTTTTTTCATTGGCTCTGCTTTATGAGTTAAGACAGTTGCCACAGAATAAGTATTTCTGGCAATCCTTAAGAGTTCAGGATAATTTATTCTAGTCGTATACAAGTTCAGAAAAAAATACTTAGTTAAGTGCCCATTTGAACATGTGTTAGAGAACACTCTGGCATAAGGGGAATAGTGGCAAAGGGAATTAAATGTCCTATATTTAAAAAAAGAATGCCTTGGTCTATCTCTGAGGCCTGTTTATCCTTTTCAGACTTACACACTTGCTAATTTTTAACTTCTGAGTTGGGTTTGGCAATTGCATATCGGTTTCCATCTGTGTGCCCTATAAGTTTCTTCTTACTATAGTGAGTAGCAAAGTAAAAGAGGTAGAGAGGCTTTTAGTTTACTATTTCAATATGAATCCAGACTCTATCTGTTAGAAAGATCCCCTGCATCTTTCTGAAACTTTTCTTAGGTCTCTATGCCTGACCTTTCTCATCTGGAGAGATGATGATAGCAGTTTCTCGGGCTACTTTATTTATTAAAGAAAGTAAGCTTCTAAATGGCTTACAATAATTCCTAGTTCACAGAAGAGCATTATTTGCTACATATTTAGTCTCTGTAATAAACATGGTGCACAATCTGTCCATGAGAGAAATATCTGTCATTTCAGGAGGAGAAACAATGATCTTTGCATATAATCTGTATCTCTACCAACAGGAATGACATAATAGTATTTGTTATTAATTTTAAGTATGTTTAGTGAGAGCTTGTTTGGAGGTTCTAGAAGGGGAGCGCAGCTACTGGTATACCCTCTACCAAAGACTGGTCCGTCTCTATTCGGGAAGGCCGTCCTCTTCGACCGAGCGCAGCAACGGGAGAGACGCACATGGAGCGGTGAGGGAGGAAGGGGACACCCACCTAGCCAGCCAGATCAGCCGAATCAACCCTGGCAATCAATGGGGTGACAGATGTCGCAGCCAGATCGCCCTCACATCCAAGTATGTTCAGTGAGGTGGGTGGGATAAGCTAGTCTCCAGAGGAACATCCTGAAGGATATACATCTGAAATCCAATTTTCTACATAAATCTGGATATTCTTTTCTACACAAAGCAATTTGTTTCTTTTGGACCTGACATATGTTGGAATTTTCAGAATTTGATTCTGTTCCTATAACCTGCATGATATTATCCTTATGGTACAATAGTAGGTCATGAAACCTTTTGAGTCTCCCTCTATTTGGAAATGGAAGATAACCAATGATCATAGATTAGTTTTCTGATATGAAGCACTTCCTGACTGATATTTGGTTAGATCTTGTGAACCAAAGATAAATAAAACATAGACCTTCTGCTCAGTTTATGGCTAATATAAATAGCTGCTTTATTTCCTTTTTCTTGCCAAGAAAACAAAGCACAGAAAAATAGAAAAATTTTGCAGGGCAATGTGGCCCGTAAAAGTGTCAGATCAAAAATTTGGATAAAGGCTTTTTCTTCAAATCATTTCTTTTCCCATTATATAATGCTACTCCTCTTTAATAAAAATTTAATAAAATATTTACAAACATCGAGAATTTTACACATTATTGTGTTATATTGAAAATATTTATTTAACCTACCTGCCTATCTATGAATCTATTATGAGCTATACCAGGAGGTGCTGTTGGGGGTAGGCAGTACTGAGGGTTCAACTCAAGGCCTCACGCATGCAAGGAATGTGCTCTACTGGTTGAGCCAAATCCTCTACCCTTGCTTCACTTTTCTTTTTCTTGTGTGCATATGTGTGGGATTTAAACCCAGCTGTGCTCAAGACTTATTTCTGATTCTGTGCTCAGGTGTGACTCCTGACATTGTCTCTGGGTAACATAAGTGCTGCTGGTGATATTTTTAAATTATTAAAAACATTTTATTTAATTTAATGTAGGCAAAAGCCATGATTGTTACAATTCTAGTATTGAAATTGATTAGATAATAAAGCTTCAATATTAAAATCAATAAATAAAAATCATTTTTCATGTGAAAATTGTTACACTGTTAAGTTCTTTTCCAAGCAGTTATTAAGCTATTTGTTGCTAGTTGAGTCATCTATGTTGTTGTTTTTATTTGCGTAGTTTAGTTGACTTTGGTGTTACTTTCCCATGTAATTTGGTGTGGTCCTACTGGAATCGATGCATTGAGATATTTGGAGGTGTCATGTGGTCCAGAGAGTTCAGGATCTACAGAATGGACCAATGAGTTAACAGGTGGCAGGTGTGGGAGGTGGGTATGACTGTGGGGACTTTTGGAAGTTCTGGAAACAGGGGGAGGCTGCCCACCCCAACTCTGGAAAGACACCAGATTTCTGGGCCTGAACATTCGGGTACCTAAAATTATTCTCAGTTTGGTGTTTCTGCAGAGAATACTCAAGAAGTGGTAGAGTTGAGCCGTTGGTATGGCTGCAGTAGTGATAGTGGTGGTGGTTGTGGTTGTGGTGGTGGTGGTGGTTTGTGTGTAATGTGGCTCTCAGGGCTTTGGCAAGGCAGGGACTCCTTTCACTCACCTCCTGAGCATGTCCCAGAATTTTCAGCTGTGCAGACAAGTGTTCTCATGAATTTTAGCTGCTTGGCATGCTAAATGGAGATTTAGCCGGGAATTAATAGTTTGGGGCAGGTGAGTCAACAGCAGTGACTGTTGTTGATGGGGACTGAATCCAGGTTGACCACATGCAAGGCAAGTCCTATCTCCTATACTGTCTATTCTGCCCAACTCTTGCTTTACTTTTTTTTTTATTTTAATTCATTTATTATTATTTTTTTAAATATTTTATTATACCACCATGAGATATACAATTACAAAGATGTTCATATCTGGGTTTCGGTCACACATTGTTTCAGCGCCCATTCCTCCACCAGTGCCCATTTCCCACCACCAATGTCCCCGATTCCCTCCCCTCTCCCCTAGCCTGCCTCGATGACGAGTTCTTTATCTCTTTTCTTTCTCTTTCTCTTTCTCTCTCTTTTTTCTTCTCTTATACACTGTGGATTGCAATGCATACATTTAGAGGTTATCATGTGTATCTTTTTACCTGTATTAAATACTCAGTTCTAGGCTAGTATTATCACTTACAACAATTGTTAGCACACTGTTCCCTTTTCTGTCTCACCCAACTTCCAACTCCCAGATGCTTGTGGTAGATTCCACTTTTTTTTTCATGTGTATCCTTTTGCCTCTATTTAATGCTCAGTTCTAGGTTGGCATTAGTACCCTCGACTATTATTAGCACCCTGTTCCATTTTCTGTCTTTTTTTTTTTTTTTTTATTATACCACAGTGAAACATACAATTACAAAGGTGTTCATAATTGGTTCTTGGTAATACAGTATACCAGCACCCATCCCTCCACCAGTGCCCCATTTCCACCACCAATGTACCCCCACCCTCTCCTGCCCACCCCGATGCTGCCTTAATAGCAGGTACCCCAGTTTCCTCTCTTTCTCTCTCTGTCTCTCTCTCTCTGTCTCTGCATCTCTCTCTCTTATTTTACACATTGTGGCTAGCCCTGCAGGTATTTAGAGTTTATCACTTAAGTCTCTTTGTGTATATTCAATGGTGAGTTTTAATCTGCCATTACCATTTCCCACATTTAGTAAAACACTGGTATCTATTTATGTCGTATTAATGAATGCAGTCATTCTATACTTGCTTTACTTTTTAAATGACTAGAATTTTCTCTTTTAACTTTAAGAATAAAAAATCAAGTTGAGGTAAATATCCCAACATAAAGAGAAATTGGAAAGTAGCTAAAAGAGTTGTACAAGAATATTTTATGTTAAGAATTAAAATTGTCAAAAGCTTGTTTGTCATTTATGTATTTATTTCATCTTAAGGCAATAAATATATTCTCATTAGTGAATAGACAGAAAACATGCTAGCTATTTTTAAAATATTTTATTATACCACCGTGAGATATACAATTACAAAGGTGTTCATAAGATGCTCATATTTGGGTTTTGGTCACATAGTGCTCCAGCCCCCATCCCTCCACCAGTGCCCATTTCCCACCACCAATGTCCCCGATTCCCTCCCTCGTCCCCCCAGCCTGCCTATATTACAGGTTCTGTATCTTTTTGTCTTTCTCTCTCTATCTCCCTTCCCGTATACATTGTGGAATACAATACATACATTTAGAGGTTGTCATGTGTATCTTTTTGCCTGTTTTAATGCTCAGTTCTAGGTTGGGATTCATGCTATCTATTTTTAATGCTCTACTTTTCTTAAAATTATTTTATTATATCACCATGAGATATGTTCATATTTGGGTTTCGGTCATAATGTTCCAGCACTCATCCCCTCCACCAGTGCCCATTTCCCACCACCAATGTCCCCAATTCCCCCAGCCTGGGCGTCTATGGCAGGTTCTTTATTTCTTTCTCTTTCTCTCTTTCTCTTTTTCTTCCCTTCCACATTGTGAATTATATTACACACATTTAGAGGTTGTCGTGTGTATCTTTTTGCCTGTATTTAACGCTCAGCTCTAGGTTGGTATTCATGCTAGCTATTTTTAATGTTTTACTTTTACCTAAAAAATTATTTTATAGTTTATTTCAGGCCAATGAAATTGAGGCTGGGCAAGGTGTACAAAGGGGTGAGAAACTTATTCAGTTTATTTTCCTAGTGTTATGGGAAATTTGAAAATGGAATCAGTGAGGGGCAAAGGGCTAGCAGTGCCCTCTGCGTGGGACAGATTGACACAATGATTGTTGGATGCAAGTGCTCATATCTTGTCGGCTCAGTCGAGTATATTAGATGCTGTGAAAAATGATAACTCACCCCCCAAGCCAAATTGCACTCTGACAAGTTGATACCAACTTTATCATGATCTAACCAGTGAATCCCGGAAGCACTCTAGAACAGGCAACCCTACTGAAATTGGACAAATAAATCAGCTGAAGGAAAAACTCTTTTCATGACCCTGAAAAAATTTCTTGAAATTCTTGAGGAAAGGACTGCATACATATTCTAAGAATTTTACTACTCATGAAGACAAACCTGCTTGTTTCCAGAAACCATTCACTCCTATGTCCTGTCTGTTAGGTTACATAAAATGGTCTCTATTTTTGTAAATGGTTGCTATAGAAGTTCTTTCTCAACTTTAGGTAAGACTCCAAAAAATGAGGAAAAACATATGAGTTATATGGCAGGTATCTAACATTACAAATCTGTTCTATGTTATTCCAAGTCTTGAAAGGGATATTTAAAAACAAAATGAATTCTCTAATCTCAAGTATGACTAGTTGGCATCAAATAGTATTTCTTTAAGTTTGGGCTACACCCAGCAATACTTCGGTTTACTTTTGGCTATAAGCTCAGGGATCAATCCCAGCAGACTGGAGAAACCATACAGGGATCAAACCCAGGTAATCCACATGTAAGTAAGTCTTTGCTAAAACCACTGTATCATTGCCCTGACCCTCAAATATCGTTTATATTATTTACTTATTCTCGTGGTATTGAAAGTTCCTTAATCCTCAGAGCTTAATTAAAACTAGTTAGGGGACCACACCTGGGCTTTTCACTCAGGGATTATACCTGGCAGTGCTCAGGGATACAAATGGGATGTCAGGGATCAAACCTGGGTTGGCTGCATGCAAGGCAAGCACCCTCTGTACTATTGCTCCAGCCCCATCCTATGAACTTTAACTTCACCTGTAATATTGTAAACATTTTTATATTTACATGTATGCTTATTGTATACTTATACATGATTTGCCAGAGTGCCTAGCACATACTAAATAAATGATTAATAAATGTGAAAAACAAAGACAATAAACAGAGGAAAAATCATTGGTTTAGAGAACTTTGTCTCTGTACCCAGGTTTCTGATGAGCATGAAGTTGGGGGAAATGACGTATATCTAGGCAACAGAGTTGGAGTGTTGTAATACTTCTCAGCTCACATCAAATGAGGGACCTTGTTCAGTTTGCTGGGGGAATTTTTATGTTATTGGAGTTTGGAGAAATCTAGAGATCTTTCATATAATTCATGCCTGCAAAATATAAAGGAGAGGGGCCAGAGCAATAGTCCAGCGGGTAGAGCGTTTGGCTTGCACTCGGCCGGCCTGTGCTGGCCCGGGTTTGATCCCCGCCATCCCATATGACCTCCTGGGCAGCGCCAGGAGAAACCCCTGAGCATTGCGGGTGTGACCCAAAAAAAAAAAAAAAAATTAAAGTAGAGGAACTATTTGGCTGGTACCTGTTCTAATGAAAAAATACTATTTTCTATTTCTAAAACTATTTGATATATAGTATGGAAATTGAACTTAAGAGTTTTGTACTACAGTTAAGAACATGCATATTAATACTATGACCACCAACACGTGAGTCTTTGCTGTCTCATTCTGGGTTGTGTAACAATGAATCAACATTCATCTTTCTATTTTTCAGTTTCTTCATTATAATAACGTCATCTTTCTCTTTCAGGGAGAAGTTTAATAAGTTGACTTATGTGGCAATGCTACATGTAGATATTGTTCTCTCAGTAAAAGTTACTGTCATTATTAAGTTATTATCCAGCTGTGTAGCTATTATTAAGTTAGTATCCAGCTGTGCCTTTCTTGACAAGGAAAGGAATATATTTCCTATATATCAGATATGAGTCTTTTGAGATGGGCCCAACTTGGAAGTTTCTTCAAAGGGCCTTTGTTCAAAAGTATCAGATGCTTATTTGGGTATGGTTATGCTGTTAATAGAGAGGTGAACAGATGTAAACTAACAAAATGTATGTGAGTTTGTGAGTTGCATGTTCAAAAAGGCATACACTGTGTTAGAAAATCGTCCTGACAGGTGTAGTGATTTGTTCCTAGACAAACCTGTGAAAGTATCCCAGGAGAGAAAGTCAGTTCTTTTTTTTTTACATTTTTCACATTTTTGGACCACACCTAGCAATGGTCAATGGTTACTCCTTGCTCTGCACTCAGGAATTACTCCTGATGGTGCTCAGGGGACCATATGGGATGCTGGGGATTGAACCCGGGTCGGCCGCATGCAAGGCAAATGCCCTCCCTGCTGTGCTATCACCCCGGCCCCAGAAAGTCAGTTGTAATTACCCAGCAAGTCCAGATCATCATGCCAGATCAGGAGAGTACAAATCAAGGGAGATCTAGCCCCTTTTACCTATTCTCTACAGACTTTCTCTATGAATGGCTCAGAGACAATAATTTGAAAACCTTGAGAAATAAGTAATCGCTGAGATGAACATGGGGAAAAAAAGCACTACCAGGGAAAGTGAGACCTTTCCGACCTTTTCAATCTCCAGGGTCTGACTCTCTCTCTCTCTCTCTCTCTCTCTCTCTCTCTCTCTCTCTCTTTCTCTCTTGGGGTCACAGTCAGTGATGCTCAGTGTACTCCTGGCTCTTCACTCAGGAATGACTCCTGTCTGTGCTCAGCGGACCATATGGGATGTCACGGATCGAACCCGAGTTGGCCGTGTGCAAGGCAAAAGCACTATCCGCTGTGCTATCACCCGGTTCCAGAGTCTGACTCTCCTAATGTAATATTTTGACATCATACTTAGTTTTAGTGGTTTTTGCATATAGAGAACAATAAAGAAAGTAGTAATTCAATTTAGCAAGAGTCTTTGAGTGCCCAATGTGGGAAAGATTCTGTGAAAAGAGGCTATTGTAACAAAAAATGATATTCCTAAATCCTGAATATATTTTCTGTCACTCAACAACAGTTTTGTAATCTGCTGGTTGGTTCGGTAAATTAGGACACAGTACACAGGTTGTTACAAATTCTTGCCTATGGATGGTTGATATATGGCAAAACCAGTAGTTTTGGAAGTGACAGCTGCTTGTAAGAAGTTCGGAGGTTTCCTAAAGATTAAGTAGAACTAAATTTCTGTCAAATGCTTGAATAAAGGACAAAGGACGACCTTTGGTTTAAACTGAACTATCAACTAAGTCTATTGTAATAGTATTTAAATTGACAGTGCTTTTTCAACCTCATCTGTGCACTCATCTTTCTTTAACTTGTTTTCACTTTCAAAGGACATTTTAATATACCACTATACATGAGTTTTGGCACTAAAATATCACCAACCCTATTAATCAACTGACTCTGCCTGTGGTTTTCCTTGATGGTGTCACTTTTTTGAGTAATATGAAATCAGATAATCTCTCGCCTATGATGTATCTCAGTAAATCACTCTCTGAGTGCTGATAACATAATGACAATAACATATTAGCATAATTCATCATCACATGTACCTTTGCTCTGGGGATGTTTTATTGTAATGTATAATACACTGGTTGTCACTTTGATGATGTATTATAGCCGGAAATCCTCAGGAAAAATGTATTTTGATGGAATACTATTCATATCAGATGATACTGCCTAGGGATAAACAGTTGGTAAAAGTTTGACTTCATTTGATATAGAAATCACATGAAGGACAAAGGCACTAATTAGTAAAAGCCAGTCTGAAGAAAATAGGTATCTATCTCTCTGTCATAGAATAGTTTATAGAAGTTCAATTTTAAGTTCCAAGTAGGTTACTGTAAGTTGTTATCCCCAGTAAATATTTAATGTCCGTAGAACTGACACTGCAATGGAAATTTCTGCACCCTGCAGTACTCCTCAATGAAATGACACTCTTAAACAAGATGTGGAGCTTGCTTAGGGCAGAAGAGAGGTGACTTCAGAGGACAGATTAAAAGTGAGTGCAATATATTATAATACTTTCCTTGCAATTTTGCCCTTTAAGCTAGTTTAGAGAAAATTAGATATGAAAAGGATTCAACAGATATAATCCATTCTTACTGTATGGCTACAGAGAATACGATTCACTCTAAGTCACACAACAGTGAGTGGTAGAGGAAGAGAAAGAAACATTTTTTGTATAAATGCTCCAGTGCTTGATATAAAATAATGAAAAATAATCACAGACCATTTGGTATTCACATAAGTTAAACAGCATACAGTATTGGAACGATATACTGGGCAGAAAAGAGTTTCTTTATTTCTGTTTCTTTGATGAAGAGCTTCATGTAAATTAAGTTTTATTTACTTGGCCAAAGGCAATTACAACTGTCACCCAGGGGAAAACAATGATGATGGTGATGATGACAACGATGATAATGATAATGATGAGAATAGCTAACACTTAGTATAGTACTTACTGGGCACTTTTGGTAGACATTTGCAATTATTACTTCATATTGCCTTTTCAAGCAATTGCTCTAAATTACTTGTATGCCAGAAAACAATGGTCTGAAATCAGCATACACAATCTTATCAATATTATTTCTAGTTCCATATAAAATATTTGTGAAACAGAAATATTTGTTACACAGAAATAAGAATAAATCTCTATTCTTGACACAATCACTTTTGCCGATAATTATGTGCATGAATTCATCCTTATTCTATAAATAGTAGAAACATTAAATATTTACTGGAGATAAAAACTTACAGTAAGGATCTTCTAAGTAGACCCTTAGAATAGGCATGATTTTCTTTCATTTATCCTAGGTTTCTAATAAGAAAATGGCTTTATTTAAGCATCCATTGCTGCTAATGATCCAGATATCTTAATTCCTCCGTCATCAATGTATGTGCCACTCTATTTAGTTGTTTCTCCTCAACATTTTTTTTGTCCTGGCTGCCTAATTTATATTACACCCACAGTGGCAAGCTCTCTGCATCTCCTTATGTTTATGTAGGGCAGGGCACTTTATATAAGTTCAGAATTCTTTACACATGCATATCTCACCAGAATGCATTTTCCTCATTTCCTTTGTTATTAATATCAAGACATGATGAAGTTTTAGCCAGGGTTACTGACCAGCCACACATGTCACTCTCCATGTCACCAACATTATAGCTGAAATGTAAACATTCCAGCTGACCCTTAAGAAACATTAATAATATCACAGCTTTTAATATCTCAATAGATGCTCATAATGCTCTCCTTGTTTCTAAAGGTCAGGTAACCATTGGTAATGGCACAGTGCACACAGGATAATGATCTATTGGGTAATTCTATTTAATGTGTGACTTTGTGAAGAGATTGCTCACATGTATTTTTTAATTTGAAAACAACAGGGCAGAAAATTGAGGTCACTGGAAACTGAGCTATAGTTATCTAAGTATGAAAGGAAAAGCATAATGTTTCAGAGAAGTTTTTCAGCAACTTTCCACTGCTATAAAAAAGATGTCACAGTAAATCAAAAGCAAACAAGTCACATATAGAGATGTTTCAGTGCTTTTTACAAGGCACTAAAAATCACATAACTTATTTAGAAAATGACAGTGAGGACTAATAAGATGCCAGCGATAGTTGAGGATTCAGTACTTAGGGGTCAATTGGTTGAGATCAAGAATGGCCTTTTTGAGATTTATGGCATTTATGGCAACTCTACCTTAAAAGACATAAATCAGAAAAAATAACAATAGAATGATTTAATGATTTTTGAAAATATCCTCTGAGTACTAAACAAATTCTAATCAAACTATTTCTTTCCTTTTTTTTCTTGTTTTTTTTGGTCACAACCGGCACTGCTGAGGGGCTACTTCTGGCTCTGCACTCAGGAATTACTCCTGGTGGTGCTTGGAGACCATATGGGATGCCAGGGACAAAACCAGGGTCCCTGGCTGCATGCAAGGCAAATGCTCTACCTGCTGGACTATTGTTCTAGTCCCTGATCAAACTATTTTTAATGATAGAGTTTCTTTTGTAAAATCTACTTTGTCTCAATGGATGTTACCTATGTGTTGTTTTTCACATTTTTCCTTGTAGGATTCTATCTTATCTTTTGCCATTTTAACTACAATGTGTCTTGGTGTGTGTCTGAGCTTATTTTGTTTGGAACTCTTTGTGCTTCTAATATCTAGGTATCTGCCTTCTTTTCTATTCTGGGAAAGTCCTTGGCTATTATTTATCTGAATAAGAATTTTTTTCTTTTCTTTCTTCTCCTTTTGGAACCCATATGGTGTGAATGTTATTTCTCTTGATGATATCTTATAAACATATTATGTTCTCTTTTTTATTATTTATTTTTATTATTTTTGATGTTTTTCTTCACCGTATCTTCAAGTTCACTTATTCCATCTTTGGCTTCTTATCCTCTGCTGTTGAGCCTATGTATTGTATTTTTAGTTCAAGAATAATATTCCTAGCTCAATGAGTTGTCTGGATCTTGCCATTCTTTCACTGGTGTGGAAGTACCTTTCAGTTTCATTTCAGTGAGCATTATATAGATGCTCTGAAGTCTTCATTGGGTAATTAAGGAAAATTTGATGTGCTTGGGGGTTCTTTTTAAGACTTCTGTCTTCACCAGTGCAGGTGAATTTTGCTGTTTATTCAGTATGCTTGGTGCTGCTGTACTATCAGAGGAACTCTCATTAAAACAAATGGACACACTGCTTGCTATATGTTAGTGCACCATATTTTTTGACAAAGGGATTATATCCAAAACATATGGAGTACTCAAAATATTCAGAAACAAGTAAATAATCCCATAAAAATATTGGAGAAAATATGAATAAATATCGCCAAATAAGATATATAGGTGGTTAACAGGCACATGAAAATATGTTTATCATCACAGATTATCATGGAAATGTGAGTCAAAATAGCAAGAAAATTTTACCTTACAACAGTGAGAATGGTCTAAATAAAAAGAACAGAAATAACAAGTACTGATACAAATGTGAAGAAAAATGGATCACTACTCACTTTTGGTTTATTACATAAACCAATTTAGCTACTATGCAAAACAATATAAAGAATTTTCAGGAAATTGTAATTAGAATTGTATTGTGTAGCAATTACACTCCTAGTTATCCACATAAAGAACATGAAAATGCATTTAAAAAGACCTGTACATGGGTCAGAATGAGAACACAGCAGGTAGGGCACTTGTCTTGTGTGAAACTGACCTGGGTTTGATCTCCAACACTCCATATGGTTCCTTGAGCCTGCCAAGAGTGTTTGATGAGCTCAGGGGAGGAGTAAGCACTAAGAACTGCTGGGTGTGGGGCCAAAATAAAATAAAACAAAAAGACCTATATTTACCTATAGTCATTGCATGTTTTAACAAAGCCAAAGTTCAGAAACAATACAAGTATTCAATAATAGATGAATAAAGAAGATGTGGTCTACATAGACAATGGAAAACTACAAACTATTAGAAAAGATAAAATTTTAAATTTCTACAACATGGATCCAATTGAGGTGAACATGTTAAACATAGTCAGAAGGAAAAAGACAAAATTTGGATGATTTTACTCCTAAGTGATATATGAATAAACAAAAAAACAGGGAATATACAATGAGATCTATCCTTTGGTTTCTACTACAGAATGTAGGTCAGCAAAATGGATGGAGCAGTCTGATATGGTCCAGTAAACTTTGATCTGGGGAGATTGGCATTTTGGCAGTAGACATGGTGTGATAACACTGTAGCCTTAAAGCATTAAACTTCTACCTTTGTAAACCAATGTTTCATAAGCCAAAAAAAATCATGAAATATTGATTACTTGCAAAAGCTTCACACACATGCCAGAAATACGTCCTAATTGCTGTTCTCTAGCTTTAGGAAACTGATCACTTTACTTCAATGAACACATCTGCATAGTTAAAAACTGAAGCAAGAATAACAGAAGTAATTAGAAGTGTAGTATTATGTAGTCTATGTTCTTCCCAACACAATCAAGTTAGCATTAATAACAACTTTCAACTACTGCTACAGTGGATATTGCAAGGAGATAAATAAGCTGCTATATAAATTGGGAGCTAGGGTTACTAGAATATGAAATCAAATATGTACTTTACCTAGGCAAGAATTTTATAATTATCTCAGATATATTTTAGTATATGAATTAATCTGTGCTCATAAGTATTAACATTCCTTTTTTTTTCTTTTTGGGTCACACCCGGCAATGCTCAGGGGTTACTCCTGACTCTGCACTCCTGGCAGTGCTTGGGAATTACTCCTGGCAGTGCTTGGGGATATGCCAGGGATTGGACCTGATCAGCCATGTGCAAGGCAAATGCCCTACCCACTGTTCTATCACTCCAGTCCCAAAAATTAACATTTCTTAGATCAGACCAATTTTACTTCTTTTATGAAATGATTTACTAGGTTTTCTAATGTACATTGGGAAAAAAGTCAACAAAGCAAGAATAAAGAAATGAGTTCAAAGAACTTTCTCCAATCAAATCAAGTTGTGAGAGAGCTTCCACAAACAAATCAATCTTGAAAAAGAAGATATATGGATTTAGAATACTACATTTTAAAAGTTATTGTGTAATAAATAACAAAAAATTAAGACAGAGTTGTATTTCCAAAGGATAAGACATATAGACTGATGGAATAAGAAGTGAGTTAAAAATGGATGGCTGGGCTGGAGTGATAGTCCAGTGGGTAGGATGTTTGATTTGCATGCAGCCAACTTAGGGTTGATCCCCAGCATCCCATATGTTCCATGGAGCACTGGAAGGAATAATTCCTAAGTGCAGAGCCAGGAGTAACCCCTGAGCATCGCTGGGTGTAACCCAAAGAGCAAGAACAAAAAAGAATGGTCAAAATTATTATATATCATACATTTATTTTTAAAAAGGGTTGAACTTGTTTTTTTTTTTTTCGGCATTGAGGTGACACCCAGCAAGGCTTAGGGCTTAATCCTGATTCTGCACTCAGAAAATAATCCTAGCAGTGCAGAGGGACCATACGTAATGTTGGGGATCCAACCTGCATTGTCCTCATGCAAGGCAAGCACCCTATTCACTCTACTATCTCTCTGGTCCTAGGGGAAAGACATTTTGATGGGAAACTATAATCTTAAGTGTTTGCATACACAAATAAGTTAGATATCTATTTTATATTGCACACAAAAATTCAACTCAAAGTGGATGACTTTTTTTTTTAGGTAACACCTGACTACCTGGACATGCTCAAGTGCTAGTTCTGGCTGATGGGTCACTCCTGGTGGCGCTTGGAGGACCACATGTGGTGCCAAGGACTAAACTGAAAAAGCTACATGGAAAGCAAGCACCTTAGACCCTGTTCTTATCTTGTTGGTCCCCAAGTGACCAATATTTAAGTAAGAGCCAGAATGTAAAAATCTCAGAAAAAAAGAACCACAGTGGTAAGTCTTTAAGACTTTGAGTGATTATTTCTTTAGTATGATACTGAGTGCAAACGTGATAAAAGGTATATTTGAAGTCACATTGATGAAAACATTTGCATTTTAAGTGATACCATCAGGTGTAACTAAAGAGGTTAAAGGCTTATACAGATAAAACTATAAAACTCTACTTAAATAAAAGAGGACATTTGGAAATGGAAATGTATCCCCTACTCATGGATGGGGAGAATCACTTGTATCACTTGTATTCCCGTTATTCATCGATTTGCTCGAGCGGCGCCAGTAATGCCTCCATTCATTGGGAATGAGATCTATTATTGTTACTGTTTTTGGCATATCAAATAGCTTGCCAGTCTCTGCTGTGGTAGCTTGCCAGTCTCTGCTGTGGCTCTGGATTTATTCCAGGGGGCCCAGTCTGCTGTCAGACTAGAAGCATTCTCATCTCCTTCCTTTTCTCCTCCCCAGTGGATTGAGTAATTTGTAACAGGACAGGTCTTCAGGTCCATTGAGTACAAACAGATGGGCTGTGTTTTCAATTTTGTCCATGGAATCCTAATAGATGCTTTATTACAAGAAACCTTATTTATGGCAAGCTATGTTGGCAAATCCAACAAATTCTGCAGCACTTCTTCATCCAACTCCAAATTCTTCAGTTCCATCCATTTTGAGGATGTTATTCCTCCCAAAACTGCGAGTTTTTGGAGTAATAACATCCTCAAAATAGCACCAATGACAATTTGGGGACAAAGCATTATACAGATTCAATACTGTCCCTACAAGGATACCTATGACACTTTTCAAAGAAATAGATCAAACACTCCAGAACAAACACCTCTGAAATTCACATGCAACAAGACCATCCCATCTCCCAGCAATCCTCTGGGAAAGGAAGATAGGAGGCATACATTCCCCAACATAAAAAAGGGTACAAAGTGGGAGTAATTGAAATGACATGGTACTGGAATAAGGACAAGTACTTGAATTTATAGCTTAGAATTGAAAATGCAGTGACAGACCCTCAGGTAAATGATCAGTTTATCCTTTATAAAGGAACAAAACTATAAAGTGGAGAAGGAAACTCTCTTCAATAAGTGGTTCTGGGAAAAATGACTGGACACATGGAAAAAAAAACCATAACAAAATTCAGATGTCTGTCTAACAGCATGCACAAAAGTCAAGTCAAAAATCAGTTAAAGACTTTGATATTAGACCACAAAACATGAATTGCACAGATGAAAATACATGCAGAATATATAATAATATATTCATTATATTAGACTCGCAGACATGGGGCAGAGCTGCTACCGGCTCTCCCTGTGCCCCGCCACTCACAAGGTGCCCGGGAGGGATGGTGGGTTCTAGCCCTGGCCCACCACCCCAGAAGAGCCTTGCAACAAGCCAGACGACCCCCACTCCATGAGGGCCTCCATTTTCCAAATCCGGACTTCTCTCTCGTCAGAACTCCACCCAGCAGACCAGCCTATCACAGCCCGGCTTGCGCGGCCGCAAGTGGCCGCGCAGTTCATCAATAAATGCTGGACTTAGAGATACCTACAAGAGTATGCTACCTGCACGGCAGAGCCTGGCAAGCTACCCGTGTTGTATTTGATATGCCAAATACCAGTAACAATTATAGACCTCATTCTGGAATGGATTGAGGCTCTTTATGTTCCTGGAGCAAGCAGATGCCCTTGGGCTCTACTAGCATGAGACAGGACATATGGAGATGTTACTGGGGCCTGCTCGAGCAAATCGATGATGAACGGGAAGACAGTGATACAGTGATATTCATTATATTGAAGATATATAATGAATATATGGAATTATATATTCCATTATGTTAATGAATCATTAAGGATGAAATGTCTCTGACCAAGCCAGTGGAACAAAGATAAACAAATGGAACTGCATTAAATTAAGAAACTCCTGCACCTCAAAAGAAATGATGACCAGACTACAAAGACAGCCCAGACCGGGAAAAATTGTTCTCCCACTACTAATATGATAAATGGTTAATATCACAGATAAATAAAGTGCTGGTATAACTCTACAAGATAAAAACATCCATCACTAATCACAAAATGGGAAGAAGGGGATAAACAGAAATTCTTCCCCAAAGAATTACAAATGGCCAAAAGACACATGGAAAATGCTTTAATTCACTAATCATCAAGCAAATGCAAATCAAAATAACACTGAGGAATCATCTCATACCATAGAGACTGGCACTCATGAAAGACAACAAAATTGTTTTTTTTTTTAAATTGTGTATCTAATCACTGTGAGGTACACAGTGCAACAACCAGTGTTGGCATGAATGTGGGGAAAAAGGAATGTTCCTTCACTGCTGGTGGAAATGTCGCTAATCTAGTCAATTTGGAAGACAATATGGCAATTCCTCAAAGATCTAGCATTTGTGCTTCCATACAACTCAGCAATTGCAATCTCTGGAATATACCCCAAATGCCAAAAAAACACAATGGAGAAAAGAAATCTGCATTCCTATATCCATTGTAGTACTATTCACAATAACTAAAATCTGGAAATAACCAAGTGCCTAAGAGCAAACACTGGAAAAAGAAGCTGTAATACACAATATGGCACACAATGTAATACTACTCAGCTGTAAGAAAAGGTGAAGCCATGCAATTGATTGCTTCATGGATAGATCTGAGTGAAGTTATTCAGAGGGGAGAGATAGACACAGAATGATCTGTTTGATATGTAGGATAGAAATAAAAATTGGGCCAAAGGCAATAGAAATAAGAGCAGGAGAAGTGGTCTTCAGTTGGAGTTAGCCCCTGGGGTAGGGCTGGAGGGTAACTTAGGGAAGGCATCCCTAGGACAATGGTGGAGTAGAAAAAGTACTGCAGAGACAGGTTGGGAGGGCAGAAGAAATCTCGGGACATTGGTGGATAGAAGCTCATATTGGTCAAGGGATTAGTGGTGGAGCACAGAACAAAACCATCCAGTATTTGTCCTTCTTCTGAATTCACTTATCATGAGATCCTCCAAGACCTATGTAACCTTAAATAAGTGATTCTGTGGTACGTACAAACAGTCTATGTTAGTAATATTGTTATATACTAAGCATAGCAATACAAAGGCCTTAATCAGCTGTTCAACTAGGTTCCAAGATACAAGCAGCCCAGTTATAGTTCAGCATGTGTGCTAGCAGAACCCTGAAGAAGACACCTCCTAATTACTGTTAGCCCATGAAGAATGTGTGTGTGTGAGAAATAACACATGCCACATTTCAGCAGGAATTTAATATTCCGCATGGCTTGGCTCTCACTTGCTGGTACTCCTCCCGAACCTGCAGGCAGCGTTTGTGCCTAACAGTGTTGCTCCATCAACCTGGACCCCCAAGTGAGCAACGGGGACTAAACCCTAATCTGAAATTTAAATAGAGTTGCCACAGCTGACCTGATGATTCAA
This sequence comes from Cryptotis parvus, assembly GCA_021461705.1. Taxonomy (NCBI): domain Eukaryota; kingdom Metazoa; phylum Chordata; class Mammalia; order Eulipotyphla; family Soricidae; genus Cryptotis; species Cryptotis parvus. Next base: position 27,395 of record JAJIBD010022369.1, on the reverse strand, counting down.
AGCGAGAAATAGACTTGTAAGTACTAAGAGATTTTTTCATAGGAATGTGGTGCTGATCATGCAACATTCCTACAGAAATAGCTCCTTGCTTTTCAATGTGTTTTCTTTTCCTAATTTATTTTTTATATAATACTAAAAACAGTAGCAATTTCAACAAAATTGCACAGCATCTGCTGTAAAGAGACCATGTAAAGGTGTACCATAAGAGTGGAAAAATACAGTATAAAATAAAACTTTTCAGGATGCTCCTCATAATTCCCTAATTTCTTTCTCAAATAAAGATTGTGCTCATTATGGTTCATAATATTATAATCTCTGACAATTGAAAATGACACAAAATGCTTGCTTCTGACTTGAACTTTTGCATTTTTCAAAAGTGCATTATTTTAAGTGCATTTTTTAAAAAAAAACCTTTGCATTTTTAAAAAGTGCATTATTATAGCTTCCATTTCCAATAATATTTTAGCAAATATACAAACATTTATGTTCCATACAAAAACTGAAGACAAAGATTGAGAGGATCTAAGCTGCAGTTGTAAGCAAGCACAGATGCTTTCTTTCTCCCTATGCTAAAGGATCTAGGGCAGAGTGAAATACACACAGCTCTTGGAAAAAGATGTGATGGGTGGGGAAGCAAGGGAAGGCAAAAATAAGACCTCTGACACCAGGAATGGATATAGGTACTATATCAGTAATTAAGGTCCTGAGAAGTAAGTTTTATGAGCAGGATATTGCAGGAGAAGGGACTTTCATTTGTCCTCTTCATGCACCATAAGAGACAAAAGCCTGACACAAATCATTGCAGTTGAAGGACAGGAAAGACTTTCTGCCAGATGGCTGTAAACAACTCTCAAAACCTGAGAGTCAGACGCAGAATTTCTCTCACAAAATATGAGAGGTAGTTTCTGTACTGCTACAGATAAACAATGTATACCCTTAAGCCAGTGAAGGTAGTGAAGGTATTTAATAGCAGACGGGAAAGAATACAGACTCCAAGTTCCAGTGTTCCCTGATGGTTGTAAAGTTATCTCGTTACTATAATTCTGAGTGATTTTAATGAAAATGCTTGAAGTCTTATCTAGGCATAAAGCTACAGCCATGTGTCAGCATAAACAAACATGGGCACGAAAGCAGGGGAAAGAGGTGCCACCTGTAAACATATCAGTGAATGAAACCAAAAGGTCTTATGCATTACAGAGGATGTTAATAAATTCACAGATGGAGAGCTGTAATAAACATATCCTGGCAAATTAAAATCTGGCTTCACCTCTATGAAATCAGGCATATGTGTAGTTGGAATTTGAGAGGATTTTCTGTGTGTCTCATTGTACCTCATATTGCATTTATGCCATTTGTTTATTGCTAGGATTATAAATTCCATGTGACTAGAGTTTAGCTCTAATTCCTTTACCTCTTCAATTCCTGTTACCTACCATAGACTAGACCAGGAATGCAACTAGTTTTGTGTGTGTGTGTGTGTGTGTGTGTGTGTGTGTGTGTGTGTGAGACAAGAGGTTAGATCTTTTTTTTTTTTTCCAGAAGGCTCGGTGAGAAGCTGGAAGTGCCTCCTGGCCATACAGGCTGGAGTTTCACAGCCCAGGTTTCTCGAAACCTGTATTTTTTAATTTAATGTTTTTATTATACTACCGTGACATACACAGTTACAAAGATGTTCATATTTGGGTTATGTCTTACAGTGTTCCAGCACCCATCCCTCCACCAGTGCCCACCTCCCACCATCAATGTCCCTGATTCCCTCCCCCTCCCCCAGCCTGCCTCTATGGCAGGCTCTTTACCTCCTTCTCCCTCTCCATCTCTTTCTCTCTTCCCTCTCTTACACATTGTGGATTGCAATACATACATTTAGAGGTCATCATGTGTATCTTACTGCCTGTATTTAATGCACAGTTTTAGGTTGGTATTAGCATTTCGACAATTATTAGCACTCTGTTCCCTTCTCTGTCTTACCTAACTAGAGGTTAGATCTTATTCCTTTTTACCTCTTCAATTCCCATTACCTACCATAGACTAGACCAGGAATGCAATTCATTTGTGTGTGTGTGTGTGTGTGTGTGTGTTTGTGTTTGACTAGAGGTTAGATCTTATTCCTTTTTTAAAGTTTAATAGTTTTTTTTTATACCACCGTGAGATATACAATAACAAAAATGTTCATATTTGGGTTACGGTCATAGATCTTATTCTTTTTTACGTCCTCTTAAATTCCTATTACCTACAATAGATTAGACGAGGAAAGCAGTTCATTTGTGTGTGTGTGTGTGTGTGTGTGTGTGTGTGTGTGCAAATGAATGTGTGAAAGAGGAGTAGTAAATATGGTAGAAGAAAGAAAATGAGGGAATGAAGCAATAAAAAGGAGGAAGGAATGGCAGGTTATGATCACATAAAGCATATCATTTTAGCTGATGGATATTTAATAGATGACTTTCTTAGAGGAATAGATTGCATAATATGGTCAGGAGGTCTGGGAGTCTCTCTTGGACATTCTAGGCCTATTGTATGCCAATCTGCTGTAGATAGGAATCAAGGCGTGTATCTTAACTTCTGTTCTATCTCTCCAGTCCCCAATGAAAGTCTCTTTAATTTTCAGATAATTTCTTCCTCCAGTCAGTGTTAGGGGATTTTTATTACCCCTCTCTAGGAAAGGTGTGAACATATGAAAGGTGTCAGCATATCTGTGTCACATATCCAACATAACACAAACAAACAAATATTTTCATTTCTAACTTCGGAATGTACTTTCAAAATGTTGTTCAAGGAATACTATGGTAAAGTGCTAAAGCTATTTTACTAATTTAACAAATGAACCTTGCTTGATTTGCATGTCCTACTATCTCACCAAGAACATAGTTCTTGGAGTAATGCCATTTGCTGTTCTGGGGTTTAGGATTTCACTATGAAAATTTACATCAAAGAAGATGGAAGTGCATTGTTTAAGCTTGTGAATCCTGGAATCTGAAGAGATCTTAGCTTGCACTTCATTATTTTTTTAGTCTTTGACAAATTACTGAACCTTTTGCATGCTTCAGTTTCACATTATATCAACTGGAAATAATAGTACTTGCCATCATCTGTTCTCCTAGGTATGGGATGGATTGTTTTATACTCTGATTAAAAGTTAGGCAAAGCCATGTCCTTTGCTTTGTTCAACAAAATGAGACTGGAGGATGTCACCCCTAATCAATGTTTAGTTTTTAAGAAGGTTTTTTTGTAGTAAATTAATGTTAACTTGATGGTTTCTATGTACAAAGTTACCGCACCTTCAACACCAAAGTACTGAAGACTCTTCACTGTTCCCAAGTGGACTCTAGTCCACCTCTACCTTCTTTTTCTTCTTCCCCACTGCTTCGTAATATTGGTTTTGTAGACAAAGTCTAAGGTTTATGTTATCATTTGATAGTGCCCAATCAAAGCTTTAGAGAGCTTATGTGCAGCCACTCCCTTTCTACTTATTGCATTATCTGAAGTTATTCCAGATGGTGAAGACTGTCATACTACCTGTATTAAGCCATTGAGAGCTGGGGGTTTATATGGTGAGCCTAGGATGTATACTTTTGCTCATCCTGATGATAATATAAATCCTTCATTTAGTTGTACAGATTATTTGAAGAGACTATATAGTACCTTCTTCACTGAGTCATATGTACATTAAAAATACAATACCTTTAGAAAAAAATTCACTAGGATAAGCTATTAAACACCATACATTTTGGCTACAGTTCTGGCCAACAAACTTTGCTCTCCTTTTCATTTGATGACAGTTTAATATTATAATTCTATGTAGAAAACATACAAATTGGGGATGGGAAAATAGCTCAAAGAATTGGAGTGCACAATTCACATTTGGGACACTGGGTTAAATACCTGGCTCCACATGGTTCCTCGCATACTACAAGAAGCAATTACTCAGCACTCAACTGGCAATAGCCACAAGTACCACCAGATATGGATCAAAAAATAAAAAGAAAAACACTTTTTATTGAATATGGTTGAATGGTCAAAAATTGATTTTATTATCAATTAATTTTCAATTAATATTGTATGGGTGATGTCATGTAAATTTCTGAGTTCACTAAACTTATCAGGCTTCTTTAGTCTCTTATATGGTATAAGAAAACTTACTATTTAAAAGCACAATGATAGATATGCCCCGGAAATACAGAAATCTGATAAATTATTTTATGCAATATTCATTAAAAGTTAATAGTTTATAATTATAGATGACCATAAAAACATTTTCCTATAGTTTTATCCTATAGTTATTTTTAAGTATTTCTAAAGGGACCAAAATTAATTGTTACAAATTTTACTAAAAATTTTCTTCTAATTATATGAATTAGTGGGGAATGATTTTCTAACTCAATAGAGTTTGTGCTGTGGTGTATACAAGTATTATGGTGTGAATCTGAGTATACACTTTAACTTTAAATGATATGCAATTTGGTAAACCAATGGCACACCAAATTATAATCATATTTACTTGTTAACCCAGAGCCATGGAAGAGCCTGGCAAGCTACCAGTGGTGTACTTGATATGCCAAAAACAGTAACAATAATGGCCCTCATTCCCTATGAATGGCGATGTTACTGGCGCCCATTGGAGCAAATCCATGAACAATGGAAAGACAAGTGATACAAGTGATACTTGTTAACTGAAAACCTAACCTATTCTTTTCAAAGTATCTGCTGAATGTGCTCAATGAATAGAAGTTACGCACATACAAATTTATTAATATCCATAAGCATATATTTTCATGATAATATTGACATGGATAAAGCAAGCAATATTTCCAGGATGTATCATACAATATTAAATGGGTGGCAAGCAGTGCTCAACCTATCTACAGTTTCAGGGCCCAAGAATGCAATGCTATTGGAGCCCTGTAGTGCCTGGGGTATCAGGATCACCACACATTGCTGCGAACTTTTAGTGCTGCACCCATCAATGCTTAGGGGACCATGTAGTGTCAGGAAACAAACTGGGTCAGGGCTTGCGAGGCATGTGTCCCAATCACTGTATTATCCATAGGTCCCTACACTGTTTATTCAATAAACAGCCACCACTTATTTCTTCTTTTTCAATAAACTCAAATTGTGGGCAGGAAAGAGTACATAGCTATCACTGTATCACTGTCTTCCCGTTCATCATCAATTGGCTAGAGCGGGCACCAGTAACATCTCCATATGTCCTGTCTCATGTTAGTAGAGCCCAGGGGCACCTGCTTGCTCCAGGAACATAAAGAGTCTCAAAACATTCCATCAGGTCATGGGAATGAGGTCTATAATTGTTACTGGTATTTGGCATATCAAATACGACACGGATAGCTTGCCAGGCTCTGCCGTGCGGGTAGCATACTCCTGTAGTCATCTCTAAATCCAGCGTTTATTGATGAACCGCGACGGCTTGTGTCCACGCGAGCTGGGCTGTGATAGGCTGGTTTGTCTACCAGTATGTAGCTAACCTGATGAAATCACTGGCACCCCGTATATCTCCCCAATAGTCACCAGGTGTGATCTCTGAGCAAAGAGATAGGAATAAGCCCTGAACAGGTGGGTATGCTTTTCCAAAACAAAACAAAACAAAACAAAACAAAACAAAACAAAACAAAACAAAACTAAACTAAACTAAACTAAACTAAACTAAACAAAACTCCAGATTGCATTGGATGATCTTTACTATCTACATAATCATTGGTGGTAATCTTATTCTTTTTGTGATTGATGTCGGAATGGACATTGGCCAGTGGTAACATAAATGGAAGTTAGCTGAGGGGCTTCTGGGGATGTTTAAGGAGATTCTGGAAATAATTCTTTTCTTCCTCTGGAATGGCTTTGGGCAGGATGACTAAAATTGAACCAGTCATATTGTGATCATAAACATAGCTATGTAGAACACAGAGGAGCAGATAAAAAATACATGCGGTCATTTTTTTATCTGATAAGTAGCTAATCTAATCAACCCGATAGTTGCCTGTCTATGTACTAATAATACTTCAAGGAATTCAGAACTTAGAAAATTTTTAATAAGCTAAAAAACTTCAAATTATATGGCAACAAGTTTATTTTTGTTAGCTACTTCCTTCTCTGTAAAATTGTGAAGTTTCATTTTTCATTACTTTAATCCTTGTCTAAATATGAAAGGCAACTTAATACCTCAGAGGGTGATTTGATTATCCTTTTTATGGTCTCTACGTCTCCAGTAATGTATTAGGAGTTATTATGCTGTTTATTTTCTAAATTTTTTCCCAATTAACAGTTACTACCAAGAGCTATCTTTGTTAAATGAATGTTGCTGAATTCATTAGAGAATATGTAGTGTCAGAAGTAAGACAATTAAGAAAAGACCTCTCCCTTCATATAATGGTCAGGAACTAAAATATCTTCTTAATGTAACCAAAGCTATACATATTCACAGGAGCAGGAGGTTAATAAAAGCTGAGTTATCTGACATTCTGAAAATTTAGTGTAATTAAAACTTATCACTTGAAAGCATTCTAAGACATTTTTGTTAAAGAGAACGACTCTAAAAAAGTAAAGATTAACATATGGTATTACAGAAATCAAGCAGGTTGTGCACTGTAAAGAAAATGATGACCAGAGTTAAAAAATACCCAAAAGACTGGAAGAAAAATCCTAGCCCACCACTCAACTGATACAGGGTTAATATTCAAGCACATTACAACATAGCAGTTGTAAAAGTACAAGTCTAAGCAATTTTGTAAAATAATGAGGAGAAGTGACACACAGGATTTCACACACAACTTCAAAGACATACAGATGACTAATAGATATGAAAAAAATTCGCTTTGCCACTATTCTCAGTTAAATGCAAACTAAATGACAGCGAGACTGCATACATCAAAAGGAACCAAAACAACCAGTGTTGGTGTATTAGGAGTTATTAACCAGTGTTGGTGTATTAGATGCAGGGAGAAAGGATCTCCTCGTTTACTGTTAATGGAAATGTCAATTGATTCAGGTGCTAAGATAGTAAAGTGGACAAGGCACTTTCTTTACACATAGACAATTTGGGTTGGTACCTGGCAGTTTCTAATATCTCTTTAGCCTTGCCAAGAGTGATCCCTGAGCGCAGAGTAAAAAGTAAGTCCTGTGCATTGCTGGATGTAACTCCAAAACAAAACAAAAAAAGAAATGCCAACTGGTTCAACCTTTTTTGGAAAACAACAACTAAACCCTCAGAATTGTGCTTCCATACTCAATTCTTTGACCAAGAAATTCCACTTCTTGGTATCTACCTCAAAGTCAGCAAAACACTATTCTGAAGAGACATTTGCTTCTATGTTCATTGCAAGACTATTCCCAGTAGCCTAGATCTGGGAACAACCCAAGTGACAAAGTATAGGTGAGTGGAGGAAGAAACTATGGAATATATAATACACAATGGAAAACTACTCAGCTATAAGAAAAGATGAAATCACACATTTTGACACTATGTGGATGGAACTAGATTAGAGGATGTCATGCTAAGTGAGATCAGTCAGAAGGAGGGTACAGATAAAGAACCGCATATATGGGAAACAAATACGAAAGGTTACAGAGCCTGAGAGTTGGTTTACAAAACTGAGTTTAGCAAGGGAGATCAAGAGGTGAATGGGAGGGGACTGTGTTTTATTGGCGCAGGAAAATAAACGATGGTGAGTGTGGTACTGGAATGTTGTACATGTACTCCATCATTAACGATATTGTAAATAACAATGCCTTAACAATTGTAAAGCAAAGGGGTAATTCTTTTAAATACCTTTGAATGAAAGAATGCAGATAGATCCAATAAAAGTGTACATAGGAAAATGCTATAAAAAGTTTCTGTAAATCTTATAAAGACACATTCAGAATTGAAGGGAAGATTTCATTGTTTATCATTAAGATGTACTTTGTTTATAGCCAATTGTTGGCATTTGTTACATTTCAGATATAACTAGGTGTTATATGTGTTTACAAATTCTTATAGTCCAATAAGGGAGAATGCATTTTGTTTTGAACAATTGAGAAGTGACAGACACGCTGTCCGTGGAGTATACTGTTGGCAGATCAAGAGGAAAATGAGCTCTTAGATAGCTTTCCAATGTCCTTCACGGGAAAAATAACCATGTGACAAGTTCAGTGTTCACAGTGGGCTTCATGTTAGTGTTCATGCTGCAGGAAAAATCACTGAACTAAACTTACTCACTACTGAGCACAAATGATCCCACCAGCGTTTAATAGCGAGATCATTACTTCTGCAAAAAGGATTCTGAAGATGAGCAATAAAGAGAATCAATGAAGGAAATGGAGACATTATTTGCTTGGCATTACAAAATTGCATGGCAGTGTACAAAGTTATTGTCTCTATTTAATTTCAGTTAAAAATAACATATGTACTCCATGTGGGTCTAAACAACAGTTTTTGGTTCTTTTATTAGTTTCTAGGAATTATTTACATTCCTTATGTTAACTTGTTTTTAACTTTTAATGGTACTCTGAAGGATAAAAGTTATTTCACTACTATGCCTTTGATCAATTTAAAGACGTGATGATTTCCACCCACTGATAGTTCAGAATTATATGTGATGATTGGCTACTGCCTCATATTCTATCAGTTGAACAGGCAAGATGGAAATATATATACTTAACTAATTTTAATTATCAGATCAAATGGTTCTCCATTAAGCAGTGGACAATTTGGCTATCTTTAGCTTCTAATAGTCAATGCTACTGGCATTTCTATAACCAGTAATAAATAGTTAGTGCTTAGTATATAAATATTAAGCTACAAGGCTTCACTTGATAGCTATAACCTTTATATGATGGCTAACAACCTATATATTATGTCTAGTTACCTCGAGCTACCATTCTAGAGAATAAATATACTTATAATTACGTGCATTATACAGTTTTTGTTTCAAATTAAAATCATACAGAACTAAAGAATGTAGAACATTTTAGCTCTTCTCCCAATTAGTAGTACTGCTGATCTTGGTGAGAATCACACCAACTAAACTTATTTTAGCACATCCATCTCCATTATTAAAGTAACATGTTAGTCAAAAAGGATAGGTACATAAAATATGTGAGTAGTTTAAAATTATAAAATTCATTCACTAAATATTCACAAATTTTATAGGAAGCATCATGTTCAAAATTTGAATTTCCAATATGCCTTTAATTTTTTTTCACTTAGAAATATGTCTGGACATATTTCCAATTAACTTTATTCTTCTTAATGTTTTTACAGTGTTTCAGAGTATCCCTACATTGGAGACTACTTACTGTGATTTTAATTTTTCTCACTCCTAAACAATGCTGCTCTTGGGATTCTGTATGGACGTCTTTGTTTTCAAGTAAAACATTTGGTATAAGAGAATTTTGGTTGACTAAACGTCGCAGATTGAGATTTTGAGATGCTGCCAAACGCTTTTCAAAATAGGTTTATCAATTCATATGCCAACAAACAGTATATGAAAGTATACTGTTTGAAAGTGCTTATTTCCATTTATCACTCCCAGATCTGTATATTATAAATCTTCTTAATTTCTGTCAGTATTGTGCTTGAAAATACAATAGTCTTGTTTTACTTTGCATTTTTCTGATTACTAGTAAGATTGGATAGCAGTTCATGAGTTTTCTGTCATTTTTTTTCATCTTTTGAATTATTCTTTATCGATCCATTTTTTGCTAGTTGGTTATTTGCTTTTTTTCTTAATTATGAAAAAATACACTTACCTGATATACTACTTTCACCATTACATGTCTTTGCCTTTTGTTAATATTAATTTTGATTATATAAATTTTTCTATGAATATATGTTGTGTTATAGTTATAAAAATATTTAATAGAGACTCATTGAAAATAGACCTTTTTAACTACCCATTTTAAAAAGTAATTTTATGTCTTCATTTATTTATAATACCTCAGTATGCAAAATATTTCAACACTGGTATATGAAAATGCATAAAATATATTTAAAAATTATGTCTTGGCATTTTTAGGTCAAATGTCTACTTCTGAAAACACTGAGAAGTTTGGAAATGCAATCATTTTAATATTTGTTATATGAATGATTTATTCTGTAACATTTAAAATACCTATACTACAAACAATTGATATATACAAACATTATTAGATGCCTCAGTGAACTCAGGTTTAACCAGTGAGAAACACCTGAAACCACTATTGAGAGATCTCATTAAACAACAGCTTCAAATGCTATATATATATATATATGTGTGTGTGTGTGTGTGTGTGTGTGTGTGTGTGTGTGTACCATATATATGTATATATTTTATGGTACAATTATGGGTTCCTTTTATATAAGGAACCCATAAGGGTATATATATATATGCACATATATATATATATATATATATTATATATTTATGGTACACTTATGGGTTCCTTTTACTACAAGTCTGTTTACACAAGGGTGTTCTCTCATACAGCATAGTGAGGGCAAACAAAGTGAACACTCTGTGCCTAATAAGTTACCAAACCTCTATGTAATGGAATATAATCAATTTTTTTCTATTGGGCTTATATTTAAATTATTTATAGAGTAAATAAAGTAAAAAGGAAGTGAAAGTTCAAATTAAGTGTGTAACGTAAAATATAAAACTTCTCTGGGAGCTCTATAAGCTAGTGTAACTCTAAGGAAGTGAAAGAGACTCCTCTTAAACTTGTGGATGCACGGACAGTAATTTACAACCAACAGGATAGGTGAAAGAAATGGAGTAATGAGAGCTCCAACAAAATGGTGCTGGGAAAACTGAATGGCCACAAGCAAAAAAGCAACTGACACCATCATACACAAAGGTTAATTAAAAATAAATTTAAACCTTGACACCAAACTGTATCTGTAAAATATATTGAAGCAAATACAGGTAAAATATCATGCGATTAATCAGTGGAATCTCCAATGATATGTCCTCATTAGCAAAGACAATAAAGACATAAATAAATGGTACTACATCAACTTAATTTTTTTTTTGCATTGAAAAAGAGAAAATTAAAACAAAAAAGGTAGCCTATTGGGGCCGGAGCGATAGCCCAGGGGGTGGGGCATTTGCCTTGCAGGCAGCCGGCCTGTGCCGGCCGGGTTCGATCCCTGCATCCCATATGGTCCCCTGAGCACCGCCAGGAGTAATTCCTGAGTGCAGAGCCAGGAGTAACCCCTGAGTATTGCCGGGTGTGACCCCAAAAGAAAAAAAAGATAGCCTATTTAAAATAAAGACACTTTACTCAGTGGAAAAATTGTCCATTATATTAAATCCATAAAGAAATGGGACACCACTTCATCAGGCATTTTATCAAAGAAGACAAAAAATAGCCAACAGGCACATGAAAAGTGTTAATCATGACTAATGATTATCAGGGAGCTAGAAATCAAAATGACAATATGGTATTACCTTATATCAATAAAAAATGGCCTATAATCAAAAGTCTGGATACAATAAATGCTGGTGAGTATATGGTTAAAAGGAACTTTATTGCTAATGGAATGATTGTCTAGAACATGGTTTGGTATCTTCTCAAAAATTAAGAATAGAGTTTAAATAAGACCTGTAATTCCACTCCTGAACATCTACATCCAAAAGTCAAAACCATTAATTTATTTTTATTTATTTTTTTGCTTGTTTATTATTTTTAATTTTTTATTATACCACAGTGAAACATACAGTTACAAAGGTGTTCATAATTGGTTCTTGGTAATACAGCATTCCAGCACCCATCCCTCCACCAGTGCCCCCCACCACCAGTATACCCACAACCCCTCCCATCCACCCCCAGGCTGCCTCAGTGGCAGGTACCCCCTTTTCCTCTCTCTTTCTCTCTCTGTCGCTGCATCTCTCCCCCTTCTTTTACACATTGCAGCTAGCGCTGCAGACATTTAGGGTTTTTCACATAAGTCTCTTTGTGTATATTCAATGGTGAGTTCTAGTCTGACATTACCATTGCCTACACTCAGTTAAACACTGGTATATATTTATATCCCATTAATGAGACGGACATAGGAGATGTATGGTCCGCCCGGGGGAAGTGAAAATGCAGTCATTCTATATCTGTCTTTTTCCTTCTGACTAATTTCACTCAGCATGATAGTCTCCATGTCCATCCATTTGCAGGTAAATTTCACAATTTTGTCTTTTCTGACAGCTGCATAGTATCCCATCATACTGTAGATGTACCACAGTTTCTTTAGCCAGTTCTCTGTTTTCGGGCACTTAGTTTGTTTCCAGATTATAGCTATTGTGAATAGTGCAGCGATGAATAAAGAAGTACAGATAGCATTTCTGCTATGTGTTTTTCGGTCTCTAGGGTATATTCCCAGGAGAGCTATTGTTGGATCAAAGGACATATATAAACTATTTCATTGCAGTATTATACATGATAACCAAGATCTGGAAACAACTCATTGCAAAATACAAGGAGTGGATAAAGAAATTGAGTGGCGATATATAATGGAGAAAAGATGAATTTCACAGTTTGTTGCAATTTTAGTGGAATTTCAGGGTCTCATGCTAAGCAAATGATTCAGAAGGTAAAATAAAAATATCAGATGAGCTCGCTCATTGAAGAAATTCAAAAGAAAAAATGCCAGGGATTAGACAATCTCTAGTGGAAACAAAATCAGAGATATGATCAACAGACCTGTGAGCTGAGGATGCTAAGGTGAGGATTGGGGAAGGAACCTTAAGATAATGGAGACTTGCCCATCACCTTAAAGCTTTGGTGATGGGCATGGTGTAGCAGCATATAAGAATGAATTAATCTGCTTTACTACAGACTATAATATTTCAATCAAACCATATGAAGAAAGTAAAGAAAATCAATTTACTACTACTACTACTTATTAATTATTATTATTATTATCATTATATAATCTCACACCAGGCAGTAGTACTTTACTAAATATTTTTCGTTGAAAAGAAATTTTGAATTTAAAGAAAACAAAATATATTCTGTGCCTGGTCAAGTAACTTTGAGCTGCTAAGAATTAAATAGGATATCTTAGTGGTGAGAGCTTTGAAAGTCTTTACTAGGCTCATATGTGGGATAATCAGTAGCAGAGGAATGTGAAATTCAAAATAAATAGAATATCCTCTTTGGGGTATACCTGGGAGCATTTGTATAAGCATAGCTTTTGGTTAAGTGAAGGCTTTGGTATCTCCATGGACATGGCAGACATGATTATATTAAGTCGAGATGAAGGTAAAAACTGAAATAGCTGAGGTTATTTACTCTTAGGTGCATTTAAAAGCAAATGATTGACTGGGGACTGAATTAAACATCTAATTATACTCAAGTTAATGATTCTTTCATTAAGCATGTGCCATATTATGGTACATTAATCAGGTGTGAGATACTTAAAAGTTACTTTTAGCAGCTTCCTGGACCTTGTTTATCATGTCCACCAGTACTTCAGAATACATTTCACATATTAGAAGCAATGATTTACTGGCTTCTGGGAAACTAACCCACATTGTATACTATTGCACACTAAATGTCATGATTACCTTCTTCTGGAAAACTGTGTGAGGCTAAGCCTCCATATTCCAAATACCAATTGAAATCAGGAAAGGGATTAAGTAGATTTTATATTAATTGCTAAAATCTTGGAAGTCATGGGGAAAAAGGAGTAAAAAGCTAGGTCAAATTTCTTTCGGAAATAGATATACAAATATATTTAAGAACCAACACAAGAATAAGTGATAGTAGAATAACACATTTAAATCTCTAATAAATGTGTTATTTTGATGAATAAAGCAAAAGTAGGGATACAAGATAATTTGGAAAACTAAGTTAACAGAAGTAGTATCCTGTAGGTCAGTGTCCACAACAAGTAGACACCAGTTAAATAATGTTAAGAAACACCAAAGACTGTGGCGTTTCTCAAAGGATTGAGTTTATGCTTTGCATAAGCCCAGGTTCTATCTTGGGCACTCTGGTCCCCTGAGTGCTGCTGAGATCAGCCCCTTAACACAGAGCTAGCAGTGTACTGCTGGATGTGAACACTATCACCAAAATCAAACCGGCAATGAAGCAAAGAAACAAAAGATAGCCAGATTGAGTGTCAAGAATATACTAATCATACACTTAACTACTTTCGTGTTATTTGTGAGATAAATCTGAAACAAAATGATTCACTAAGGTCAAATAAAGGGATATATAAAAGTATTTTGGGTTGATTGAAATAAAAATAAAATATTTTTTCTGTTAACAAAATGAATGGAAAAATAGTTTTGAATGTTGCATATCAAATATCCAACATCAATGCTACAAAGCAAAACTTTGTGTGGTGGGAAATATAGACAAAACACATAGATTTTACTTCTTTCAGTAAAAGCTAAAATTTCAGGTAAAATGCTGGTAAAGGAACAAAATTACCACTTTGGAACTCTTTACCCCTATAGAAGAGTAAAAAAGTATAGCCTGCTCATTTCCAGTATTTATTGTTTTCTTCCATATCTACACTGAGAACAATAGAATCAGTCTTATTGGCTCCTTACCCTGTTTTGATAATACCTGTCTCACTGATCAATCCTTTTCTTTTCTTTCTGGTTTTTACCTCTGAAAAGCTTCTACTATGCCTTTAAACCTAATGGCCCACCATAAGTGCCTTCTCTGATAATTTTCTCATTTTTGTTAATTAAAATGAAATTTTCTGGAACCTGGAGAAATAGTGCAGTGGTTCAGAACACCTGACTTGCAGGCATAAGGTCACCAGTTCACATCCCACACGACACATGTACCTACTGTGATCCTGGAAGATCTGCTATCTGATCCCAGGCAGTGGTGAATTCTGGTTGCACTGCAATATGGTTCGTGTTAGCACCACAAAAAGGTGTGACGGAAACCACCCTCAACCCCCAGACCCAATGGAAATAACAACCAAAAGAAAAATGTGTGAGCACAAGGCCAGGAAGTCCAACCAACAGCAAGTACATGTGAGTAAAGGAGGCACTCAGTAATACAACCGGATCATTTGTGCCTCCACACAGCACTCAACCCCTGGAAAATATGTGTGCAATCATTGTAACTAAAGGAGTGTGAGTTTTGGGTGAGTATCGTGGCTGAGTGAGTGTGTGAGTACCACAATGTGACATGTAAGACTTATCTTTGCACCAGAGTTAAAATGTGAGTACCACACCCAGGCTTGTGTGTGAACCAGGATTATCACAATAATGCCACTACAAACAACAGTAAAAGGTAGGGGGAGTAAGGAGAGAATTAAAACATACAACAAAAGCAGAATTTTCCTGAGAGCACATCACCATGGTTTACTTCAAGACTGGTTTTCTATTCTTTTACTTATTTTTTATTTGTCTGTTTGTTTTAGGGTCATATACGGCAGTGTTCAGTGGCTACTCCCAGAGGGCACTCAGGGTCATACACAGTGACCCTGGATGGAATGCTAGGATGGAATATGCAAAGTATGTGCTCTAGTCCTGTGAGCTATCTCCCTGGCTCTGGTTTTCTATTCCAATATGCCATACATCAATGGACTATTCGAGATACTGCTCTGAGCTTAACTCAAGACTTTCATTCTTTATTTAAAATCTATTATATAATGTACAAAATGCTATGTTTACTTCTTTTTTATTTTTTATTATACCACGATGAGATATACACTTACAAAACTGTTCATGATTAGGTTTCAGTTATACAGTGTCTAGGACCCTCCACCACTGCCCATTTACCACCACCAATGTCCTTTGATTTTCTCTCCCCTAGCTTGACTCTATGGGTAAGCTCTTCTCTCTCTCTCTCTTTCTCTCTCTCTCTCTCTGTCTCTCTCTCTGTCTGTCTTTCTCTCTCTCTCTCCTTTCTTTTAAACATTGTGGCATTCATACATACATTTAGGGGTTATAATGTATATCCCTTTGCATATATTCAATGCCCAGTTATAGGTTGGTGTTACCATTTCCAACAATTATTAGCACACTGGTCCCTTCTCTGTCTTACCTAACCCCTGACTTCCACACACTTGTGGTAGATTCTAGTCACAAGACTTTCAGGCTGGAACACCAAAGACTTTCAAGCTGAAACACCAAACATACAAAATAATTTTTTCACTCACCATATTTTAAGTGCAAAAATCTAAACAGAAACATTAGGAACATTTGTCATTTCCTAAGGGGTTTCCCCCCTGAGTTATGGTCCCTCTTATCAATAATATTTCTTTCTCAAGGGCGGGCGGGGGGAGGGGTACAGGTGGTGGAAATGGGGCACTGGTGGAGGGATGGGTGCTGGAATACTGTATTACCAAGAACCAATTATGAACCTTGTAATTGTATGTTTCACGGTGGTATAAAAAAATTTAAAAAAAATATTTTTCTTAATAATTGTAGATTTTAATTATCCAAGTAATTAAATTCCTGGCCTGGCAGTTCTTTTAACTCATCTTCTCTACCTGGCACTTGTCGATTATTTCTCTAATCAGACTTTAGATCTTTCCATTATCAATTTTCATGTCAATATCAGGTATCACACGTCAATTCCATAATCTCAGTTTTACGTACCTACATCGAATATTATTTTCTTTCCTCTTTATGGCTCTAAAATTTATGGCTCCAATAATTCTTAAAATCTACAATGTTCATAAATTTATTGTTATTAATTTCTTCCATATTATTTTGGAGTAGGGAGTATGCTTCCAAATAGTTCTCAGAAGGTCTGGGAGGCCCATTAGAGAGATTCTTTGCCAAATTGGATGAATGATTCATTCTCTTGATGTATTTCTGGATTTAATTTGCCAAGTATTTTTGGAGGGTATTTTGTATTTGTATTAGTCAGAGACATTGGCAGTTTCCTTTTTTGTGTTGTCCCTTTTTGGTTTTGGGATTAGGATGATATTAGCCTTACAGAATGAATTGCCCTTTCTAATTTGTTATAAAGTGTAGAGGATGCAAATAGTAATTAGTATATGTTCTTCTTTGAAAATCCTGGTTTTTACAAAATTTTGATGTTTTGAATTCTCTAGTAAGTAAAGCTATGTGGTCTCATGCTATTTTTAGTGAGGTTTATGATGATTGTCTTGATTTCTTACTTCTGATTGTTCTGTTCAAGTTACCTTTTTCTTTCTGTTTCAGCCTCAACATGAGTGATACTAAAAGTTTGCCATTTCTTCTAAGTTGCCCAATTTGTTTGGATGTAGCTGTTCATAACTGAGTTTCACACTGTAATTTCAGATCTAATTTTGCTTGTTTAGTTTCTGATTGTTTTAAAGAGAGTTTCTTTTTTTTCTTAGTGAACTTGAAGAATTTATAGACTTTATTGGTCCTTTTAAGAACAGGCCTTCAACCTCTTGAGGAAGAGGCATTTGGGATAGGGAAGGGACCACTATGACAGATAGTGGTAAATGACCACTGTGTAAAGACTGCATATAGAATAGGTAAGGGAGCAAACAGGGTAGCCTCTCAGTATCTGTATTGCAGTCCATAATCCCAATGGGGGAGGGAAGAAGGAAAGTGCCTGCCATAGAGACAGGCTTGGGGATCGAGGCAAGAGGGGTTGCAGGAGGATAAAGGGGCACATTGGTGTTGGGAAATGTGCACTAATGGAGGGGTAGGTGTTGAAACATTGTATGACTGAAACCCAATCATGGGTTTTATAGCCTTTCAGAAGCTATATTGGCACCACAACTCAACAAAAACATACAAACAAAAAACAAGACCCCAGTTTCTTCAATTACCTGAGCATTAGCCCAGGTAATGTCTAAATGTCTAAATGTATAGACATTTTGGTTTTACTTCATTTATTTCCACTATCATTTATTTGTTTATCTATCTATCTATCTATCTATCTATCTATCTATCTATCTATCTATCTATCTATCTATCTATCTATCTATCTATCTATCTATCTATCTATCTATCTATCTATCTATCTATCTATCTATCTATCTATCTACCTACCTACCTACCTACCTACCTACCTACCTACCTACCTACCTACCCACCTACCTACCACCTACCACCCACCTCCCACCACCACCATCCATCCATCACATCATCCATCATCACACAACCACCACCACCCACCCACCCCACCCACCCACCCACCCACCCACCATCTCCATCCATCCATCTATCTATCTATCTATCTATCTATCTATCTATCTATCTATCTATCTATCTATCTATCTATCTATCTATCCATCTATCTATCTATCTATCTATCTATCTATCTATCTATCTATCTATCTATCTATCTATCATCTATGAATAATTGTGCCACTATTATTTTTTTTAATTAAACATTTTATTATACCACCGTGGAGCTATACAATTACAGTGTTGTTCATGTTTGGAGGTTTCTGTCACCTAGTGTTCCAGCACCCGCCCTCCACCAGTGCCATTACCCACTACCAATGTCTCCATTCCCCCCGCTCCATAGCCTGCCTAAAGGGTTCTTATCTCTTTTTTTTAACATTTTATTATACCACCGAGAGATATACAATTACAACGTTGTTCACGCTTGGGGTTTCGTCCACAGTGTTCCAGCACCCCGCCCTCCACCAGTGCCCCTCAGCCACCACCCATGTCCCCAATTCCCTCCCCCTCCCACATCCTGCCTAAATGGCAGGTTCTTTATCTCCTCTCCTCTCCCTCTCTCTCTCCTCCTTCTCCCACACATTGTGGGTTGCACTCACGCACACTTAGAAGCCATCATTTGCATTTTTTGTCTGTATTTAATGCTCAGTTCTATGTTAGTATCAGACCTTTAGACATTTATTCACACATGTTCCCTTCTCTATCTAAACTAACCTCCTGACTCCTACACGCTTGTGGTAATTTCCACTTTCGGTAAGATCACCTAGTATATTTATGTCATGCAAATAAATGCAGTCATTCTATGTCTCTCTTTCCTTCTGACTAATTTCACTCAACATGGTTCTTTCCATATCCATTCATTTATAGGAAAATTTCATAACTTCATTTTTTTCTGACAGCTGCATAGTATTCCATTGTGTAGATGTACCACAGTTTCTTTATCTAGTCATCAGTTCTCGGGCATACTGGTTGTTTCCAGGTTCTGGCTATTGTGAATAGTGCTGCTATGAAAATAAAAGTGCGGATTGTGTTTCCGCTGTGTGTTTTTGGCTTTCCAGGGTATATTCCCAGGAGCGGTGTGGCTGGGTCAAAGGGGAGCTCAATTTCTAGTCTTTGGAGGAATGTCCATATTGTTTTCCAGAAAGGTTGTACAAGTCGACATTCCCACCAACAGTGTATGAGAGTCCCCTTTTCCCCACATCCACGCCAGCACTTGTTGCTTTTACCCTTTTGGATATGGGCCATTCTCTGTGGTGTGAGGTGATATCTCATTGTTGTTTTGATTTGCATCTCTCTGATGATTAGTAATGATGAGCATTTTCTCATATGCCTCTTGGCCATTTGGATTTCTTCCTTGTCAAAGTTTCTGTTCATCTCCTCTCCCCATTTTCTAATGGGGTTGGCTGTTTTTTTCTTATATAGCTGTACCAGTGCCTGATATATCCTGGATATTAACTCCTTATCAGATGGGTATTGGGTGAATATTCTTTCCCATTCTGTCGACTGTCTTTCTATCTTGGTCACTGTTTCTTTCGAGGTGCAGAAGCTCTTCAGTTTCATGTAGTCCCATATATTTATATTTTCTTCTAGTTGCTTTGTTAATGGTGTTTCACCTTTGAAGATGTCTTTAGCATCGATGTCGTGGAGGGTTTTTCCTATATTTTCTTCAACGTACTTTATGGATTCAGGTCTGACATTGAGATCTTTAATCCATTTTGAACTGATTTTTTGTGCAAGGTGTTAGACACAGGTCCAAATTCATTTTTTTACATGTAGCTGTCCAGTTTTCCCAGCACCACTTGTTGAAGAGGCTTTCCTTACTCCAGTTTGGACTCTTTGCGCCTTTATCAAAGATTAATTGATCATGTCTTTGAGGGTGGGTGTCAGGATACTCAACTCTATTCCATAGGTCCACCGGTCTGTTTTTATTCCAGTACCATGCTGTTTTAATTACTGCTGCTTTGTAGTACAGTTTGAGGTTGGGAAAGGTGATGCCTCCCATCTTCTTCTTCCCAAGGATTGCTTTAGCTATCCGTGGGGGTTTATTATTCCATACGAATTTCAGAAGTGTTTGGTCAATTTCTTTAAAGAATGTCATGGGAATCCTTATAGGAACCGCATTGAATCTGTACAAAGTTCTAGGGAGTATTACCATCTTAACAATGTTAATTCTCCCCATCCATGAGCAGGGAATGTGTTTCCATTTCCTCGTGTCCTCTTTTATTTCTTGAAGCAGTGTCTTGTAGTTCTCTTTGTATAGGTCCTTTACACACTTGGTTAAGCTGATTCCTAGGTATTTGATTTTCTGTGGCACAATTGTGAATGGAATCGATTTCTTAATATCCCTTTCTTCTCTTTCGTTATTTGTGTATAGGAAATCCACCGACTTTTGGGTATTGATTTTGTACCCTGCCACTCTACTATACCTATCTATTGTTTCTAAGAGTTTTTGGGTCGAGAGTTTAGGGTTCTCTAGGTGATAATATCATGTCATCTGCAAATAATGATAGCTTGATTTCTTCCTTGCCTATCTGGGTGCCCTTAATGTCCTTTTCTTCTCTGATTGCTATGGCGAGTACCTCCAGTACTATATTGAATAAAAGAGGTGAGAGAGGGCAACCTTGTCGTGTTCCTGATCTTAAGGGGAAGGCTTTCAATTTTTCCCCATTGAGAATGATACTCGCTGTGGGCTTTTGGTAGATGTCTTTGACTATCTTGAGGAATCTTCCTTCAATTCCCATTTTCTGGAGGGTTTTAATCATGAATGGGTGCTGGATCTTGTCAAATGCTTTTTCTGCATCTATCGATAGGACCATATGGTTTTTATTTTTTCTCTTATTGATGTGATGTATTATGTTGATTGATTTGCGAATGTTGAACCATCCTTGCATTCCCGGGATGAATCCTACTTGGTCATGATGTATGATCTTTTGATGAGTCTTTGGATTCTGTTTGCTAGTATTTTGTTGAAGATCTTAGCATCTGTGTTCATCAAGGAGATTGGTCTGTAATTTTCATTCTTTGTATTGTCTCTCCCTGCTTTGGGTATCAGGGTGATATGCGCCTCAGAGAAGCTGTTTGGGAGTGTTTCTATTTCTTCTATTTCCTGGAAGAGCTTGAACAGGACCGGCAGTAGGTCCTCCTTAAAGGTTTGGTAGAATTCTCCAGTGAACCCATCTGGACCTGGGCTTTTGTGTTTGGGCAGACTTTTAATTACTGTTTCAATTTCCCCGATGTGTGATAGGCTTATTTAGGTATTGAAGGTCTTCTTGTTTCAATCGTGGGAGGTTATAGGACTTCAGGAATTTATCCATTTCTTCTAGGTTCTCATGTTTTGTGGCATACAGGTTCTCAAAATAACCTCTGATGATCTTTTGTATTTCTGTTTTTTCTGTTGTGATGTCACCATTTTCATTTCTGATTCTGTTTATTTGGGTTCTCTCTTTCCCTGTCCTTACAAGTCTTGCCAGTGTGCCACTATTGTTTTTATTATCATTCCCCTCCCTGAAATTTTGGCTTTGTTTCTCCTTTTCTAGTTTTTCTCGATATAAGTTCCAGTTGTTTTTGTGAATCTTCTCATCTTCATTAACATGTGCCTGGATTGAAATAGAATTCCCTCTTAAAACTGCCTTTCACTGACTCCCTTGCATCCAATAGCATGCCACTTTGATTTTTATTTCTCTAGGTAATTGATTTTGCAAATGATGTGTCTTACCTGAATATAAGTTCCTTTCTCAAGTCTGGGAATTTTTTTAGCTACTGTGTATCGTATTTGGACTCTGTTCTTTACTCTCTTTACTCTTTCTTCATTTTCTAAAATTCTGTTTAATTTGATATTTAATTTTTTATAAAATGCAATTATTTCTCATTTATTTTCTTCATTTTCCCTAAACATTAACCCTCTCTCCATTTGCTATTAATGCACATAAATCTTAATTTGCTGATAGTATTTTCTTTGAGATTGATTCTACTTACCTTTTAAAATAATTTTGACAGGCCACATCTTGCAGTAGTCAGAGGTTATTTTTGACTCTGTGCTGTCCTGAGAAACTATCTGTGGTGCTGGTAATTTAGTCAGATGGGTCATGGCCACACCCCATCATGACAAGTGTCTTATATCCTGCTCAATCTCTGCCCCCAGCTCATTATACCTTTTTTTTTTTTTTTGGTCACAGCTGGCGATGCTCAGGTTACTCCTGGCTCTGCACTCAGGAGTTACTCCTGCTGCTGCTTTGGGGACCACATGGGATGCCGGGACCGAACCTGGGTTGGCCATGTGCAAGGCAAATGCCCTACCGGCTGTTCTGTGGCTCCCTTGTTATATTTTTTACATTTGATTGAATATCACTGTTTATCTCTTCATAGCCAGAATCTCTGTTCAGGATTTTAAAATACCTTCAATCTTCTTGGTGGAGAACTCCTTGAGTTTCGGTATCTGTTTTGAGCCTCCTTCTCTGTTTATTTGAGATTCTTTAACTTCATTCCATGTATTTATTATGGCTTCTATTTTTTTTTTGTCTGTTACATTCTCAAATTCTGTGGTTTTTTTTTTTGCCCCTAGGAACTTGTCAGTTTCTTTTCAGAATTATAGTTTATTTTTACCAGGTTGTCTGACAAATTTTTCTGTTATTCATTTCATTTGGATAAGTTTATTTATTTGTTTTTTATTTAATTTTTTAACTTTCTGGGTCACACAGGGTGATGCTCAGGAGTTACTCCTGGCTTTTTGCTCAGGAATTACTCCTGGCAGAGCTCAGGAGACCATATGGGATGCCCGGGACCAAACCCAGGTCGGCCGTGTGCAAGGCAAACACCCTATCCACTATGCTATCACTCCGGCCCCAAGTTTATTTTGTTTCTACTGTGATTTTAGTCTTGAGCCATTCCTTTATTTCTATCTCTGTGATAAAGAAGGAAAGGCAACTGGGGACAGAGGGAAGGATGAGAGGGAAAATAGCCCAGGGAGGAGCTTTTAAAAATGTTAATTATATTTCCATACTAGGGTTAAATAGTGGTGATAGCTATGGTACTGATGTTCAAAGTTACTTCACTTAATCACCATATAAGTGCCTATGATCCTCCACCGTTTTCCCCCTGTCATAGTCTGTTCCAATGTTCATTCTCTAATATCTTTAGTCCAAGACTGAAGACTGACATTTTTCAACACTGTCTATTCCCTGCGTTTTGCTTCTCTATATTCCACAGATGAGTGAGACCATCCACATTCTGTTCTCCTGAGTGAGAGCTTTAGGAGCTTCATATTTCCCCTCTACTTCTGTGACCACTGTTGGTCCTTCCTTATTCATGCAGAAAGACTGTGTTACATTTTTTTCATTCCTGGACATTGACTTGATTCCTACACTATATCCTAAAGGTAAAGAAAGGGATACAGCTGATCCAAACTGGGTCCAATAATCTAAAACACAAGGGTTTTATATATATATATATTTTTTTAATAGTCTTAGCATTAAGTAAAAGTATTTTACTTCTGTCTAGAAAGTTTCTGATGTTACGGGTTTTCACTCCTCTAGGATAGCAAGTTAGCCTAAAATTGATGGTGTTGGTGCACTTCACAATTGGACATCTTCATTTCTCTCCTTCCCCTACTCCATGCTGTGGCTGCACACTTTAAGATCAAGAGATACATGTGTTTCTCAGTCAAATCAGGCTGGAGCAGAGACACTTTCCTCTGAGATGTTAAAAATACAAAAGAATGCCTCAAGAATCACTCATTTTTAATCACCTTCATATGTAAAAATCCCATAACTATATTTTTAGAATTTGAAGAGGCTGCTATGATGCTGTTTTATGTTAAAAGACTATAGGCTGATGTTATCACTGTATCACTGTCTTCCCGTTCATCATCGATTTGCTCCAGCGGGCACCAGTGACATCTCCATATGTTCTGTCTCATGCAAGTAGAGCCAAAGGGCACCTGCTTGATCCAGGAACATAAAGAGCTTCAAACCATTCCATCAGGTCATGGGAATGAGGTCTATAATTGTTACTGGTATTTGGCATATCAAATATGACATGGGTAGCTTGCCAGGCTCTGCCATGTTAACTGATGTTAACTATATAAAAAATTGTCGCTATTTAAAGTAAGACTCAATTTATCTATGTAAACAGTCCTGAAGTTTAACGAAAATATCTAATTGAATATATTAATTTATGTTCTTATAAAGTTCATAAATAAATATTTATAAATTATTGAGAATATTTCATATAAAATTATCACTATGGATCATAAAAGAAATACAAAAGTCACACTGATGAGTTTAGGATTTTGTCTTCTAAGGTCCCAAGCAAGAGTTATGCTATAATCTTTGGGATGTCATTTTCTATTGGTCTTCTTGTTGTTCTTCTCCTGCTCCTTCTTTTTGGTTTTGGAGCCACATTTCGTGTGGTCAGGATTTACTATATGCACTTTGCTGAGGGATTACTCCTGGACAAGCTCTGGGGACCATATTAGTGCCAGGGATTGAACCATGTGTAAGGCAAATGCCTTACATGTTGTGATATTGCGCTGGCCCCAGTGCTTTTATTCTTCATGAGTTATCAAGAAGATAACTTGATATCTTGAGTTATCAATAAATTATCAAACTCTGCTCTTTTATTTAACAATCAAAAAAGAATTGAAGGTCTTGACTGCTTTCAGCTCCTCTTGTGAGTTAAATGACTACCAACTGCCCTTCTATTTTTCAGTTTGCTTCCTGCTAGCATCAGTCCTAGTGATATGATTTTATCTGACTGGGAGCAAGACCCCCCCATGTCTATATATGTTAGTTGATATATTAGAATCTTCCCAAATTCTAGTTTCTTACAGAATTGCTCCCACTACTGATGTACACCTTACTTCTTTCCCAAGAATTCCTGATGAACTCAATAAAAACATGACATTTGTCAAAGCTTTCAAATAGAAGCATGAGAAAAAAGATGAATAAGCACTGGCTTACAAGGTTGTGGTTTCTGTAAAGTGCTTCAGATGATAGTAGTGGATTATAAACACAGTGTCTGCTCCAGAGATTGGTTTTCCTGTATCCTTTTAACTGAATCAGTCTGTTATTAGACTCAAATAACTATTTCCTAAAGTGGAATGGTTTCAATAAGTGGAAGCCATTGTACTGTACTCTTTCAAGGGCTTGGTTCAAACTTGGTAACTGGCTTTTCTTCTTTCTTGCTTTCAAGGGCTCTAATATAAGCAGAAACTATCAGAAGCTTTCTCTATCTAGATATGTGTTTTCCTTCTCTTTAGAGGAAAGTGAGTTTTCCTACTTGCTAGGAGAAAATGTGTTTCCTCATCTTTAGAGCCATACACAGAATATGGATCTACTGATGAATAAAATTATTAGGTAACCCTACTGCTAAAAAGGAAAATTATTGGAACCAGAATGATAGAATGGCAGGGAGGGTGTTTGCCTTGCACACAGCTGACTCCAGGTTCGATCCCAGGCATCCCATATGGTCCCCCAAAAATACCACCAGGAGTATTTCCTGAGTGCAGAGCCAGAGCAAGCTCTGCATTGCTGGGTGTGACCCCAGAAAAACCAAAACAAAACAAAAACAAAAGGAAAATTATTCTGTATGGCAAGAGGAACACAAATCTTTAAAAGTGGTGGTGGGAGATGGGCACTGGTGGCGGGATGGTTGCTGGAACACTGTATGACCAAAACCCAAATATGAACTTTTTAATTGTCTATCTTTGTAATTGTAAAAATAAAAAAATTTAAAAAAAGTGTATGTTTCTCTATGGGCTGGGAAGACAGTTCGTTAGTTAGTGGTGCATGTTAGGACCTGATTTGAACCCCAGTATCACATGCAAGCCATCAAGCATGGCCCTAGAAACTGCTAAGCATCGTTGGAGTGGCTCTGGTGAACCTCAGCACTACATGGCCAAAGCATAGATCGACATCACGGGCCTTAGCACTGCAACTCACAGGCTCAGTACTGCTGGGAATGATCCCCAGTTCCCTGAGTAATATTTGAGAAACCCCCACTTAAAACAAACAAACCTTAGGTGCACAAATGGATGAAACAGGATGACTATAAAGGAGTATATTGCAAGTTTTGTTGCCTGTGTATGTTGTGAAGCACTAGTAAATAAGCTCACTAAGTAAATAAGATCAATTGGATCAATGCTGTCCGATTCAAATATGTTGGTGATTAGTAGAACTAAGATGATATATGCACTCAGAATGGTATATGCTTCCATCCACGTTCAAATCAAAATTAATCCATCACCTCATCATCTAGATTATTTTTATCCATAAAGTATTGTGCCTATCTTTTAGGTTTTATGTTATTGGTCTGCATACACATCATTATGAGCATAGGGTCTTTTCTACGAAGTGTTCTTTTATTTTATGGACTATTTTAAAAAGACTGGGAATAATTTTATGCCTTACAACTATAGAACTTTTAGTACTCAAATAAATAGTATAATGCATGCTTGTTGATAGTCGCACAAGGTTGCAATTTTAAAAAGCTAATGCAAGAAGCAAAAATACTTTTTTGTTAGAGCAGTCAGATTAGGCTGGATTAATGTTAACTAAGATGGCCTTGGCTTGCTTGTAGGTGGGATATTAGATCTCTGGTCCTTAATACACTCAGAAGTGCATTTAGCCTAGGGTAGGGAATCTAATAAAGATGAGCTCAGTTAACGGGCTACTGTACAGAGAGAGGATTATGGAACAATGTTCATCTTGATTTGGTGAAGTTCTTAAAGGAAACTTGTTTTAAAGTCTTCAGACCCTTACATCTAACAAGGAGTGAGGCCAATATATTCAACTAGGACCCTATAATTTACCAGATTAGTTTTGACCTCTGGGCAAAAGATTCTAAAGTTTGGCTGGACAATCACAGAGAAGTTCCATAACTCAAAAGCTGTTAATTTATCTACAGTGAGTGAGAAGTGTAAAGAAATATTCACACAAAGCAAAGTTTATATCTAACCCTCCATGATCTTACTTCTGGAATTTGCCAGAATTAGCTACTCCATTTACTTTCTTGGGTAATATTGTCTATTTGTCTTTTTCTTCCCTTCTTTCTGTAAAAATGGGCTTATGTGACAGGAGAAATTTATATGGTTATAGCAATAATAATGTTTTAACTAATTATCTAGATGATTAGTTAATGAATGATCTAGATTATTAGTGCAAACTAAATAAATAAGACTGTGATTTTGAAAGATAGAGAGACAGAAATTTGTTATGGGAAGTGGTATGTGAAAGCAATTATTCTTTAGAAAAGACTTTATTGAAAAGAGAATTTTCCACAGGGTTATTATAATAGCCAGTATTCTGGGGATTCATTGATGTAAAATGTACATGCACT
>JAJIBD010022368.1:0-58161 GCA_021461705.1 Cryptotis parvus | reverse complement strand
CTCTCTCTCTCTCTCTCTCTCTCTCTCTCTCTCTCTCTCTCTCTCTCTCTCTCTCTCTCTCTCTCTCTCTCTTTTACGGTTGCGCACTGTGACTTGAAATACTGTTCCTGAAAGGTTGCCATGTACAACCCTTTACCTCCTTTCAATACTCAGTTCTTGTTCGCAGTGATCATTTCCAACAATCTTTGTCATAGTGGTCCTTTCTCTGTCCTGACTCTACTCCCCAAACCTTGTGGCAAGCTTCCTACCACGGCCCTCATTTCTACTGTCTTTGGGCATTGCTACCAGACTATTTTTTTTTTGCTTTTTGGGTCACACCTGGCGATGCTCAGGGGTAACTCCTGTCTCTTCGCTCAGGAATTACTCCTGGCGGTGCTCGGGGGACCATATGGGATGCCGGGGATCGAACTTGGTTGGCTGTATGCAAGGCAAACACCCTACTCACTGGACTATAGCTCCGGCCCCTATTTTTTAAGAGAAAGTACGGCACATTCACTCAATGGAGTTCTATCCTGAACTTGTTTCTCCACCTTTCTCCTCCCATGGAAGCACTAACAACAGCCATGAGGTCACAGACCATATTTAATGCCTGATTACATGCCAGATCTCTGTGGCCTAGACATGAGATATATGTCCTATATTTTAACTGGAATATGCTCTCTCCGTGACTGTTTAAAAACTTAGGTTTTTTTTTCATAATATTTTATATGACCCAGAAATGTGTTTCTCTATTTCACATTGCCATAATTTGTTAAGTATCTCACTACACCCCCAAACACTAAACATTCTAGCTAATTTTCTAGCATTTATTTGATGTTTTTTATTCGTGGCATCATGATTTTCAATGACATTCAAGAGAGGATTTCATTCCTACCCGTTTAAATACTCTGTTCTACAGTAGAGAGTCCATTTCCCTACACCGCTTCTCCAGCCCCCGCCCCATCCACCCTCATCCCTCACTCTAGCTGATCTGAGTTCCGTGAGACCTGTTCTCAGAGGTTGCATTTTTTGCCTTCAGCAAATTGTTATTCCCTTACCTAGTCTTTTATATTCCACATATGAGGAGAAATCATTCTGTAACTGAACCTACCCTTCTGACTATTTATGATATTTTTCATTTCTTCTCAAAAGGAATTTTACTTCAAATATTTCAAAAAAGTTTTCCCATATTTTATGTGCAAAGTAAAATATTTGAGAAGACAGAGAACCATATAAATCTTAAGTTGAACCCCCAAACAACTAATCATGGAAAAGTTATTAAGGGCAGCTCAGGTTGAGAACACAGCAAGTACTTGCCTTGCACCGCAGCTGACCCAGGTTTGATCCCTGGCATGCCATAGGGTCCCCTGAGCCTGTCAGGAGAGATCCCTGAGCACAGAGGCAGGAGAAAAAACTGAGTACTACAAGTGTTGTACTGCAAGCCAAACAAAACCAAAAAAGAAGTTATGAAGGTGCTTTTGTCTTGGGACCACACCCAGCACCAAGCACAGAGAAAGGGAGCATTCTTCACCAGAACTGAGCCCATATCAGTCTTCGGAAGATCCTCATGCAGACGTTCAACTTAATGCTGGAAACAGTTTGCAAAGGACACAGCATCCTGCACAGCTCCTAAGTGCTGCTCTGCCCCGGGAAGATCAGAGACCAAGGAAGTGTCCTGCTTGGTCGTGCTTCTGTGCTTTTTGTCAGCAGTGGAAACTCATTTCTCAGTTCTAGCTCTGTCAGCTGCTGGGAGTCCTACCAGATGTGTGGTCTAAGATAAAGGATAGAACTTCAGAGTCAAATGGGAAAAGTAAGTGGAATAGTCGGGAGGTCTTCTTGTTTCTACTTTTTATTCAACTATTCCATCTGTTTTGCTCAGAGAACAAAAGAGCCAAAGATGCAATAGAAAGAAAGGGAAAATCCCACTAAAAGTCAATGGTTTATCTCTCGGAGGGACCTATTAAATTCTACTGGATAATTTTAACTTTCAGAATTTTATAGGCTTGAGAAAATATCAAGCTGAAATGGGTAGTTGATTTGACTTTTATTTCAGTATAGCACATAAACATTATTTTAAAAGACAAATGATTATTTTGTATTTGTATCATTTCTGATATTATGCTTTTCAATATACTCAAAATTGTTTGGTGACTAAAAGATAAGGTGGTTTTAGTTAGTGAACAACTGTTTGCCAACAGGGTTTACAGTAGAAATGAAGTCATCTGTAACTTCAAATATGCACACTCCAAAATAGGAATTCTTTACTTGGAAATCAAGATTCTTTTCAACAGTAATAATTTTTCAAACATTACAAAAATTGTTTATGATAATTCCAGTTTCAAATGAATTACAAAAAATTTTGAATGCAGACGAACATGTGTCAAATATAAAGGATACTTGAAGCTCACTTAGGTTTTGTGATAATCATTGCAAGAAAGCAAGTCAAAGGGCATTTCTCTCCACAAACAACTAAGCCATGGATTTTCAGGTATTTATAGCTATTCTAAAGTAACACGCTTGAAAAATAACCTGGGTCTTTGAGGACAGTAGCTGGGCTCCTTAAGACCCCTGAGCGGCTCTTTTGTTCGCCAGTGGACCTCGAGAGTGCCGCAGGGTTAATGGTTACAGCGGAGCCACTTTCTAGGTGTGGGCCACTTGTCAAGGTGGGCGTGTTTGGCTGCATGTGCTATTCCTCCAAACGAAAGACCTACCTGCATTTTACTAAGATGTGGCAGATTTCATGAAAAGGAGCACATGCACAGATGTGGAAATAAGTTCAGGAACCCTTCTTCAGGTGAGAAGAGTAACATTTCTTGAGCATATATTAAAATGCATCTTCCCAGCCTGGACACACGGGACTACAGAGAAACCACTGGCATGCAGACAATCAGGTTTGAACCTCGTCATCACTGCAGATGCCCTGGATCCTGCCAGGAGAGATCCCTGATCCCAGAAGAGGAAATAGGCTCAGAGCTCTGCTGAGAGTGGCCCCAAACATAAAGACATACTCATATTTCCTTCCCACTCTGCTCCCTCGTAGCTATGAACATACTTTGTTTTGATCTGCAAGAGTTGGGTTTGGGAATTGGGACATAAGACAATGTCCCAGCTCCCAAATATCTCCAAATTGAAGGACACCACTTCCCTGTCGTGATGCTACACGAAACCCTGGCAAGTGTCCCGTACCTGCGATTTATTAGTGCCGTTCGGTTAGTGCAATAGCTCCTCCAGTTTCTACATTCAACTGAAATATTAATTTTGTTAATTGATAATAACATTAATATTGTTATTAAATAACAAAATTAGGGGGCGGAGGCGATAGCCCAGCGGGTAGGGCGTTTGCCTTACACATGGCCAGCCTGTGCCGGCCTGGGTTAGATCCCCGGCATCCCATAAGGTCCCCTGAGCACTGCCAG
Organism: Cryptotis parvus; assembly: GCA_021461705.1. NCBI lineage: Eukaryota > Metazoa > Chordata > Mammalia > Eulipotyphla > Soricidae > Cryptotis > Cryptotis parvus. The sequence goes on along the minus strand of JAJIBD010022368.1, from coordinate 54,766 downwards.
GAGTAATTCCTGAGTGCAGAGCCAGGGAGAAACCCCTGAGCATCGCGGGTGTGACCCAAAAAAGCAAAAAAAAAATATTAATTTTGTTGTTAAATAAAAATATTATGTTGTTATTAGTTTTGTTCTGGAACTAGGTGACCTGTATTTGCCAAAGTGAATTTTCTTTCAATTTTTCATGGGTAGATGACCAATAATTTAAGAAACAAAAGATCATCCACTTCTATGCTCTTGAAACATTCATCTCTTCACCTTGCCTTCACTGACTCAGGAGATGGAAGTTAATCACCGCAGAAAGGTGACAGGTTGTATTCATGGAGTAAACGTGGAAATAATAAAAAGGTTTGAAACAGTTTATGGAGGAGCTGGAGAGATAGTACAGAGGTTAAGATGGTGCCTTACATGGGGCAGATCTCAGTTCGATTCCTGGCACATAGATCATCCCCAAGCACAGAGCCAGGAGTAAACCCTAGCTACCCTTCCCAAACAATATTGATGTAGTCTACCTCGAAAACATACATGCTAGTTAAGAAAGTCAGTTTATGAAGTGATTTTCTTCTAAAAATCACTAATGCTTTACTTTTTCTGGCCGCCATCTCAAATTGCTTTTTAGTATTTACTCTGATGTATGTAGAGACTCCCATAATATGTAAACTCTAATATCCGAAAGCTATAGAAGTCTAGACATTTAGCAAACTCATGGCAAATCAAATCTGGGAACAGATCCCATAGTGATTTCAGCAACTGGAAGGTACCACATCTGAAAAAGCGTATTGAAATAACCTCACCCAAATACCATGACGATGGGTTACTTACTGTACTAAAATGAGAGAAAATGACCGAGCATTCTTTTACAGTATTTTAAGCAAAAGGTTGTTTTTTTTCTTTTGCTGGTGATATGTTCATGGGAGAGGATTAGAGGCTGAAGCTATCTCAGGAGGTGCTGAGGAAACAGATTCAAAGGTGACCCGATAAAATCACCCTGAGCAATCCTGGCATCTTGGATCTCTTCAGCTTTGCACTGAAGAGTCTTACACTGTTAGTGTCATTAATGGCCAGGGCTGTAGCTCTGAAACAAATAAGATCCATTTTTCAAAGCCTGACACAATGATTTGGATACAAATCAAGTGAGGTTAATTCTAGCAGAAATGCAGAGCAGCAATGGACTAATTCTAAATTCTGACTTTTCCCTTCTGTTAACCTGAATAATTTACTACATCAGAGAAGGAAACCCTGGGGAGCATTCTAAGCTCCCTCAGCATAAATAACACTGCACATTACCCATGAAACCGTGCCTGGCTTATGTGATTTCTGAATTATGCCTTGTCATAACTGTATCTCATTATTTCGGATTACAGTTAAACTTTATCTTTGGTTGGTTTCCTACCGCCTCCAAATATCTCCAACCTGATTCATAATTTGTTCTGCTCTGCAGACACTCCCTTTGGTCCTTTCTCGGTCCGATAAAGTGTTCTGCTCCAGATGGGAGCTACCGCGCTTATCTGAGCCACACTGCAGAAACGAGGGTTCGTGTCGGAATGAGCTTTACTGTGTCCATCTCTGAGCACCATCAATTCACAGATTCGCCTGCACATAAATAAGTCACCGTGGAGACTCTCCTTTTTAGATTGTTGGAGCAGAAAATGAATGTTTCTGGCCTACGACAAAACTGCTGTGTTATTAAACATGTGTAAGCAACCTGGATGAGTCAAGTGATTTGTATGAAAACGGCCGAAGCAGTCCATCACATTGCTTTAAATATTGTCTCCAGAGCCATCGATCAACACAAGTACTGTAGGTGCTTCAAGGAAATTATCTTATCATTTAAAAAAGTCTTGTTCTCTAAGTAATAAAGCAAGTTAGGCTCTGCTCTTAGCCAATGATGGTTTTTAATGCATGATGCAAATTTAGTTAGGTATTTTCCATCAGAATTCTTAGATCAGAAAGAGTTCCAGGGGCCTGCCATCAGTGCAACACCTCAGAGCAAACACCATCGCTCCGAGCTGCTCTCTGGGACTCCTGTCAGCCAGGACGGGCTGCTTAGGCCACAGTGGCTAATGCTGGCTTGCAGGAGACAGAGCCTGTGTCCCTCAGGTTTGTCCTGAAACTGGAGGAATGAAAGAATGAGAGAGAGATTAGGAGGAGAAAGTGACCCAAATGAAGACCAAACCTGGGCGTCAAGCCCTGGCTTAAAAGATCTAGGCAGAGAGAAGAGAGGATAGGGTCCCCAAGTATGGAGGGATGAGAGCTCTTCAGTCTGAGAGCAAAGTTGAGATTCTCAGCTAGGACTTGTATGTGCGTGCACACACACACATACACACACACACACACACAGACACACACACCCCACATTGTTTAATCCTTCAAAAGGAGGAAAGAACATGAGCTATAGGTCAGGCACATGCACACACACACACACACACACACACACACACATATTCAATCCTTCAAGGGGAGGAGAGATCATGTCTTTGCTGAAGGCGAAGGGATCTGGGGTAGAGGGGACAGTCAGGTTCCTCCATGGCCTCCAGGGCCTAGGGTGCCCTTATTTCACACACCATGATGTTGGCAAAGGGCTGGCTCTGACTTGTTCTTATTCCTTCTATGTTGGGTTCTGAGCTGCTAGCCTTAAGGTCCAGCATTTTCCTGTCACAAGACCCTAAGGGCAGGACCCAGAAATGGGACCTGCCCATATGGTTACATCCTAAACATCTGTGCATATCGGAGCTAAGGTGAGGCAGAATATGCCTGGTCTTCTAAAGTCTGATCACAGGAATATGTAAATCAATGATCCTTATTTTGCAAATGTTACCTTGCAAATGCTAAATCTGTGATTGCCTGCCTGCCTGCCTGCCTGCCTCCTTCCTTCCTTCCTTCCTTCCTTCCTTCCTTCCTTCCTTCCTTCCTTCCTTCCTTCCTTCCTTCCTTCCTTCCTTCCTTCCTTCCTTCCTTCCTTCCTTCCTTCCTTCCTTCCTTCCTTCCTTCCTCCCTCCCTCCCTCCCTCCCTCCCTCCCTCCCTCCCTCCTCCCTCCCTCCCCCTCCCCTCCCTCCCCCTCCCTCCCTCCCTCCCTCCCTTCCTTCCTTCCTTCCTTCCTTCCTTCCTTCCTTCCTTCCCTTCCCTCCCTCCTTCCCTCCCTCCCTCCCTCCCTCCTTCCCTCCCTTCCCTCCTTCCCTCCTTCCTTCCTCCCTTCCTCCCTCCTTCCTTCCTCCCTCCCTTCCTTCCTCCCTTCCTCCCTTTCTCCCTCCCTCCCTCCCTCCCTTCCTTTTCCTGCAGCAGCAGCAGCAGCAGCAGCAGCAAGGCAGAGTTTCTCCCAAGTCCATCCCTCTCCTTTTTTCTGCAGGGATGAAGTCTGGCAAGATCTAGGTCTTCCTCATTTGTGCAGGGGGTTGCTGGCCAGGGCTGTCCCTTATAGGGGAGACAGGTCCTGCGCCAATGACACCCAAGGTTTAAATGCAGTAAAATGACTGGTTTGGCATGTGTTGGTGGCCCTGCGTGGGCAGTGAGACTCTGGACCTCCGTGAGGCCAGCCTCGGCAGCCCCCAGACACCAGGGCTCACTGCTCACGAGGCCCACTAGGCCCAGGCCCTCCCAGAGCTCCCAGAGTGGGCAGACAGCTCAGATTCCTGGTAGCCAGGATCCCGCTATCACAGGTGGGGTGACTGGGGGAGCGCCATAAAATCCCAGATAAAGCTTTGGTCTCCACCCTTCTCCAGGAACAGACACATGCTTAGTTAGTTTTAATGAATTAAACTCTTTGCTTTTCTACTTTAAAAAACTTTTTCTTTCAGAAAAGTCAAAGTCAATCTTCAAACTTTATTCATAGCTTCAATTATAGGCCCCTGTAATTTTACATGATGTATATTTAAGTTAAATACACAACAAATATACTTTTTATACATACTCTATAATTTTATATTTGCAATATTTATATATTCACTGTATCACTGTCTTCCCGTTCATCATCGATTTGCTCAAAGCGGGCCCCAGTAACATCTCCATATGTCCTGTGTCATGCTAGTAGAGCCCAAGGGCATCTGCTTGCTCCAGGAACATAAAGAGCCTCAATCCATTCCTGAATGAGGTCTATAATTGTTACTGGTATTTGGCATATCAAATACAATACGGGTAGCTTGCCAGGCTCTGCCGTGCAGGCAGCACACTCTTGTAGTCATCTCTAGGTCCAGCATTTATTGATGAACTGCGCAGCCACTTGTGGCGCGCGAGCTGGACTGTGATAGGCTGGTCTGCTAGGTGGACTTCTGAAGAGAGAAAAGTCCGGATGTGGAAAATGGAGGCCCTCATGGAGTGGGGGGGTCGTCTGGCTTGTTGCAAGGCTCTGCTGGGGTGGTGGGCCAGGGCTAGAACCCGCCATCCCTCCTGGGCGCCTTGTGAGCGGCTGGGCACAGGGAGAGCAAGTAGCAGCTCTGCCCCCATGTCTGTCTCTGGATCAGCATACCTGGGCCGGATTAAAAAAAGACTGCAGCAGGGTGGATCCCAATGAGCCGGACTGTGATAGGCTGGTCTGCTGGGTGGACTTCTGACGACAGAGAAGTCCGGATGTGGAAAATGGAGGCCCTCATGGAGTGGGGGGGTCGTCTGGCTTTTTGCAAGGCTCTGCTGGGGTGGTGGGCCAGGGCTAGAACCCGCCATCCCTCCTGGGCGCCTTGTGAGCGGTTGGGCACAGGGAGAGCAAGTAGCAGCTCTGCCCCATGTCTGTCTCTGGATCAGCATACCTGGGCCGGTATATAATTCTTAGATCAGAAAGAGTTCCAGGGGCCTTCCATCAGTGCAACACCTCAGAGCAAACACCATCGCTCCGAGCTGCTCTCTGGGACTCCTGTCAGTCAGGACGGGCTGCTTAGGCCACAGTGGCTAACGCTGGCTTTCAGGAGACAGTGCCCGTGTCCCTCAGGTTTGTCCTGAAACTGGAGGAATGAAAGAATGAGAGAGAGATTAGGAGGATAAAATGACCCAAATGAAGACCAAACCTGGGTGTCAAGCCCCGGCTTAAGAGATCTAGGCAGAGAGAAGAAAGGAGATCTTTCTGATCTAAGAATTCTGATGGAAATATATTTATATGTATATATAAATATATTTATATATTTACCTAGGTAAATATTTGTGTGTTTATAAACACGTTATACTATAAAGATGTGTAAGCTATATTTTGTGTACCTTATCTCAACAGAAACTAGAAACCAAGGACTTCCCATGAGAGACGTGTTGTGAAGGACCCAGGTCCCTTGCTTGCTAGGGAGAAATGCTGGCAGCCAGACCACACTCACTCAGGTCTAGATACCAGAGGCTGACAGAGCTCTGTTCTGCTTTGCTTGGCTTTTAAGGTAAATCCAGTGAGCCTTAGGAGGTATTTTCAAAGGCTGAGCACGTGTCCTGTGTGCAGAGAGCCTGGGTATGACCTGCAACACTGCATGGTCCCTGACGCTCACTACGGAGTTAGCTCAAGGACAACTTCAGCTGGAAGTGGACCCTGAGCATCTGTGCCAAGTTGTGGCTTGTTGGAAAAGTGGGTAAACTCTGTTCAGGACAACTCCAAAGTCCCCAGAAGGAAATTCTATAATTATGTGTGCATGTCAACTGTTAAGCATTATGAATTTCAGTAAATCGGAGCCCTTGGGTTAAGCAGTAACCAACGAGGAAGTGACAGAAGTTGATGGCCAGTGGCTAGTCATGCAGAGTGAGACTAACAGCTCCGGCCAGGTATTGACAACACTCACCTTCCTAAGCCAAAGAGGAACTTTCTCGAAGCAGAATTTCCCCATGAATCTAGGTGGTGAATAGAGTGATATGACTAAAATGGACTTAACATTTTTATTAGCAACACCAGAGGGATCATTTGTGGCTTACCATCATCTCCCAAAGGACCGGCGTTTCCCACAATCTATTTTGTCTTCAGGATTTTTCATCCCAAAGTGCATTGTTTGGACAATTCTTCCTGTTGGCACTTACCTAGCAAATAGGATGAAAAAGAGTACTTTTCAATTTTTTGGTGGTAGAGGGCTTGGGGGCCACGTCTGGTAGTATTGTGGCCTCTCTCCTGGCTCTGTGCTCAGGGTTCACTCCTGGGAGAACTGTGGGGTCCAAATGGGGTGTTGTCGATAGAACCACATGCAAGGCCAGTGCCTAACCTGCTGTGCTAGAACACAAAGCAAATCTTACCTCTCTAAGGACTGTCTCCAAGTAGGATGCGAGGGCAAGGGAAGTACAGGTACTCGAGCCCTGAAAAATCCTGGAGGTGGCTTGACCCAAATGCGTTCATGTCACTAAGTGTTTGCTTGCTTTTTACTACTTGTTCATTCCACTGACATTCCACCAATGGGAAAATGCATACTAGTTCCAGAGGAGTCCTTCATATAAAAGCTCTGATTCATTACATAAAGGGGAAGAAATGCTTACCCAGGAGAGCTAAAGATTCTCGGCATGTAAGGTCTTGACTTCTTTCCCTCGGTGCTGCTTTACCAAACCCAAATGTGTGGAACTGCTATAAATTTATATTGCTGTTCAGTGAAGCCCCAGAGAGTGGTGGCTAGACCTGGAAAGAGTGTTTTAATAACCCTAATATATGTTATCAGCTGCAATTAAAGCATGGCACGCGTGGATAAAGAAATAAATATTTGTAAAACTCTCTTTCGATATGAGCGTGTGAATTAGTTTTACACGACAATCCTGAACACACGTACTGGGAATGGCCCTTCATGTTGCTCGTGTTTCAGCTAATTTGAATTTAGTAAATGAGAGACACTGAAGAGAATCCAATTTTACTTGAGGCTCACAGAGCCAGTTGCCTTATATCCAATGACCCAACTTTGTGTTTTATATGTTTTTCTTAAAGTGGCCCTCTCTAAAATCAGATCAACTTCAGGTATCAACACTGCGCTGCTCAGATGACCAATTTTTGCCTTCCCTGTGTTCTAAGAGCTTTTTTTTTTATAATTTTATTGTATTGAGTCACCATGCCATACAGTTAGAAGGCTATTCACGATAGTGCTTCAGTCACACACTGTTCCAACACCCTTCCCTCCACCAGTGCACGTTTCCCGCACCAATGCGCCTCTTTCCCCTCCTGCCATCCCACAACCCCAAGCTGTCTCTGTGACAAGCACTTTCCTTCCCTCTCCCATTGGGTATTATGGTTAGCAACACCAATACAGAGAGGTGACCGTGTTTGTTTCCCTTACCCACTCTGCATGCACTGCTTATGCGGTGGTCTATTACCACTGTCTTTGTCATAGTGGGCCCTTCCCTACCCCAGCTGCCTCTTCCCCAAGAGGTTGAAGCAGGCTTCCAACCGTGGACCAAATTCCTGGCCATTGTTTCTACTGTCCTTGGATATTGGTTTCCTGCTATGCTTTTTACCCCCATAAATGAGTGCAATCGTTTTGTGTCTGTCCCTGTTCTTCAGACTCATTTAACTCAGCATGCCACTCTGAGAGCCTTGGTATCCCCGGGAGGCCTGCCCCTGCTGCTTCTGCGTTTGGGTAGGGCCGGTGACACTGGCGTCTGTATTCCATGTATGTATGACACAGCCAAGTCCTTTAGTTTTGACAATAATCCTTTCTTAGTTGAAAAATAATTTTAGTCCCTTGAGGAATTTTTCCTTTTACATATTTTTTAGTGATTGTGGTTCCATGACTTACAATATTGCTGATGATGGTTTCTTCTGTACATAGTTCAAACATACACCCATCACATACATGCCCACATACCTTCTCCAAGGACTCCAAATCTCTTTTCTCAACAGCCCTCCCACAAACTCAGTTTTTATAGGTCAGTTCTCTCACCATGCTGTTCTTGGCCCTTCATTTGCTACTTTGCTGGAGCAACAAAGGGTCCAGCATCTAACATATGAGTGAGACCATTCTGTGCCTGTCTCTTCCCTTCTGACTCTACTTAGCATGGCACTCTCTAGTTCCACCCACATCACAAAAAAATTGCATTGTTTCGTTCTGTGTGTGTGTGTGTCTGTGTGTACATGTACAAATTCTTGATCTATTCATCTGTGGTTGGGTATTTGGGTAGTTTCCATAACTTGGCTGTTATACTTAGCATGGTGATGAAGATAAGTGTGCATCAGAGCCTTTTAAATCAATGTTTTTGAAGACAACCTAAGTTGACAGTGGAGCAAATACCATAGTAACCTCCCCAGCACCCAAAACTCAACATCTAGAGCAATTTGTAAACATTGTACTTGGAGGCGGGGTTGAAGGTAGGATGAGAAAGGGGCACCTCTTGGGCTGGAGGTGCGCTGCACCCATCTCTGACTCCTGCTGAAGCCCGGTGTGATGTTCCCAGCCCTCAGAAGAGAATCTTTGCCTCTGGGCGCTTCTTTCCCAGGACAGAAACTATCCCTTCCTTCCACTTTCTGGGGATTTTATTGCCAGCCTACATGCGCTCCTTCCTTTATTCCTTCCACTATTTGGGCGTTTGGGTGCAAGACTCCATCTCTGGAAGCCTCATCATTTCTGATTGCACACTGAAGATTTTCAATGAGAAACAGTTTTCTCAGGAAAATTTAAAATTCAGCAACAAGAGCCTGTTTTGGACTTACTTTCTGTTCTCATCTATCTTAGGTTTCGAGATAAACCATGACCTACATAGATATTTGCTTTTTTGTAGGCTGATCCTTCCCTGACTGGTAGAATTTCTAAGGGATCATTTTTGTGATTGTTTTGGACTTTAGGAATCAAAGGTCAGTATCCAATGAGCTGAATATGGAGATCCCACATATGAACGCAAATGCCTATGAGGTACCTTAATAGTGAATCTCTGTAGTAGAATAAGGGCTGCCACCCACAAACAAACTAGAGCATTTGGGGGCTGGAGCGATAGCCCAGCAGGTAGGGCGTTTGCCTTGCATGCGACCGGCCTGTGCCGGCCCGGGTTCGATCCCCGGCATCCCATATGGTCCCCTGAGCACCGCCAGGAGTAATTCCTAAGTGCAGAGCCAGGAGTAACCCCTGAGCATTGCCGGGTATGACCCAAAAAGGAAAAAAAAACAAACTAGAGCATTTGTATCAAGTGTGTGTTGCTAACACAATGTGGCCCCAAGCACATTATCCTTTCCTAGTGATGGGGATTATTGGTCCGTGTACAGTGGTGTTCAGGGTATCTTCCTGTCTTTGTGCTCAGGAGTAACCACTGCCTGTGCTTGGAGGATGAGAACCAAGATCAACAGGATGCGAGGGCATCACCTTAACCCCTGGGCTAACTTTCTGACCCTCACAGTGGCATTTTATAAAACTTCACTAAGTTTTCCACTGCTATTGAAAGAGGAAAGAATACTGTTAGTGCAGATTGGCAACTTAAAGCTGATCACTTTAGCTTTCCTGAATGAAGCACCCAGAGGCGACTTCTTAGAAGAATGTGCACAAGTGGCTTTGTCTGAATCATTCGCTCTTTTCTGCATTTTACTGAGGCACGCACACCGGCGGAATCTTCCCTTCATTAATAAAGAGTCGGCTTCAGACCAGTGCACGTTAACGTCTGTTTTCAGTCAAGATTCTATAACAAAACCTGCCTGTCCCTGAAACAACCCCTCTGGTGGGATTGAATCAAGGTGAAAGTACTGTCAGGGGAAGTGGAAGCTTTTCTTGGAAGAAGAGTACATGGGAAAATACTTCTGGGTGCTGGACTGTGGTAGTGTGTGAAGGAAAACAGGGTATGGCTTCCAGAGCCTACTCACCTGCTCTCCAGAGGGCAGGTGCTGGTGGCACTTGGAGATTTGGGGGTGCTCCCCACCTGCAAAGGTCAGGCACAGTGCTGAGGAGGGCTGTCACGTCCCTGCCTGGCCAGGTAAGGCCACACCTTGACCTCATGCCCATCACTTGACCAGCAATCCTGGGACACAGGGGGCTGACAAACGCTGGTGTCATTGGAACCTTTCTTTCCTCTACCTGTAAAGCGGTAGGCATGTCCATTATTACTAATAAAAAACCTTAAGTTTGGTAAGTTGGAATGGCATGGATTCATTTGTTTGAGGGTGTAAAAATACTTTATTAATTTTATTCAAACTAGAATTCCTGCATCTCCAAATTTAGACTGTCTTCCGTTCATCATCGATTTGCTCGAGCGGGCCCCAGTAACATGTCCATATGTCCTGTCTCATGCTAGTAGAGCCCAAGGGCATCTGCTTGCTCCAGGAACATAAAGAGCCTCAATCCATTCCAGAATGAGGTCTATAATTGTTACTGGTATTTGGCATATCAAATACGACACGGGTAGCTTGCCAGGCTCTGCTGTGCAGGTAGCATACTCTTGTAGTCATCTCTAAGTCCAGCATTTATTGATGACCCCTGCGGCTGAGGTAGGCAGGTCTGCTGGGTGGAGTTCTGATGAGAGAGAAGTCCGGATGTGGAAAATGGAGGCCCTCATGGAGTGGGGGCTCATCTGGCTTGTTGCAAGGCTTAGACTAGCAAAATTTAGATTAATAAAAAAAATATATCACTTGATCACTTGAATCCCGTTATTTATCGATTTGCTCCAGTGGGTGCCAGTAACATTTCCATTGGACCCTATCACATGCCAATGTAGCCCAATGGCATCTGGTTAATTCAGGAATATTAAGAGCCTCAAACTGTTCCTTCAGGCTCTTTACAAGGAAGTCTGACCATCTTGTAGGTGGGCAGGCACATGATCTTTTGACATCCCATGGGATCCAGTCAGTGACGGCTCTAGTCCAGCTGTTGTCTCGAAATCGCATTACATGTCCAGCCCATCTGATTTTCGATGCCTTGGCAAACGAGACAGCGTCCCTGATTCTGGAATAGCGACGGAGGTCAGAACTCCGGATTCCTTCTCTCACTTGAGTGAGGCATGATATTCCAAGCATAGCTCTTTTGATGCCTCTCTGGGAGACCCGAATAGCATTCTCATCCTGCTTTCATAGGGCCCAGGTCTCTGAGGCGTATGTTAATGCAGGGAGAATGGTGAAGTCAAAGAGATGTGCCCAGAGCCGGAGGTTCTTTGTCCTTTTAGCTATTTCTTTGATGCCTTTGAAGGCATTCCATGCTGCTCTCTTCCTCCTGCACAGGTTTTAGGTCGTTCATCATGTTGATTTCTCGACCTAGGTACATAACTGCTGCATTCAGAGATGGTTGTTCCATTGAGAGCGAATGGGGCCTCTGGAACTAGTTCGTTCTTCATAAACATTGTTTTCTTTAGATTCATCTGTAGACCTATCTTTCCATATTCTCGGTCGAAGTCAGCCAGCATTTGTGCAGCTTGGCTAATGTTTGGTGTTATTAGAACAATGTCATCAGTGAAGCAGAGGTGGTGTAGTTGCCGACCATCTATCTTTACTCCCATTCCTTCCCATTCTAATTGTCTCATGATGTTCTCGAGGGTGGCGCTGAAGAGTTTTGGTGAAATGGTATCACCCTGTCGAACCCCTCTTTTCACATTAATGATCACTTCTTTGTAGAATGGTGAGATCCTGGTGGTGAATCCATAATACAGCTCACGAAGGATCTTGATATATTGGGTTTGAACACCCTGTTTGGCTAGGGCTTCGATGACTGCTTCAGTCTCCACAGAATCAAAGGCTTTCTGTAAATCAATGAATGTGAAACAGAGAGGCATCTTGTACTCCCTACAAACCTCGTTGAGCTTGGTTACTGTGTGGATATGGTCGATTGTGCTGAATCCTTTCCGGAAGCCTGCTTGCTCACATGGTTGTCCTTCATCAGTAGTGTTCTGCTAATCCTGTTCAGGATGACTCGTGTAAACATCTTGTAGATGATGGATAACAGGCAGATGGGGCGATAGTTGCCAATGTAGTGAATGTCTCCTTTCTTGAACAGTAGAACTGTCCTGCTGGTTTTCCATTGGGAGGGCACCTTGCATTCGGACAGGTAGCTTGTGAAGAGTCGAGCTAAGCGTATTGATGAGTACCGATGGCAGATTCTTCAGGTCTGACTTTGTCTGGGCCTGGTGCTGTTCCCTTCTTTACCGATGAGATGGCATGTCGGATTTCAGAAGAGAGAACATTGGGAATGACATATCCATCCTGTGGAATTTGGTATTTGGGCAGGTGGATGTGGCTATCAAAGAGATTTGAGTAGAAGTCCTGGATAATCTTCTCCATTGCCTTTCTGGAAGATGTGATAGATCCATCAGGGCATTGGAGGGCAGTCATCCTGGTCCTATAGTTGGCGAAGGAGAGGCGGGCAGTGCGAATGCTTTTCCTGGCTTCTGCTGGATCTTCCAATATTTCTGCTCTTCTGTCTTTGAGGTCTTCTTTTTATCGCTTCTCTGCACCGTTTAGCAAGATTGGACATTAGCATTTGGTCTCCTGAGGCTCGCGCCTTGCCACGTTGGCAAATGAGCTTAAGAGTTTCTGAAGACAAGCGTCTTTTTGTGTCTTTCTCTCTGCATTCTTCGCACAATCATGGAGGTGCTGAACCAGTCGGTTGTATTCTTCATCGATGTCTTCAATGATGGTATCTTCCCATGTTGCTGCCATGGTGCCAAAGAGTTCCCAGTTGGTGGTCGTTCTGGGAGTTCTCTTCTTAAATTTTGCAGCCTTTTCTCCCCATTGCGGGAAGTAGAATTTTGCACGAAGGAGACGGTGGTCCGATCCTGTTTGGAATTTGGGGACGACAGCTACATCGGTCAGACAAAACCATCGATTGAAGATGATGTGGTCAATTTCATTGTGGAACTGTCTGCCAGGAGATTCCCATGTCCAACGTTTTGCTTCAGCCTTCTGGAACTGTGAGTTCCCATGAATGGTCTTGGTGGACATGATGAACTCAGATAGTCTCTCACCCTGTTCGTTCCATTCTAGGCCATGGGTCCCGATGTGGAGTTCTTTAGCCGATCTTCTTGGTCCTATCTTGGCATTAAAATCACCGACTATGATCTTGTAGAAGGTGTGATCTTTTTATAGAACTCCTCCAATTCCATGTAGAATTTCTCAATTTCATCTTCTTTGTATGTGGATGTTGGTGCGTAGACAATGAAGATAGAAATTGCTGGCAGTGGGCCACATCTCTTCAAGTGTAATCGTCCTATTCGGTTCGTTAGGCATTCAAATGAATCAATGTTGACGGCCATGTTCCTGTTGACAAGGACACCAAGGCCACCGACGCCTCTTTCATCGCATGTTCCAAGGAACAATTCTTCTCCAGTGTCAAATACAGCATGATGCAACTGACGCCTCCCTTTGTCTCGGTCAGACCAATGATGTTGTACTTGATCTTTTGCGCTTGCAGCATCAGATCCTCAATATATGCTTCTCATGCCAGCGTACGTGCATTGAAAGTACAGACAGTCATTTTAGTCCTTCGTTTGGCAGCCTAGGATGGCTATGAAATTTTATCAAGCACTGCTTCTTTGCCTTTCTTAGTGCTGCAGTATTAAGGGCTCTTTCGGGGTCAGGAAAATAAGCATTTCTGTTACTGGATTTGGCATATCGAACACGTATTGGACAGCTTGCCAGGCTCTGCCATGCGGGCACTATATTCTCATTACATTGTGGGGCTCTCTCAGAGGAGTGGGTAGAATATTTATGGTAATTTGGAGATAAATCACGTGGACCGCTATTGGCCGCACGCAACAGGGAAAGCTGGTTTCTGCTCTGCTGGGTGTACCTGTGTCTTAGGCTCAAGCAATCCTGGGCTTGAAATACTCTCCTCTGAAGGGCGGGTCTTTGTGGGGTGGGTCCTTGTAGGTTGGGTTTCTGAAAAGCCAGGCTGGAGACTGGATTAATCTGTGGGCTGGAGACTTTCCCCGTTGACGTTGAACCCCCCTGCATTCCATGGACCACAAGAGCAACTTCCGACCAGAGTCCACCATCCCGATGGAGCCTCGGAGGAGCCCAGAGAAACCCCCACAGCTTCCCGGCAGCGATCTTCACAATCCACACTCTGTAGTTGGTAAGATCTCCACCCAGCAGATTAATCCAAAATAAATATATATTTGCTTATATATACATAGTGTATACTAGGTATATATTATATATCTTATAGATAAAGAAAATATGCATATTAGTGTTATTCTCCCTGGCACATAAAATATATACTTTATCATAATGGCATATTGTTTTTCTTTTTTTTCCCCCTTACCTGTTTTGTTTTGGAGCCACACTCAACTGTGGCTTACTCCTGGCTCTGTGCTCAGGGATCACTCTTGGCAGTGCTTATGGATCAAACCTCGGTTGGCTGCTTGTAAGGCAAGTACTAGACTGTATATATAGTACAGGTATAGTTATCCTTGGTCTCTCTGGACCTAGTATATTGCTTATCAAGAGAGAAAGTGAAAGGCCGGTAGCTTCTCTTTGCCTGTTGCTGACTCTGAGCTGTATGCTTTGGAGTTGGCTCTATTCAGACCCCAAAGACTTTCATTCTTAGGCTCATTCCCAGCAATCTTGCTATTGCAATTTCTTTTCATTATTGTTTAGTTTGACAGGAATTTTACTCATTTTTGCCATTAATTCTAATATTTTGTAGCACTTTCTGGTCAATAATTTATACATTTTGTCTAAAATTGCCAAGTTATCTTTCACATATACAAAAAAAGAAACCCTTAGTAATGCAACCAGCTTATGGAAAACAGAGAGGATAAATGTTCAGCTATACCAGTATTTCCCCTAGCTTTATCTAAACAAGGTCTACAGAGTTGTTCGTCGATAGTTGTTGCAGGCCTTCAATGTTCCGGCCCTAATCCCTCCACCAGTGTGACTTTCCCTCCGCCATTGTCCCAGTTTTTCCACTCCTGAGCCTACTTCTGCTCCCATGGCAGGCACAAAATAATTTATTTTATATTTCTTGATACAAAGAAATGGTAATGGAATTATCAAAAAAATATTTCAGTCAAAGGAAAGCTGTGAAAATGATTCTACCTCACAATGGTTTTATTAAAGTCATTGTCTGAGAAATTACTGAGCTGCTAAGTTAAAAAAACTTCATCCTATTTTTTTTTCAAATAAATGAAATCCTTCTCTTATAACCACTCCTGTGAGATTCTATGAAAGTAGCTCTTTTTCCTTGTTGTGGAACTCTGGGAATTCTATGACTGCTCCTACTCAGAATAGGAAGTGACTTGAAAGTGAGGACCGGTAATACTCTGCAGGAAGCACCCTCAGAGAAGACAAGAGAACATGCGCTTGTAGGAAGCTGATGTTTATTTTTCATACCTGCTAGACTTGGCAAATGAAAACGTTGGCTTCACAGATTTCCACCCTCCCTGAAGCAAGCAGGTGTCTTGGGATTGTGAAAAAATGACTGCATACCACAAAATAGCAGTCAGTCTCACACAGCCCGTAAAGGGCAGAGGGGATGCACTCACCTGCCCCCAGGAAGCTCTCTGAGGCTGAGATCTCCAGAATTGCACAGGAGCACACCTCCTGGATCCAGGAGAAGCTTCTGGGGCTTCTCTCATCTCTCTTCTAGGTCTTGAGTTTGGCTGTGACATAGCTAAGCTGCCTACCTGTCCAGGACTTCAGAGTCCATCAATCTATGTCAGCCACTGATGACTTTACCCAGCATGTGGTTCCCACAAGCAGCCTAAATTCCGGGGTCAGTCCCAGGGTTACTAGACTCTGCGAGCAATAGAGAGTGACAGGCAACCCAGATTTGCTCCCAGGTAAAGTTTTATCAGGGACTTAGACTCAAGTATTAGGGTGATAGTGTGAATGAGGCATGCCTTCCAGTTGGGTCCCCAAAGGGGTCCCAACAACCAGTGCTGAGCTTGAAATCAGGGAATTTGAGAGAATCCGTCAAATCCTGCAACCCCCTTGTCTGTGGTTGGAAGATACTGTATTCAGCTCTAGGAATGGTACATGACCTTATTGGGGTCTCAAGGCTAATAGGGCATTGCTGCTCATGTCTTATGGGTGCCACTCCCGGGCACAGTCTGATGGAGGAGAATGGCACAAAGGCCCTCTAAAAGCTGAAGCTGTTCCCTGCAGTCACCCAGGGAAGATCCCAGGTGGGTGGGTGACTGCTAGAATGTAAGCACCGGGCTAGGGAATCTCAGTGCAGAGGGAAGGTTTGGACCCAAAGGCCTGCTTGACTTGCTCTGTAGAACTCGCAAAGCAGTGTTGGACTGCGGTGCCACATGCTAGGAAAGTTGTTCAGCTGGCTCAGGAATTTGCAGGTTGGCTTTGTTGGGTGGGGTGAGGGGCCGCATCCACTTCTTGTCATCAACAGTCTGCCGAGCAGATGCCAATCTGCATAGTTGATGGTGCTTCGTACACAAAAAGTGCTTGCAATATTTTTAAAAAGTTTCTTGCTTTGTATTTTTAATAAGACGAGGTAGAATATAACTGATAGCCCACACTTAGGGAGATGGAGCTACATATTTTCACACTCATCACAATAATATCCTAAGCTGTTCCCATGATTAGTCTTAGGAATCTGATATGGTATAAAAGTTACATCTAAAAAGGGTAAAACATCTGCACCTTCAAATTATTGATTTACAAAATGGTTCCTGATTCTCATCCAAGTCTCCCAGGGAATGGCTGAAGGAAGTAAAAGTAATTAACAAAATTTGAATAATCCAAATGTCTTAACATACCATAAATATATGCCATCTACATACATGAAATACAGAGATAACCAACAACAACATCACAGAATTTCTGGTCCAAGAGTCTCTGGTCGTAATATACTTTCTTGTCTCTTCCTTCTAAGACTTCACTAAAATACCAGTGAATTCTAAAAGGCACCACCAGTATCTCTGATCCTCCACTACCGTCTCAAGATACCTACTCCCTCTCTCTACCTTCCTTGCAGCCTCACTTCATGGTTCTTCTGGGATTATTAAAATCAGCTGATTAAAGAAGGGAGAAAGCCCCCGTGAGAACAAGGTGAGCACATCTAATAAATTAAGGTTCGAAGCACAGAGTTGAGATGTCCCGTAGAGGGATTATGGTCAGCAAGTGGTACAGAAATCCCTCCTCAGTTTCAAGTCTGATTTTCTGCAGAGCGAATTTCAGATTCAACACTGCAACACCAAGTCTGGATTTGTCCCGTTTTCAGGCTTCCCTGTAGATCACAGACACATCAGCCCCCTCCACCAAGTGATCCAATTTCTTACAATCAATATTTACCTATTTATCCATGTGCCCTTGTGTCTGATTATGACTCTATTATCTATTTCCTATTGTTTTTCCCTTTAGAACTTTACAGATGGTCCACTGTTTCTGTGAGTTACACCAATGACTTGTTCGTAAGCTTTCTCCCAGTGATCCATTGTTAAGGCTTGTGATTATAGGAAGGGGAAAAGGAGCTGTGGCTCCCCCTCAGGTGGTCCCAAGGCCCCAGGCTCAAGGAGCTCCTGTGTATTCCATAGCCCTAACAGTACTTAGGGGTCAGGGAGTGACCGTGGCAGCAGGTGCTGGAGCCTAGCAGTGTCTCCATCAGTACTCTGTCTATTAACGGCCCCTAGCCTGTTTCTGGGCCCACAGTGTTCCCCCTGACCAGTTCCCCTGACCCGTCAACGGAAAAAAAAGACCAAGTTCCTGCAGGTTGCTGTTTGCTTCCCCTCGCTGCTCACTGCAGGAACCTCTCCAGGGGCCTCTGGCTCTCTCCCAGTAGGTTCTCCTGCGGGCTGCTCTCCTTGGCAGGTTCTCCTGCGGGCTGCTCTCTCCCGGCAGGTTCTCCTGCAGGCAGCTCTCTCCCGAAGGTCTCCTCCTGCGGGCTGCTCTTTCCTTGGCAGGTTCTCCCCCCGGGCTGCCTCTCCCGGCAGGTTCTCCTGCGGGCTACTCTTTCCTTGGCAGGTTCTCCTGCGGGCTGCTCTTTCCTTGGCAGGTTCTCCTGCGGGCTGCTCTTTCCTTGGCAGGTTCTCCTGCGGGTTGCTCTCTCCTTGGGGCATCTGTGCAGGCTCCTCTCATCAGGGCTCTCACTTCTGGATGTCTCTGTTCAGGGCTTCTTCCTTCAGCCTCTCACCCAGGACCTCTCTTTTCAAGACCTCTCTTGTCACTGTGTGCAGGGATCAGTCCCGGGTTTGGGGATGCTGTGGATGCCGGAATAAAATCCTGGTTTGGTGTGTGCAAGGCAACTACCTTGCCTGCTGTACTTGGCAACATTTTTTGTTTTTGTTTTGTTGTTGTTGTTGTTGGAGTTTCAGAAAGAGTTTATACCCATAAGCTAAATAAAACAAAAACTCAACACTTGATTAATTAGTGTGGCGAGAGAAGGGGAAGATGGTTGCGGGTGTCTGGCGTCCAGGAGGCACTGCGTGGTGCGGACCGGAACTGAACTATCCAGGACGAAGTTGCACCGTTGTGCCTGGGCTACTGCTCAGTCAGGACCTGGAACCAACACGGCTTTACCAGGGTTGCTAATCGATAAGAGGCAAATTTATTTTCATTAAAAAGTTGTTGGTAGAAATTATAAATTGACCTTTGTGAGGGCTGATTGTTCTCTTGTTTCCTTTCTTCCCCCTCCCCATTTTGGCCACCAGCTAAGAAGATGAGAGAACTAAGGAATTCTTTCTCGTTCCTTTTCAAGAGTTGCTGGATTTTGACCTTGCCATAATCCAGCTGAATGTTCACTTGGAGTTCACATTTTTATTCCACCTACTCCCCCAAAGGAGAATCAATGATCTATTTTTTCTTTTCTTTTTTATTTATTTAATTTTTTCTCTGCAGTAAATTTAATGTTACATTGATTTTCTTTACAGAGAATAGTTTGTATCGCATCAAAATACTTTCTGTATTATTTTCATTAATGCAGCATTCAGTTATCCCTAGCCATGACAAGCCTAAAACTATATTTCTATCTGTAGACTTCTGAGCAAGTAAAACAAATTTTCACTCGCTCAGGAAGATCCACTATCTCTCAGGTGAGCAGGATATTTTACAGAGGAAAGGCGTCTCTGGGTCTTCAAGTATAACTTTCCTGGAGAGATGAGAGCTTGTTATTCAGGCACTGTTGGGAGACTGTCTTGGTGCTGTGGAGGAAAACAACCCCTTAGGCATGTAAACAGTGTTAACTTCTGCACAAGACACAGCGTGCAGGACAGGCATCACACATCAGGCTGAGGCCAACTCCCTCTCCCTCTCCCTCCCTCTCTCTTTCTCTGTCTCTCTCTCTCTTTCTCTTTCACACACAGTTTATCATTCATGGAATTGCATTTACTAACAATTATCAAGAGTCACCCTTTTCTCAGAAATAAAAAAAGTACTAGCCAAAACCAGTTACAGATTATAAAATTCTTGTAAAAATCTCCAGAGGCACAATCTCCCGATCATTTGGGGCAACACACAGAAAAACAGTAGGGGGCTGCTCTGTTCCCTTAGAGCAGACCTGAAGGGCTTGGGAGGAGGCACTGACAGCAGAGGTCAGGTCCAGGGACCCAGGAGGGGCCCTTGCATGCCCACTCAACCCTGCCCATTGTCCCCAGACACCAGTCCAGCCCTGCCCATCTCTAATCTCATCCCACAACAAGACTAGAGGAAGGGTGGGGAGAGCCACAGGGCTCAGGGAGGCGAGTGTCGCTGCCCAGCACCAGTTCTGCCCCAGAGCACAGCATGGCCCCTACCACTGTGTGTGGTACTGGGCACCGCTGAGCACCCTCCATGTGGGGTCCTGGGGGACCCCCAAACACATCCTGAGGTTTGCATTCAACTGCAATGGAGTTGGCAGAGCATCACTGGGAGTGACCCCACTCTGAGCTCCGACACCACCTGGAGACGCCTAGCAAATAAACCAGACAGGTCTTGGGACAATCACATAGCAAAGCCTTAAAATATCTCCAAGGTGAACAGTTACACAGGATTGAAAGTGGTTAATAAGAAATTCAACAATCTGCACAAATAAAACCTCTATAATAATATCTTATGCTCTTAGGTGCCATTTAGCATAACATTATGTTGAATTTGTCCAACTCAAACAATTTAAAAATTTTTTTAGTTTTTTTTGGATCAGTGGCCCTAAAGATCTACCTAAGGAAAACATTTGAGCTGAGTTACAAATGAAATCACAGGTATGTTTTAGTGCTTTAAGGCAATTCTCATGGAGTATTACAAGAGTCTCATAGAATCAAAGATTCCAGTATAATATCTATTTGGACTTTATAGGAGATTTCAAGGCTAACTATATTAGTATGATCATAATTTCTGTTATAGTTACATGAGTTATTAAGAAAAAAGTTCTGTTATACAAAAGTATATCTTGTGCAGTAAAAAATAATCTTAAAGTTAATATAATTAATCTTTAATGTATTTTTCTCAAGCAAATTTCCCCATGTGAAAAACTATCACTTGATCACTTGATCACTTGAATCCCGTTATTCATCGATTTGCTCGAAGCGGGCGCCAGTAGGACCCTATCACGTGCCAATGTAGCCCAATGGCATCTGGTTGATTCGGGAATGTGAAGAGCCTCAAACCGTTCCTTCAGGGTCTTTACAAGGAAGTCTGACCATCTTGTAGGTGGGCGGCCACGTGATCTTTTGACATCCTGTGGGATCCAGTCGGTAACGGCTCTAGTCCAGCGGTTGTCTCCAAGTGAACTATATTGATGGGAATAGTTCATTTCCTCTCCAAAGCCCAATGCTACCCAAATGGAGTGACTATAACCTTGAGATTTTGAAACCTTCATAATAAAAGATGAAACTTAAAACTGGACCACTTAATCTCTCTATCTCTCTTTCTCTTTTCTTTTTATCTCTTTCCTGTTCAAAATACTCATATCTCTTAATGGCCAGTATAGGCTGAAATCTGCAGTTTTTGAAGGTTCGATGCTTTTAAATCTCAATACCATGTTTTAGGTAGTTTTAGCCTTTCCGGGCAGTTTGGCTTAGTCCAACTTCCGTACCCATTCGGCTTCCTATCCTAGCTTAGTCCGATTTCATACCCATTTGGCTTCCTATCCTAGCTTAGTCAGACTTCATACCCATTCGGCTTCCTATCCTAGCATCCCTTTCCGGGGCACAGAAAACACTCACCTTCCCCTGACTGTGAGACTTTGGGGAATGCTGCTGCCACCTTTACTGTAAAAAAGTCTGGCAGATTTCAGGAACATTTGCCAGGCTCTCGAGAGCAGTGTCTGCAAGATAAGCTAATTTTGTCAGAGAATTATCATTGATTTAAAATACAGAACTTCAGAGCTTAGCTCCGTGCTTTGACCTGTGTATGAAACATCACCAAGTTCCAGTGATATTCTACCACCAAAAAGACAGAACAGGCAAAACATGGATCAGGAGGTCTTGTCAGTGGGTGGAATATACCACAAATGTGTGGGAGTCAGAGGTTAGGTAAGACAGAAAAGGGAACAATGTGCTAATAATTGTTGGAAATGATAATACCAGCCTAGAACTGAGCACTGAATGTAGTCAAAGGGATATAGATGCCTAAATGTATGTATTGCAAGTCACAGTGTCTAAGAGAAGGGGAGAGAGAGAGTGAGAGGAGAGAAGAGAGAGAGGGAGAAAGAGAGAGAGAAGAGAGAGAGCAAGAAAGAGAGAAAGAGGGAGAGAGAGAGAAGAGGCAAAGTGCCTGCTATAGAGGCAGGCTGCCGGAGAAGGAGGGAGTCAGGGAACATTCATGGTGGGAAATGGGCACTGGTGGAGGGATGGGTGTTGGGTGCTGGAACACTATATGACAGAAACCTAATCATGAACAATTTTGTAATTGTTTATCTCACAGTGGCATAATAAAATAAAATTAAATTAAAAACACAAAAAGACAACACTGCTCCTCCTTTCCCTTTAGAATCACCAATTTTCTAGTAGTCAAGTAAAGTGGTCTCCAGAAAACTAAGTAATCACATGCAAAAAAACAGTGTCTTTATCATCATTAAAAACCATGCACATATTAGCACAACACAGAGTAGAGGCTCATATTTCAGACGGGAAACCATAGAATGAGTAAAACAGGTGTTGCACTCCCGGGCCTTAGCATCAGAGATGTATTTGGAGAAACGATTCCAGTTTGAAGGGAAACAAAGGCAAGAATAAACAAATGGGCTCAGTTCTGCCGAAAGTGCGTTTACACAGAAAAGCTGTCACACAAACGAAAAGGCAAAAGGAGAATCTGGAGACGATGAGTGCGCGTTAGACAAAGGGTCTGATGAAGGGTTGGCATATACGACACACAAAGATTGCACAGAAGCAGGAAACAAAAACCAGGCAACCAAATTTTTTTGAAAATGGGGGAAACATAAAGATATTTCTCCTTATGTGTTTTGTACATTTTGTACTTAAAATTTTATCTCCTGTTTTCAAACCTGCATTCTTAAAAGTACCAGAAGCATATATTTGTTCTGTAAAGAAGAAGGTTTTGATGTTTTCAAAGCTATAGCCTTGATGAATTTTTATTGCATGTATTTCAACATAATCTGGTTGCACGAAGACATGCGATATTCAGAATAAGAAATTAATCACTTCCCAGAAAGGAAGCAAATTGGATTACTTAATAGACTTTGAGTTTATATGTTTGAGAATTTTAAAACAGCTGATTTTTACATCTGGTTATCAACATCAATTTTCCTGAATACATGTAATCACTATTTCCAGTTCCCATTTTATGTTTACAAGTTAGATAAATAAAAATATCACCAGGGATCTTGAGCCCTGTCATTTGACCAGAAACTCAGAACCTGTAAGGTAATTGGGGATCTGCTAGGGTCCCCCAACAGTATCAGGGGTCAAGTTTCCTTTAACCTCAAAAGTCAATGACAGATGGACAAATCCAAGAGTCCAGCACAGTTCCCAAAGACTTTTACTTATCACTGACAAACTCTGCTACTACAAACCAGGGCAAGAGTTTCCCCAAACTTATAGCTGCTGGTCAAAACTCTCTGACCAAGTGCTCAGGTCCAGATGCCTCCCACCAAAAATGAATGCTTCTTCCCCAGAATGGAATCTTTTCTCTCTCAAAGCACGCCAAACAGCAAAATGTGGGTCACCTTGTGGGCCGGACTTTGCAGAGTTAAAAACCAGGACTCTCATGCAAATCTCCAGGTGAACCATATCTAGCCCAGGTTCAAACAAATGGTAATGACATGGCCAACTCCCTTCTTCCTGGGTCAACTCTTGTGCAAGGCACTGTGGAGAGGCAGCTGGTGTAGGAATCACACTAAGAACATAGGCATCTCAGGATGTATATACATGGGGGAATAACATCATAGTTTCAGACCATGAACTGCATGCAGCTAGATGGTTATCTTCAATACCCACAAGGTTCTTATTCACTCTGTTCTGCTCCAGGGTAATTCTAAGTGCTCTGTTCTTTGTTTACTGAAAGGATCATACTTGCCTGCCTTAGGCAAGCCAGAATGACCCCTTCTTTGATTTTAGCAGAGCTGATTCCTAAATGGGGGTCCCAACATAGCCAGGGTATATTCTTGTTGTCTCACACTGGACACACTGGACTCCACTGGGAATAAGAGAAAAATGTTCAAACTAGATAACATTGGACTCAGTAGAAATTATAACATTATTCCTAGAGTTATTAAAATCAAACTGTTTTATCCCTACCTGCCCCCAAATTCCTTTTCTGATTGCACAAGGCCTTATGTATTTAGCATAAGACCCTGGCCTAAAGGCATGAAAATGGTTTTAAGCTGAAAAGACCAGGAGCCAGCTAGGGCTTGGTGTCAGCCGACATAGATATTACAGAGCATTGGTACTTTCTGTTGTACTTTCGTCCCAATTTATTCTAAACATAGATATTATTGTTTTTACTACATTTGGTGGTACTCAGGGCTTACTCTTGGCTCTGTGCTAGGGATCACTCCTGGTGGGGCTTGGGTGACCATATGTAGTGCTGGAGATGGAACCTGGGTATGACAAGTGGCTACACTGTGCAATCACCCTTGTCTGCATTCAAGTTTACTTTTTTAAAAATTATTTGATTTCACTGAAAAATAAAGATGTTCAGTTTTAAAAGATAAGTTCAAATAATGAAATTAAATGTGTGGGAACAATAATGCAGCAGGTAGGGCACTCCGCCTGAGTTCAATTCTGGCAGCAGATAGGGTGCCCTGAGCCCCACGGAAGTGATTCTTGAATGCAGAGCCAGGAGTAATCTCTGAACACCAAACATCACCTGGTGTGGCTCCAAAACAAAAAAAAAACAATAAAAAATATTGCAATGGTATTGGCTAAAAATTGATACTATAAAATGAATCTAAATGCGTTATGCAAAAAAAAAGTGATTTATGCACCATTGTTACTTCCCTCGCAGGAGAAATATTACCCCTTCCCTCCTAGCCAATAAAGCTTCTCTTTAAATCCATTAAGCTCAAACCACAGTTGAATTCTTTGAGTGAGGTCAGTGCGATGAGATAAAGGAAAACACTCCCAGTTGGCTTGACCTGGTGGGTCTCCTCAGTGTCTGAACTTGCTGGGAATTCGTTTCATTTACTCCTGAATCGCTGCTCACTCTCATCCTTTCTCAAGAGACTGTCTCCATCAATTATTAAAGTGGCATTATCTAAGAAATGATTTCCTCCAAGTTCTGCTAATTGTTTATGTACTTTAAAAATGGAAATCAACATTTTCCTTTTAAATATTTAAGTAACTTCTTTAGCCCTGCTGAGCACACCCAATATCAGCTGCATCTGTTGACCCACAGCTCAAGCTGGAGGGCGCTGAACGAGTGATTTCATGTTTTGATAAAACAGTGACTGATAGAGCCAAGAGCAGGAGGTAGGCCTGCACTCAGGACACAGAAGATCTCTCTCTCTCTCTCTCTCTCTCTCTCTCTCTCTCTCTCTCTCTCTGGTGGGCTTTGGTGGGTGATCAGCTGTTAGCTCTCCTGGGAAGATGGTTTTAGATCTCTTCTGTCAGATTTCAAGAAACATTTCACCATATGTCATGAATTCCTCAGCCCACATGGAGACTTCTACATGCAGGAAGCAGGTTCCTTGACCCTCTGTCCAAAACCAACGCCTGACTCTAAGCCAGTAACTGCCAAAAACATTCCCCCTTATGCCTAGAATCTAATTTGTCTCAAACTTTGTTCTTTTCTCCTTGACAATGTGTTTCTAAGAATTTTATTTAAAAACATCCCTGATAGTGGCATAATGTTGAGTTACTGTTCATCAGCTATCAATCTCAGTCCCACAAGAGATGTGTGGTTGCACAGTACAAAAAATCCAGCTCAGAAATGAGCCGGAAATCCTCCTTCATCCACTGCAAAGTGTTCAGACTCCGCGTGCTAGTAATCGGTTCTCACCGCTCACTCACAGCAGTGACTCACTCACAGCAGTGACTTTCCCCAGAAGGCCGGGAAGCGTCTTTCGTGTCTCTCCCCACCTGTCCTCCACCCTTTTTGTTTTGTTCTTAACAAAGGGAAAGGAAAAATGGGTAGAGGAGTGTTTTTTTGGTGGTGAAATAGTACTTGGAATGGTGGATTGTTGCAGGACTACTCTAAGAACCTCTGCATCTGCCCTGGATTGCTTCCTGCAGGTCACTTCATAGATAGGGGGTAGTCTAAATGTGGCAGTTTATCTGACCATGTGTTCTGTACTGGCTGGTATAAATATTCTCTCATGCTACCACAATCATCATGGGACTAGCTAGATCTTACCAGCATATTTGCCTGGCCATATTGGCTCTCTAAGTAATTAGACCAGAGAGAAATGCTGTTTGCCTCCAAGCAAGCAAGCATGGCTCCCTGATAACTCAAAGGCAACTAAAATACAAAACTACCATGAAGTAGACGAGACTCTTGTGAAGGCTTGGAGAAATATTTAACTGGCATTAGTATTAGTCTTTGGTACAGAGACATGCCATCTCAGAAACCCCCTTCTCTACCCTATAAGGCATTTCCAGTCAGATCTTGGCTCAAAACATTAGCATATAAAAAGGGCCTAGGTGAGGTGTGGGAGAAAATTACCTAAGGGCATTTGACCCTTCCTGCTTCCCATAATAGTGGGAGGTCTGTGTTGCAGGGGTATAAAACCAGCCTGCTTCCTCTCTCTTGCTCTCTCTTTGGGCTCTCTTTTTGGGCTCTCTTTTGGGGCTTGCACTCTTCTTGGGAGTCTTGTCTTTGTCTCCTTTTTACAGGGCCTTAACACGTGGTGGCTGCCATCTTGGCCTACACATGGCTGGGGTTCTAGCAGGAAATCCTAAGCACAGGGTTTTTCCTATTGCTGATTTGTATGCCTGAACCTGTGATAAGAAAAGCATTTTAAAACCTGAGTTGGATTCCTGAGTCTTCATCCATTCTCCGCTGGCTTCGGAGGTAGAAGGAAACTTGCTTCCCAGCACTGTTGGGGACCCTGGTGGCGTTCCCTGACAGTGGATGTGCACACAGGGCTAGAAAAAGCCTCCTCTGAAATTCCATAGCATTGTATACAGTGATAAATTAGTAACAGTACATTTAAAAAATTAAATTGGCCCCTAGAACAGGATAGTAATATGCTGCCCCAAAGGGGCAGGTACTAACATTGATGGTTTCATTTGGTTATTAAGAAACCTCTATATGGTGGGCATTACATGGCTCTAATTACTAATTCATTAAAACTGATAAAAGTTCTAGGCCCTATTGTCAAATGTCATTATGTGATCGAGAAAAGATAATTATACTGTGTGCTGCTTCTTTTGTCTGCCATAGAAGCGAATACTATTTTTGCTTTACGCAGTGGGAATAGGCTGTTAGGCTTATTATTTAGTCTAGACATACGACTTTTCTCAAAGAAGTTAGTCTCTTGGAACAGTCTCGATGACTGAATTGAAAGAACATAACTACTTAATAAATTTGTCAGCTATATCATGTTGAACCATGTGGTGAGACTGTAGCTCTCTGGAGTTAAGAAAGAGCAGAAGGAAAAACAGCTTCTAAATTGCAGACCAGATGTTATTAAAAATCTCATAAAGGTTCGCAGATGTTTACTAACATTGATCTTTTAAGCCTCTTAGACCCAAATCATCCAGATTCTGTACAAAGTGACAGAGGCTCTAAGAGGAAAATAGCCCTGAGAGGGGCGTCCCCATATGCGCGGGAGGGCACAGAGCAGCAGCCACAAGAGATGAGAATCCAGAAGACAAGGAAGCAAGGCCTCAGAAGCCCGTTAAGGTGGACATGGGGGAGGGAGGGGGAAAGAGAGAGAAAGAATGAGAGACAGAGAGTGTGAAAGAGGAGACAGTGAGAGTGAGAGGGTGAGAGATTGAGAGGAGAGTGTGAGAGAGGAGAGAGTGAGAGGAGATTAGAGAGAGTGAGTGAGAGCTAGAGCAAGAGACTAAAACAAAGACACAGTTCTATGCGTGCCGCATCCCACAGCCTCGCTGGACGCAGGCTGTATTCAGACTGTTTTTGAATGCAGTGAAATGTCTGATGTGTTTTGCATCCCCGAAAAGGGAGAGAGAAGAGGTAGAGATGACTCCTTGGTTTCTGGAGATAGAAATGAAATAATCTACCTACTAAGATAAAAAAATTAACATTAGCAAATGTTTTATTGTAGTAGTTATAGTAGGGTCATGATAGTGTCAATTTTAGGAACTGCACCTTTAACCACCAAAGGGTCCTCTACTCTCTACTCTCCCCCTCCACTCCCCATCCCGTCCTTAGGTGATTCTAATTCATCTAATTCCTCTTTCTGACCCCTGCATTTTGCTTTCCCTCCCCCAGTGCTTGGGAATCTCACTTATGTAATCTGTGTCTAAAGAGATTTTATCTTAACAAAACAACAACACCATCTTCTTAATGTTTGCTGTTCAAAGACATGTGGGTGCTTTTACTAAAACAAATTATTTGTTGGCGCCTTCCCAGAACTATATCACTGTGCTAACACGCTCCCAGGCATCTCATTTTTGCCTTGTTTTTCAGAAAGTGGGGATATGCTCTTTACTTACTCATAGAAACTTTTTGAAAAAAGAGTTCTACAGTATTGTCCCAAAAGTTTGTGTTACTTTAGCAGAAATATTCAGATTTCTGTTAGAAGAAAAAACGAATGAAAGCATTCAGTATTACAAACAGAATCCACACTCCTAAATACTGCTTCATTGCTTCCCTGGTGGTGGGACCTGATTTATGGGTCCACCTATACCTGGGGGGCACGGTCCTTGCAGGAAATAGCAGCCCCCCCATTTCAGTCATAGTTAGAAAGCAGCTTTTGTAACTCTCACTTGATCGTCTTTGCGTCCAGCACTCTGAGAAGTTCATCTTCACCAGCCTTAATTCATCCTTCCCCGCCTTAGTTTACCTTTCACAGAAGAGATCCTCAACATAATTTTCTCTACCTGATTTCTGCTCAAGATGTTTCGGCTCAACCTATCTTCTAGTCTCAAAATAGATATTGCTTCATCCTTGGGAAAGAAGATCTGAAGAACAGACCCTGCGATCAATGCGAGTGGCTTGGGCCCACACAAAGGTCTGAAACACCAGTTTCGGGGATCTAGGCTAGACCCAGTTCAGGAGCTGTTTGTGGGCAGAGCAAAGAAGAGCCCCAGGACTAGTCACCTGTGGAAGCTTCCGCAAGTGGTGGTGGGAGAGGGCAGTTGGGCAGAGAAGGGACCACTATCGCAGGGGTAGTGGGAATGGTCACTCTGGACAAGAGCTGCGTGCTGAAAGGAGGTAAAGGGACACATATGGTAAGTTTTCAGTACCTGTATTGCATGGCGTAGAGGCAGCTTGGTGGGGAGGGAAACTGGGACACTGGTGGTGGGAAATGTGCTCTGGTGAAGGGGCCGGTGTTAAGACATCGTATGACTAAAATCCAATCATAAACCACCTTGTAGCTGTATCTCTTGGTGACTCAATAAAGAAAAATTAAAAAAGAAAAGAAAAGCCCCAAAGTGACCGTGAAGACACACCCACCCTCTCACCACTGACCACTCTCGCACAGGACAAAAGAGGCCTGGCTGACTTGGGGCATGTTTGGAGGCCACTGGTCAGTATCCTTCTTCTGTGGAATCAGGGATTTGAATTTGCTTAAGTCAGTGATGTGACCAGTCAAAAGAGTAAAAAAAGTCTTAGTCTTCCTTAAGATTAATTCCTGGTCAGTAATTTATGTTGGAGAGATATAAAATGCACATTCAACAAGGGAATACAGTTTTGATTGCATTTTATTTTTGCTCAGAACATAACACAATAACTAGATGGTCAACTGCATATGTACTCTGAGGCCAGCCAGTCTCTGGGTCAGAAGGTCAAATGGCAATCGGGCAGAGCGGGGGGCCTTTATGGCAATGAAGACGCAGAGAAGTTTCAGAGTTTATAGGTCTCTTATTCTCTTGTTCTCTAAGGGAGAGTGGGAAAGGCAGCCACTACTGGTCTATAGAACCACTACAAAAATAGAATTCTTGATTCTGAAGTTAAAAGGGGGTCTCCCTTTTTTTAAATTTGGAAGTTTTGAAGAAAGGGAGAGGGAAAGAAAGAGAAAGAGATAAAGAGAGAGAGAATAATACACTCAAGAGACAGCACCAGTAAAAGAAGATCCAGCCGGTTTTGACCTTGGCAGGCCCTGCTACCAGCTGAGGCAGAGCTTTTTGGCTCTTGTGGTCTGGGGGTCTGAGCACATGGTTAGTGCAAGTGGTGGGCAGCACATGGTCCGTGTGGAGTCTGCCGGCCAGTGTGCTGGTGGCAGTGTGTGCCTAGCAGTTGGTGTGGAGTGAAGGCAGAAGGAGTAAGATTTAGATTCTCTAAACTGGACTCGTGGCCTTTTGTTCATCAGTCTTGGCCCCATGAGCATGACCAGGGGACTCGATGGACCCAATATCATGACCCATATGGCCCCAACATCTGGGGTCCCTGGTAGGCACAGACCACTAACCTAAGTTCCAGAGTTTCTATTTTCATCATTCTTTTGCTGGAGAGTGGGAAGGCAGTGTCACTGTTGGTCTATAAAACCACCAGAAAAATAGAATTCTTTCTTTCTGAAGTTAAAAGAGGTTTCCCTTTTTATTTTAAATTGGGAAGTTTTGAAGAAGGGGAGAGGGAAGAGGAAGAGAAAGAGAGAAAGAGAGAGAGTGAGAGAGAGAGCATAACACACTCAAGAGATAATGCAAAAAGTGTAATTCCTATATGATATAGTCTCCTATAAAGGATATTCAATCCTCAGCACACAATACTTATCTAGACACATGTGTCATGCCAACACATAGATGCAACACAGACATGCACAAATACAGGGTAATAGAGGACTTACTTATGTGAATTTTTTTCTTAGTGCGTGATTATAATGATAAAGTGGATGGTTCTGAAGAATAGAATATAAAGAGAAGACAGACATGGCAGGGTTATAAAAATGGTCTGAAAAATTGGGAAAGAGGAATCACTGATAAAGGGACCAGATGCACCTATGGAAAAATTGGAATTATAAGCTGAATATAGATTTATAATTAAACAGTATCTAAGTAACACATATTTATATGAATCAAGCTTGGAAGAAAGCCAAAAATAAGCATTATGATTGCTTCAGTTTGCCGGTTTTTTTGGACCAGCGTTTCAAATTTTCATTTATATTTCTCAAAGCACTGCATTAATAAAAGTGAATTATATTTTATGAAAGATAATGGGGTCTGTTAGTTCTGCCTCTGTTTGGAGAGCTGGGCCACTTTAGGTAATGCTGATGCTTATGCCTGATTCTGCTCAGGAATCTTTCCTGTTAGTGCTTAGGGAAACTTGTGCAATACCAGGGATCAAATTAGCTTCAGTTATGCATAAGACCTTAACTCCCTGTTCTACTCTCTGGCCTGAAGTTCTGTTTTTCATCCAAGGCATAAGGAGCGTCTCTTGTCATGAATACATAATCCGTCTAGTTAAATATTATTTCATCAAAAGACAAAACTGCTGGTTTAACTATGAGCACCTCCAATGTTTACCTTTCCAACCAACACAGGTATGCTTTGTGAATCTGTATGGAAAGCTTGAGATGGACTGTCTTTGGAGAAAGCGGTATTGTGACATCATGGGCTGAGAAACACAGCCTCTATCCTTGCATTGAGCATGAGAGTCCTGTATATATGCTTCGCAAAAGTTCGCCAAGGTCTGATGCTAAAAGCATTTTGCATTCACTTGCTGATTTGACACTGCTCCTTGCATGAAGCTGATTGTGCGTCTTCCTGATCTGCCTCTAATCCAGATCCTGTCTGCCCCAGGACAAACAACCACAATTGTGTGCAGGAACCAGAATTCTGGGAGCTGAGCTTCAATTTCTTTGATAAATAATTGATCCCAAGTCAAAGTCACAAAGAAAGTTCGATGCTGTAAAAGAGTAGTAACAAAGGGGACATCTGACCACAAGAGCTTCTGTTATTACCTAAATTGCTGGAGTTTGGGGGCAATTTCGGAGATTATAGTTCCTCAGCCAAACTATTATTTTCATTATCCTCCATGCTGGACTTGCAATTTATAGAACCATGAGGCAGTAAATTAGTGTTATTTTGAGCTGCTAAATTTATGTTGATTGCACAACAACAGAAACCTAATGTAGAACCAGGAGAGGACTCATTACTGAAGCCGAGGGGCTAGCTTGGGATCAGAAAAAGCTTTTAGGTGACTTTGCAGTCTACACACTTCAAGAAAAGAACATGCAGTTTCTTTTGCCAGAGGTCTTTTAAAACTTTATTTTTAAGTTATGTGGATATGGGGGGATTTTAATTTTGCTGTTAACTCTTAAAATGCAGAGTATTTAATTTCAAAAATTCTCTTTTTTGAAATCTCTATTTAAATGATATTTTTGCAGATTTCTCCCAAAATGAAAACTTCGATTTTTCCTTTTTTATTTATTTTTTTTTAATTTTTTTTTTTGGCTTTTTTGGGTCAAACTCGGCTATGCTCAGGGGTTTCTCCTGGCTTTGCACTCAGGAATTACTCCTGGCGGTGCTCAGGGGACCATATGGGATGCCGGGACCGAACCCGGCCGGCATGGGCCGGCCGCGCAAGGCAAATGCCCTACCCGCTGGGCTATCGCTCCAGCCCCCGATTTTCCTTTTATCTTGAGCAGATTCATTCTAGGGACTAGCTCACATGGAAGAAAATGTACCCCACTTTGTAAAAAAATAAAGGTACCATTGCTATATAAAAGTATCAACATTTATGTTTGATCAAAACGATAACACATTTCTACCACTGTTATTGAAACATTCAGCCACCCCAATTCTTTCCCATGGCAACCACAGTTCTCAGGATCTAAGGCTTTGTTTTCACTAACATCATCTATTTTCATCTATTTTCTTGTGTTTTATCTATGATATTAATATCATACATATTAATATTAATACATAATATAGCCCATATCCACTGGGCTATTAGGAGTAGGTGCAAGAATCAGGTGAGGGGTGATTCAGACAGAGGCTAAGCCTCATTTATAGTGTTTCCTCAGCACCTGATCAAAGTCTGAGACCCTCCTTCAAATAATTGAATGGGGACTTGTGAAAACTAGACATTACTTCTGGGTCCCCTTAACCCTTGCTTCCTACTTCTTCTGAGTACATTGGTAGAGTAAAGAAGTGGGATAGCTAAATATCCAAACGTAGAGTCAACAATTATTGAAGCCAAAAGATCAAACTTGAAATGTCCCTGTTAAGGAGTCAGGCGAGGATGGGGGCACACTGGCTGTGGGAGGGAGACTGGAGCCCGGTGAAGCAAAGAAGACTCTGGTGGCGAGATGGGTGATGGAAGAGAATGTGTCTAAAACCCAATTATGAACAATTTTGTAAATCATGGTGCTTTAAGAAAACCTTTATAAAATGGGATGCTTATTTAGGACATAAAGTCACAGTGTTTGAAGGCAAACACCAATCCAGCCTCACCCAGGTGTCTTTGAAGCACTTGGTGAATCTGGTCGAGGCTTTCAGAGCATCCAAGTAATTTTTTTTCTATTTCCTACCCTAAAGCAAAAACCCATGGAGACGAATCACAGCACAGTGAGAGAATTGACCCTCCTCAGGGACCATCTCCAAAGGCAAGCAGCGTCACTGACCTAGATCCAGAGCAAGAAATCACAGGGCACTTTAGAGAAGGGGACGCTAATGAGTAAATTAAGCAATAATTGGTACCCAAACCTATAAGCTAAGGCAGCCCCTCTGGGAGAAGTAACATCCTTGAGAGACAGCAGTCAAAGGAGAAGATTTCTAAGGAAGCTCTGAAAATCAACTTCTGAAAATCACATTTAATTTCCTGAGAAAAATGGTTCAAGAAAAATGTCAAGGGAAAACCAATACATGATTTTTCTATGAAAACAAAGTCAAATGGTCAGGGAAATTACTGGAATTATGTAATTCAGTCACCCATGACTTCCCATTATCTCACTGTGGATACGCAACTGTCCAAAATGTCCTGCTAGAAACGTCAAGTCACCTGACAAACGATTTGAGAAAAGATGTCATTCATTTACTGAAGAATGACAATAACCCTCAAGTGACAGAATTCACAATCAGCAAGTGAGTTATTCTCACAGCTTGTTGGTGGGCGGGATGGGGGGCATTCCAGTCAAAGGTATCCCTGTTTTCCTCATGATTTACTCTCCTTATCCTGAGAGAACACTTGCACATTTTCTAGTAGCATTCACATAAATTATTCACAAAGATGTAATTGTTTTGGGAAAATGTAATAAAATGACAGGGAGCAGATAAACTGAATCAACACTCCTCAGTTTTGCATGCTAAAGCTGTCATTGCCTCTTGCGCCAGCAGACACTGGATTTCAGAGGATGGTGGTGGTGAGATCCCGAGAATGAGAACCTTCTGCTCCTCTTCCAGGGACCCTACCTGAAGGTGAAGCCTCCCAGGGAGCTGCTCACAGCAGGTCAGTTTTCTCCTGGGGTCGGTCTGTAGAAACATCCTGTTATGAGCAAAGACGACAGAGAACCCGGAGCCAGGGGCATGCTCTGCCACCTCAGAGAGCTGAAATGGGCCAGTGTGACCTCTCCTGGGACAGGAAGCTGGTGTGACCTCTCCCAGACAGTGACCTAGTGTGACCTCTCCAGTTGCTGAGTTCCCCAATGGAAAAGCAATCTTCCCAAGGACAGAGCAGTCTGCCTGCCAGGGAAACATCTGCAGCTCCCTAGAGAGGCACAAAACTTCGGGCCCTGGGGAAGGGCACCCTTCCGCAGCAGAAGGGGATACTCCCAGCAGCCCTGTGACAAACACTCTTGGCCAGCCGTGTGTGCCTGGCTCCCCATAAAGACTTTCACAACAGTGTGTTACAGCGACCCTTCCAGAGCTTCAGAATACAGAGAACAAATATTCCCTTCTTGCTCACTGGATCCTCTGTGGCAGGATAAATCAAACAGTCCCAGCAAAGCAAGAAATGGAAACAAAAACTATGGGGGCAGCCAACGAGGGACCAGCTAGGCAGAGGGGGAACAGATAATTCGAAGGCTCTGCACGCTGATGGTGATGGGTCCGGAGTTGGGTAGTCAGGGCCAGGGAGCTGCAGAAAGATGAAATCAGTTATTCATGTTTCATTTAGCAGCTTGGGAAATCCAGTCACTTGAATCATTTGAATCCCGTTATTCATCGATTTGCTCGAGCTGGCCCCAGTAACATTTCCATTGGACCCTATCACGTGCCAATGTAGACCAATGGCATCTGGTTGATTCAGGAATATGAAGAGCCTCAAACCGTTCCTTCAGGGTCTTGACAAGGAAGTCTGACCATCTTGTAGGTGGGCGGCCACGTGATCTTTTGACATCCCGTGGGATCCAATCGGTAATGGCTCTAGTCCAGCGGTTGTCTCCAAATCGCATTACATGTCCAGCCCATCTGATTTTCGATGCCTTGGCAAACGAGACAGCGTCCCTGATTCTGGAATAACGATGGAGGTCAGAACTCCGGATTCCTTCTCTCACTTGAGTGAGGCGTGATATTCCAAGCATAGCTCTTTCGATTCCTCTCTGGGAGACCCGAATAGCATTCTCATCCTGCTTTCGTAGGGCCCAGGTCTCTGAGGCGTATGTTAATGCAGGGAGAATGGTGTCAAAGAGATGTGCCCGGAGCTGGAGGTTCTTTGTCCTTTTAGCTATTTCTTGGATGCCTTTGAAGGCATTCCATGCCGCCTCTCTTCCTCCTGTGCAGCTCAGGTTTTAGGTCGTTCTTCATGTTGATTTCTCGACCTAGGTACACATAATTGCTGCATTCAGAGATGTTTGTTCCATTGAGAGTGAATGGGGCTTCTGGGACTAGTTCATTCTTCATGAGGGAAATCCAGTAAGCATTTTAATTGGAGCATAGTGGGATTTCTTACAATTCTCAGGAATGTGGAGCCTTTGCAAAGTGCCAGTGACATGACTGTGTCACAGCAACAAAGGCAAACAGCCCACACCCTTCACCTCCCAGCCTCCCTGCTTTCAGATTTGGAACACACTTATAGGTGGGGACCACGCCCAGGATTGTGGCAACTGCTCTGCAACTATGAAGAAAAAGCAGGTAGGGCCAGAGAGATAGTCACGGTAGTTAAGGTGCTTGGTAATTATGGCAGATTCTGGTTTGATCCCTGGCACTGCACAGGGTCCCCTGACCAGCCAAGAGGTAATCCTAACTAGACTAGCAGTAGCCCCGAGCACTGCTAGGTGTGGATAAGAATCAATCAAAGATAAAATCAGTTGAGCACAAAGACAGATTCAGGTATTATTTGAGGCTGCCATGCTGAGTTGAAACACTTGACTTCTTGTTTAGTAAGTAGTGAGTAATCCGGTTCTGGAGTTGGACCTTGTATAGTGATACAGGCTCCCAGGAAAGGCCTGCAGTGTACGATGCTGGGGACGCAGGTGCTTGAATTGCAGCTGACTCTATTCTGCCATAGA
This sequence comes from Cryptotis parvus, assembly GCA_021461705.1. NCBI lineage: Eukaryota > Metazoa > Chordata > Mammalia > Eulipotyphla > Soricidae > Cryptotis > Cryptotis parvus. The sequence continues at coordinate 19,105 of JAJIBD010022368.1, read as the reverse complement.
GCTACCTGATGAATCCATTGCACTGTAATGGACTAATACTGTAATTTTAGGAATAGTACTGACCACTTGTTCTATGGTATTTATTGCCTACAGGGGAAAAATTTTTGTTTTTAGAACAAAGAATTATTATAATTATGCATATTTATTTTCCAGGTCTCAGGTAGCTAGAGGTAGCTAATCCCACCCATGGTAGCCAATCAGAATGTAGAAGAGGATACTGAGAAAGTGGATTCACCTGTGCAGGTGGGTTCTTGAGATTTGTATGAAAGAATTACATACAAAACTCAGAAGGTTGAAAGTTAATTTAATGTACAGAGGATTCCAGTTTCCTTCCCCTAGTGTCCAGTCTCTCTGTTATCCACAAACAAATTCCCGGTCCTGTCCCAGTGCATTCTACTCACATCCTATGGATGATGGCCTGGTCCTGTTCCTGTGCTGCTATCTCACTGCCTGCCACTGGGCCTCCCAACTGTACCCTAGTGTTCCCTGTTGTGTACCAGCTTTCCTAGTCTTCAGCCTCTACCCTGCACACGTGGGTGAGACTCCTGTGCTAAGTACCTTGCCATTACTTGGGCATCCATGCCCTGGCTAAACGTGGGCTATCCTGGGCATCCAAGTCCTACGGTAACCTGGGCCTCTGAGCCTGGTCCATACCTGTATATGCCCTTGCCTACTACCGGCTCTCCCTGTGCCCAGCTAATCATAAGGCACCCAGGAGGAAAGGTAGGTTCTAGCCCTGGCCTGCCATTCCAGCAGAGCCTGCATAAGAAGCCAGAGACCCCCCCCCCTACACACACAACATGAAATTCTATTTTCAACATCTGGACTCCACACTCCGTCAGAGCTCCACCCAGCAGAAGAGCTGGTCACAGCCCTGCTCATCAGAGTCCGACCCTACAGTTGTCTATTTTAAGCCCAGGTATGCCTGATCCAGAAACTCAGAGACATAGGGTAGAGTTACTACTGGCTCTCCCTGTGCCCAGCTGATCATGAGGCACCCAGGAGGGAAGGCAGGTTCTAACCGTGGCCCACCATCCCAGCAGAGCTTCAAAGAAGCCAGAGGACTCCCCACATCATGAGGGCCGCCATTTTCAACATCTATTTTTTTATTTTTCAATTAATTTTAATAACTAAATTTAATAATTTTGATAACTAGAAACAATTGTTAAAGTTCATTGTTCTGTAAAAGAATACAGATAGGAACCCTGGCCCGCCACCCCAGCAGAGCCTCACAACAAGCCAGACGACCCCCCACTTCATGAGGGCTGCCATTTTCCACATCCAGACTTCCCTCTCATCAGAACTCCACCCAGCAGAAGAACTTGTTACAGCCTGGCTTGCACGGCCACTTGCGGTTGCGCAGTTCATCTATAAATGCTGGATTTAGAGGTGACTACAAGAGTATGCCACCCACACGACAGAGCCTGGCAAGCCTCCCATGTCATATTTGATATGCCAAATACCAGTAACAATTATAGATCTCATTCCCATGATCTGATGTAATGGTTTGAAACTCTTATGTTCCTGGAGCAAGCAGATGTCCTTGGGCTCTACTAGCATGAGACAGGACATATGGAGATGGTAGTGGTGCCTGCTAGAGCAAATCAAAGATTTACAGGAAGACAGAGATACAGAGATACAGAGATATTTATTTTCCATATATAAATTAAAATTATTCCATCCATATCCCAAGTTTCAAACAGCAAGCAATATACATTTAACCAGCACAAACACAAGCTATTTTGATGATATCTGTTTCAAAGGCTGGCTAACGTTTGATATATTTCCCTTTTCTAAAGTATGACACACAATTTGTTTTATGAATTGGTTGGTTCTTGTCACCTTTTTTCTTCATTCCTGACCTCAAATTGTTCACAGCTGATGTGGAAAGGATACTTTGATAGAAACAGTTGCACGTGGCATTCCCAACCAAGTGCCAAGAGCAGAGGTCTTGGGATTTGCATGGGGCCAAGATTTTGACTTGTTTCAGGTACCATAATCTTGGTGCTGGGGCAGCTATGGAAGGTCTCGATTTGTTCCTGATTCCCGGGTTCTTCAATATGTTTCAAGAATGAAAATATTGAGTAATAAATATATTACAACGGACCTCATTCCCAAAGAAAGGAGAAATTACTGGCGCCTGCTCAAACAAATCTATGAGCAACAGGAAGACAAGTGGACAAGTGACAAATGTGCTCAGACTCAGAGTTGGACAATGAAAGAGTTTACTGGAAAGTAGGAAAGGAAGACCCCCCATGTGGGGAGGAAGTTAGCAAAGGACCAAGTTAACCTTGGCTCATCTTGTGTGATTTTTATAGGAAAACTGTCTCCTCTGTGTTGCAGATATCGCATGGAAGTTAATTATAAGATTTTGTTGTGGGCACTTTTACTGAAAATTGTGATTTTGCATTTCTTGTCAATGGATGAGAATGTTACAGAGAATGCCAGGATCCAACAGACCCTAGTCTGGCCATTTGCCTCCCGTATTGCATTGCCCACTGTATCAGCCTCCTGAAGAGCCTAAACTCTGCAGCAGAAGTTTATGAGGGACAATTATTAACTCCCTGTTTCTCAGAAAAATCCCAGGAATTCACAGAAACTCACAAGTGCAGGATGGGGGCAGTCAAATAATGGGACAGCTCAGAGCCGCTGGTCAAGGTAAACTGAGGCTTCTTTTTCAGCCTGTGGACATTCCGCAGCTGAGTTGCAGCCACTGAAACATGTTAAATATGGCCTGGGGGCTCTCATCCTGCCTCAATATGATGTGCCCATGCAGGTAGAGATTCACTTTCACCAAGAATTTCATTGATTCTTTATCTCTTGGCTCCATGCCAAGGGTTTTATGACTGGAGTTTTATAAGTTTCTTTCAGGCCTTGGCATAGGCACATTGTAAATCATAAGAGCCAACTGTCAGCTTTTTAGAAATAAAGTTAATTCTACCAGCCAGGGCAATAAATTGAGGTGCTAAAGTTACATTTGCTGAATGGTTTCTTGAATTTGCTATTACATGTTTGATCTCAGAAAGTTTTGCTAAACAAAATTAAACTTTGAGGCAAGGATTGATTTTAATTTTCTATTTACATGCCATGCTTTTTAAGAGGTTTATTTATATAGCATTTAATGTATAATGTATATTGATTATATGAAGAAACCTATCTTAACTATACAGCTGCTAAAAATCAAGATTATTAGTATTATTATTAATTTCTCCTCTGGGCAGTCACAGGAGACTGCAACTCAAAGAGTGACACTGTTCCCAGTTCTGGTTATGCACCTGTCATGCAACAGCCATGCTGGTACAATCAAAACTTCATTTTGAAGTGTTGAACAGGGGGTGGTCTTTAAAAGGTCAGAAGAGATAGTGCAGTGTGGGAATTGTCCCCCTAACTATTGCCCGAAGATCAAAATAGTCCCAGGGCGAAAAAGAGAAAGGCAGCAAAATTGTACCTAAGAAAGTACAGTGAAATGAAATCCCCCAAATAGAATTCCCAAATAAAATAATTATCCCCAAATAAACTTTGGGGATTTCTAGGCTATAGAGGGCAAAACTTGAGTAGGAAACTGCCATGGCCTTGCTCTGTACAGGAAGGGCAGCTGCTGGCCCGGCCTGCTGGTAAAATATCCTGGTCTCGGCTCTTACTTTGCCCACTGAATTTCGATGTGCATTCACTTGAATCACTTGAATCCCGTTATTCATTGATTTGCTCGAGCGGGCCCCAGTAACATTTCTATTGGACCCTATCACGTGCCAATGTAGACCAATGGCATCTGGTTGATTCAGGAATATGAAGAGCCTCAAACCATTCTTTCAGGGTCTTTACAAGGAAGTCTGACCATCTTGTAGGTGGCGGCCACGTGATCTTTTGACATCCCGTGGGATCCAGTCGGTAACAGCTCTAGTCCAGCGGTTGTCTCCAAATCGCATTACATGTCCAGCCCATCTGATTTTCGATGCCTTGGGCAAACGAGACAGCGTCCCTGATTCTGGAATAGCGACAGAGGTCAGAACTCCGGATTCCCTCTCTCACTTGAGGGGAGGCATGATATTCCAAGCATAGCTCTTTCGATTCCTCTCTGGGAGACCCGAATAGCATTCTCATCCTGCTTTCGGAGGGCCCAGGTCTCTGAGGCGTATGTTAATGCAGGGAAAACGGTGGAGTCAAAGAGATGTGCCTCGGAGCCGGAGGTTCTTTGTCCTTTTAGCTATTTCTTCGATGCCTTTGAAGGCATTCCATGCCTCTGTCTTCCTCCCTGCGCAGCTCAGGTTTTAGGTCATTCATCATGTTGACTTCTCGACCTAGGTACACATAACTGCTGCATTCGGAGATGTTTGTTCCATTGAGAGTGAATGGGGCCTCAGGAACTAGGCCCCATTCACTGACGTGCGTTAATGGGCCTTAATGCCTCTGTCCACTTAAAAAATGTCCTCCATCTTGGGAAGGAGAGTGAAGGAGCAGCACTGTGTTGAGTAAATGGTCCACTGGGCAAGCTCTCCCAAGCTGGCCAGATGACCCTAACCTTGAGAAGTCCTTATGGGTTTTTTGGTCTCATTCCCTATTTGTCTCATTCTCTGCAACAGATTCCCTCTGGACCCCGGGAGCTTGGAAGTGCCAACGTGCTTGGCTGTAGACAAATGTATAGGCTTAAGGCACTAACCTGGCTTCTTGCTGATCCTGGTTTGAATTTCTGGCACTACATATGGTCCCTTAAATACCACCTGGGTTTGCTCCTGAGCACAGAGCCAGGAATAGCCCCTATGTATGGCCAGGTGTGACTCAAGTCCTTCCAGTTACCCCTGCAATATATATGTGTGTGTGTGTGTGTGTGTGTGTGTGTGTGTGTGTGAGATAAAATTACAGAAAGATAAATAATAGCACTGCTCTTTCTAAGTGACTGGTTAACATACAAGCTGAAACTCAGAATTCTATAAATGTCAGATCTATTGTTAAAATCACTCTGTCATCAAAACTGGATGTTTTATTCATAGTCCACAGCAAGATTTTCTTGCTCTTTGTTGCTGCGTAAGTTATGTTAGCATGTTTACTCATAGTATATGATCTGTAACTCTGTGGTAGGCAAAGGACAGCTCTCTGGGGCTTCTTTACTAGAACACTGATCCCAGACATGAAGAGAGTATTGAAAGAGTCCCTCCTTCAATACTTTCACCTTGGTGGTTAGAATTTCAGCACTTACAAGTTGAAAGACACAAACGTTCAGTCAATAATAAGGATTGAAAACAAACAAAAATTCAGATACACAATACCTGACATCAAGTATCAGTAAGAATATTATAACATTATTCCTAACATTATTCCATATATATAATGTTATATATATTATAACATTATGCTAATAATCCATGATTTTCTCGAACTGTATACAGGTTTCTAAATATATTCAGAATGAAACTCTAATTTTTCATAGGAAAAAAATAATTTAGTTTTAGGAAAATATGGGCACCCTAGGGAAGGCATTCAAGAAAGAAAAGGACATAAACAATAACCAAGGGACTACTAAACAGATGGGAGAGAAAACATGTAAGTGATTGTCAGTTCCGCCTGGGTCCCGACAGTGCCGGGAAGCGAAGTTCCCTCTACCTCCGAGCCGAGGGAATGGATGAACACTCGGAATCCGATGCAGTTTTTTAAGAGGCCTTTACTTATCACAGGTTCAGGCATCACCAATCAGCAAAAGGAAAAACCCGATGCTTTTAGGATTCCAGGCTAGGAACCCCATGCCACGTGTAGGCCAAGATGGCGACCACCACGTGTAAAAGCTTCAAGCAGGGCGAACGCTCACAGCGAGCAAGCGCCCCCAAAGAAGCCCAGCGAGTGAAAAACCGGCTAGTTTATACCCCTGCAACTCAGACCTTCCTCCCATTGTTATGGGAAAGCAGGGAGGGTCCAATGCCCTAGGTAATCCCTCCCTGCATCTCACCTAGGGCCTTTACTGTGCTAATGTTTTGAGCTGCGCAGCCCAAAGAGCCTGAAAAGTGATGGAGTAGATACTTGTCGGGAACTGCCGCCGGGGTCCCCGACAGTGTCAGGACAGAGGTTCCCTTCTACCTTCGAGGACGCTGGGAGAACAGATGAAAACTCACGAGTCCAGTGCAGTTCCAAAAAGGGTTTTTAATAGTACAAAAGCTCTTCCACAGCAATCCAATATAATGAACAAATTTTAGCTCTGGTCCGAACTTAGACCATACAAAAGAGCCTAAGTCTTCCACCAAAAGAGAGGATCTCACCCTAGCTGAAGTCCTACCCAAAAGATGGAGCAAAAGGCCAAAGAGCAAAAAGCCAAAAGCCAAAAGCCGCAAGGCTGAGGAGCCAAAAGCCACAGGAGCCAAAAAGCTGAAAGCTAAAGGCCCAAAGGGCAAAAGTGAAGGGGCCTCAAGTCAGTCCCCTTATATACACCAACATAATCCGATTTGTGACAGGGAGGGTCATGTTAACAAAGAACCCTAAACAGAGTGTAGTGCCACACCCTATTGCAGGTATAAACAAAGGTTATGCCAAGGTCTAATCCTTTCTACCAAGGTTATCTCTTATGTAAAACACTGGAGACTGCTCAGCAAGAACAAGGCTTTCGTAAATCAATGAACGTGAGAAGAGTGGCATTGTACTCCTACAAACCCAATGAGCTTGGTTACTGTGTGGATATGGTCGATGTGCTATCCTTCTGGAAACTGTTGCTCGCATGGTTGTCCTCTAGGTCGCAATCCTGCAGGATGTCATGTAAGAGCTTGTAGATGATGGACAAAGGAGTGGGGGAAGTTGCGATGTGTGAAGTCTCCTCGAAAGGAACTGTTGTGGTTCCATGGGAGGGCACCTTGTTCGAAGGTAGCGTGTGAAGAGGAGCAGTGTATTGATGGTACGATGGCAGATCTTCAGATGTTCGGGTTGATTTCCGGGCCTGGGCTGTTCCTTCTACCGATGAGATGGCATGTCGGATTTCAGAAGGGAGAATGTTGGAAATGACATACACTGTGGAATTTGGTATGTGGGCAGGTGGATGTGGCTATCAAAGAGATTGAGTAGAAGTCAGGTTCCAGCTCGAAGATGTGATAGACACAGGGCGGGGGGTATTGGTTTAAGTTGGCGAGGAAGGCGGGCAGTGCGTTTTCTGGCTCTGCTGCAAGTTTGCTTTTTTTGAGGTGTTTTATCGCTTTGCCTGTTAGAAGCTTGGAGTTAGCTTGGTCTGGTGGTGAGAGGTGGTCTTCCTCCGGCTTTTATTGATTTAAGAAAGCCTTTGATTTGTGGGATGAAGAGTCACGAGCCTAAACAGGGTGTTAAACCCAATACAAACCCTCGTGGCTGTTACGGATTCACCAAGGTATATCTAAAGAGTGATCTGACGCGGGTTCGAAGGGTGATACCATCTCACAAAACTCTTCAACCCTGAGAACATAGGCATAGAATGGGAAGGAATGGGAGTGAAGATAGATGGTCGGCCCACCACCTCGCGTGTGACACGCTTAAAACACCAAACATTAGAGCTGCAAAGTGGTGCTTGCCGGATGTGGAGGTAGGTCTATGTGAGTTGAGAAACTATGTTCATGAGAAATGAACAGTTCCAGAGGCCCCATACTAATGAAAAACATCTCTGAAGCAGCAGTTATTGTACCTAGGCGAGTCAACATGATACGACCTAAAACCTGAGCTGCTCGAGGAAGAGAGCGGCAGGTGCCTTCAAAGGCATCAAGAAATAGCTAAAAGGAAAGAACCCGGCAGGCCATCTTCGACACCGTCCTCAAATTGCTAGAGACCGGGTTAGGAAAGCAGGATGAGAATGCATCGGTCCCAGAGAGGCACGGGAGAATATCCGCACAAGGAGTGAGGAATCGAGTCGCGCTATCAGATCAGGGAGCTGTTGGAAGGATGAAAACAATGGGCTGGACTGTAGTGCAATTGGACAACCGGGTAAGGAGACGTCCCATGTAAAGATCAGGCCAAAGATGTAGACTCCGTAGCCCTGAAGGAATGGTTTGGGCTCTCATATTCCTGACAACAAGATCTTGGGCTACATTGGCACGTGATAGGGTCCAATGGAAATTTACTGGCGCCCGCCGAGCAAATCGATGAATACGGATTAGTGATCAAGGAAAACACTGGAGAGAGAGGGGGCTGATATAAAGTAATACATCTTAACTTCATGAGCTTCATGTAATCTAGATGGTACCCACAAGGTCCTTATTATTATCTGCACCAGGGTAATTCTGAGTATCTTGTTCTCGTGTACTGAAAAGGGTCACACTCGCCTGCTTAGAGCAAACTAGTATGATCCTTCCTATAGTCTTCCTATAGTCTCAACATAGCCAGGCTGGTAGTCTCCTGGTAAATTCTAACTGTCCCACGCTGGGTGCAGTGGGTATAAAAGAGGAGCTGTGCCCAATCTAGAAAACATAGAAGTCTTCATAGATGTATAAGTCAGGAAGTTATTCAATCAAGGTGACTTCTGTAACTGCCACACCCTCTAGCAGTGTGTTTGCATAGAAGAGAAGTCTCATTAGAATGAACCTTGACTTAAGTAGATTAAGCTGGGAGTGGGCAAAACAACAAAACTCCCAGAATAGCTAAACCTGTCCTCCAACAACTCTCCTTTTTTGTTTACAAAAATATAAAAAATACAAGTATTCTAAATAATACATACCGAGGAGTGATACAGAAAAGGAACAATTCCAATTACAAGGTAATATCATATGTTGTCCCGATATCAAATTAATTTTGAACTGAGTACAGTTCATAGTAAAATGTCTCTGGCTGTTTGGTCATAACAGACTACAGCCTGTATTGTCCTAAATTAGTGAGAGTCAATTTCCCATGAAGTTACATCTCTGGAACAAGGTCCGAAGAACTGATTCTGGAACAGCAGCATTGGTGAAGACAGGAATGAGTCTCAGGAGAGCAATCATCAGGAGTTCGATGTATTATCAGGAACACTGGATCAGGTTTCAGGAGCACTGGAACAAACTTCTCAAGCACTGGAATAGGTCTCTAGAACAGCAGTACAGGCATTTTGCAAGGCATCTTCAGCAAGGGAACACTGGCACCAGTAACCATACCTATAACTTAATTTTAGGTGAGACAAAAACACTTTTCATAATTAGTCACAAATAGAGATCATGAGGGGTTTTGGCTCCTGTGGCTTTTTGGCTCCTCAGCCTTGTGGCTTTTGGCTTTTGGCTCTTTGGCCTTTTGCTCCATCTTCTGGGTAGGACTCAGCTCGGTGAGATCCTCTCTCTTTTGGTGGGAGACTTAGACTTTTTTGTATGGTCTAAGTTCAGACCAGAGCTAAAGTTTGTTCATTATATTGGATTGCTGTGGAAGAGCTTTTGTACTATTAAAAACCCTTTTGGAACTGCAACCAGACTCATGAGTTTTCATCTGTTCTCCCCGGCGTCCTCGAAGGTAGAAGAGAACCTCTGTCCTGACACTGTCGGGGACCCCTGCAGCAGTTCCCCGACATCTGGCATCCCTGGGTGGGCAAAACAACAAAACTCCCAGAATAGCTAAACCTGTCCTCCAACAGATACTATTAAAAGAAATATTATACTATGATGTAAAAGGAAGTGGGAGAATAATGGACAAAGAATAGACTAGAAAACATGAAAAATTTAAAGAAACTTGCAGGGTTATAATATCTTATATTAAAAAGACAGTTGGGTAGAAATAACAGGTAATAGAAAAGAAATGAATTCAAGAGTCTACCATCAAATCAACGGAAAGCATGGAAAGCATGCAAATTTAGAATAAAATGAGGAAAGCATCTAATATGAGACACCATGGCACACTCCACACTTAAACAGAATTGGAGTTAGAGAGAAGAGATGGTAAAGAGAAAGAAAATATGTTGGAAGGAATAAAAGTTTCATTTTTAATAAAACTGATGAAAACTCTTAGTCCAAAGACCCTCTATGTCAACGGATACTAAGAAAATCAACTTGAAGGTACATGGTTGTCAAATAGATAAAAACTGAATATAAAAAATGTTCTTAAAAGCAGCTGAAGAAAAGAAAAGGATAAATTTATCCCAAGATAAGCTTTTACAGAATGCATGTATTTTGCTTATGAGTTAAGTAAAAACAAAAACACAAAAAGTCATTTATAAAGAATTAAAAGTATTGTCAACCTAGGTTTATCTGACAGCAAAGTACACATTGGAAGAACTAAGAAACAAATAGTGCTTAGACAAGTAAGCAGATGCAAGAATATATTACTTAAAGAATTTTGCCACAAGAAATATTAAGGAAGTTTTTCAGGAAGAAGGATAATGATTCAATACAGAAATTCAGATCTGTAGAGAGCAATAAAAAGCAGTGGAAATGGTAAATTTATGTAAAATAAATTTTCTTCTTAAGATATATCCAAAGGATAATTCACTGTTCAATGGCAGCAAAATAAGCATTATTTTAGGAAAATTTAGAGGATGTTCACAAAGAAAATGCAGTAGTACAATAACACATGTGGCATTTTTTTGTTTTTATGGCACAAAAAAAACGGAAACATATGTCAGATACAACTTGCAAATAAGAGATGTAGTGTATCGTGATATTAGAGGGTAGTATTGTCAGTTTAAAATGTGTAGAGCTAGCTACAATGTGTAAGTGGGGGGGGGGGAAGAAAAGGAAATGTGCCTCCTATAAATGCAGGCTGGGGGATGGGGGAGGGAATTTTAGGAAATTGGTGGTGGACTACTAGGAGACCGGTGGAGGGATGGTGCTGGAACAATGCATGCCTGAAACCCAATAATGAGCATCTTTGTAACTGTATATAGCATGGTGGTATAATAAAAAATTTTTTTAAATAAGTCAAATAAATAAAATGTATATGGAAGGATTAGAGGAGAGTCCAGTGCTTTTCAGGTAGCCTACCTAGGCTGGCCCTAGAAGCTGAACGTGGTCAGTTCTTCATGCAGGAAAAGGAGTTATTCCCAAGTATAGCCAGGAATTAGCCCTAAATATTTCTGGGTGTGAACCACAAAGAAAAACAAATTTTAATATATATTGTAAAACACTATGCTGTATTCAAAATAATTTTCCTAAAATATCACAAGAATGGTGACAAAACACTTAAAAATCAAGAGGCAAAAAAATAAACAAGAGGCAAAATTACCAAAGAATCTTGAGGTAAGACTGAGAAAAATGGGAAAGTAATAGAACTTGCACAAATGAAAAATAAACATCCATGAGACATATTAAACCTCAACTGCATTAAAATTCCATTTCTGTCAGTGACATACATTTAAAACTAAAACAGGTTTGATGAAAATTAAGACACAAACGTATGCTTTTCTTAATATCTTGTTTTAAGATAAAAGTAGGTCAAATACAAACAGATAAGAGATACATAAGTAGCATGCAAACACTACTTAAAAAGATGATTATATTATTATCAGTGACTACAGTAACATCAATGTACATGTGAAAGCTAACATCCTGTCATTAAGGGTGAAAAAAATCACTACCTTAGGAGGAAGATCAGTTCAATAATAGGATATAACACTGATAAATGTTTGTGTCCCTGATAACGGGGTTTGCAGCATGAGGTAAATAAATTGAAAAGTAACAGGGGATCATAATTATGGTGGGGAGAGGTCAGTCTCATTTCTCAGTAATTGATAGAACAAATAGAAAATCAGCAAGAATGTAAATAATATGAACAACATGATCCAGCATCTTGAACTCAATGATCTGAAAAAAATCAGCAGCACAAAGCAAATAATTTTAAGATGTCATGAGCCAGAAAAATGTATGTCTGATCCAATTAATTAAAAACTAATTATATTACTAAAAGTAATGATGATACCATTTAAAATTGATTGTACCTTTCATGCAGAATTTAATACCAGAAAGACATATTGGAAAATCTCCGAATATCTGGACATTGACCAGTGTGCTTACCAATAGCTCTTGTGGAAAGAGAAGACATCGTCGGACATAATAGCTTCTGGACTGCAAAAAGAGGTGATGACCCTATAAGAGAACACCCACAGGCTGGGAGAGACTGTTTTGCCCCCACTCGATCTGATAAATGACTGAATACAAGATAGAATGGTAGAATGGTAAAAAGAAAAAATCAAGCAGTCCTATCCAAAAAAAATAGGAGGTGGGGTGGGAGAGATGAACAGAAGCTTCATCAAAGAAGATACACGGGTGGTCAAAAGATGTATAAAAATGCTCTGCATGATTTAACATCAAAGTGCTGCAAATCAAAACAATGAGATGCCATCTCATACCAGTGAGATGGGCACTGGTCTCCACAGAGAGCAAAACCAACAAGTGTTGATGTGGAAGTAGCAAAAAGTGACCCTCACTCACTCCTGCTAGGAATGTTGACGGTCCTTATTGTTGGAAGAGCAATGGAGGCGATTATCACAGGAGGAATTGACTTCCATGTGGCCCAGCAATTCCACTTCTTGGCATCTTCTCCAAGGGCCAAAAGCCTCCCTCAGAAAAGCCATTTGTATTTCTATGCTCATTGCAGCATAATTCATAGTAGCCAAAATCTGAAAACAATCAAAATAGTGTTTTGTGTTCTTGGAATTAATGTATTGGACTATAATTGATAGATGTTAGAACAGTCTGAGCGGCTGCACCAAAGTCCATCCCACCAGAAGCGAGTGAGGATTCATTCTCTGCACACTCCTGCCAGCCATTTTTCTCTCTGGCCTTTTCAATAAAAACCAGTATCACTGTTGTGACAGGGACTCACATTGCCATTTTTATTGACATTTCCCTATTAATCAGTAATGATGACAATTTTTACTTTGACTAAAGCAAATATGGCCGAGAGATAACTCAAACAACCCGGTCCAGCAGCTACTTCCAAGAACTCGATTGACTATATTGGCAAGACTGCAGACGTAGCATGTGGAGGCCCTGGTGGGACCCAGGCACTAATTCAATCCCCAGGGACCAAAAGGTGTGTCCAAGTGCTAACAGTAGATATCAGAGAACATAAAATTTTGCCACTTGCAAAATTATTGTTAAAGTAGTATTTAGAATACAATTTATTTCATGAGGTTATTTCTTAGGATGTCAAAAAGAGGGGTTCGACAGGGTGATACCATTTTACCAAAACTCTTCAGCGCCACCCTTGAGAACATCATGCGACAATTAGAATGGGAAGGAATGGGAGTGAAGATAGATGGTCGGCAACTACACCACCTCCGCCTTGCTGATGACATCGTTCTAATAACACCAAACATTAGCCAAGCGGCACAAATGCTGGCTGAATTTGACTGAGAATGTGGAAAGATAGATCTACAGCTGAATCTAAAAGAAAACTATGTTTATGAAGAATGAACTAGTTCCAGAGACCCCATTCACTCTCAATGGAACAAACATCTCTGAATGCAGCAGTTATGTGTACCTAGGTCGAGAAGTCAACATGATGAACGACCTAAAACCTGAGCTGCTCAGGAGGAAGAGAGCGGCATGGAATGCCTTCAAAGGCATCGAAGAAATAGCTAAAAGGACAAAGGACCTCTGGCTCCGGGCACATCTCTTTGACTCCACCGTTCTCCCTGCATTAACGTGCGCCTTTAGAGACCTGGGCCCTACGAAATTAGGATGAGAATGCTATTCGGGTCTCCCAGAGAGGAATCAAAAGAGCTATGTTTGGAATATCACCTCTCACTCAAGTGAGAGAAGGAATCCAGAGTTCTAACCTCCGTCGCTATTCCAAAATCAGGGACGCTGTCTCATTTGCCAAGGCATTGAAAATCAGATGGGCTGGACATGTAATGCAATCTGGAGATGACCGCTAGACTAGAGTTGTTACGGACTGGATCCCACGGGATGTCAAAAGATCACATGGCCGCCCACCTACAAGATGGTCAGACTTCCTTGTCAAGACCCTGAAGGAAGCGGTTTGAGGCTCTTCATATTCCTGAATCAACCAGATGCCATTGGGCTCCATTGGCAAGTGATAGGGTCCAATGGAAATGTTACTGGGGCCCGCTCGAGCAAATCGATGAATAACGGGATTCAAGTAATCAAGTGACCAAGTGATTCCTTAGGAAGTGAATATATAATTAATACAAAACCTAGCAAAGAAAGGCAATAAATAAACGTGAAAATGAGGAGCCATACTGATAGTGCAGTGTGTAGAGCACTTGTTTGCTTAGCACACGGCTGACTTCGGTTTGATTCCAGCACCCTAGATGGTCCCCGAGCTTGCCAGGAGTGGTCTCTGAACAAAGAACCAGAAGTAAGCCCTGACTGCCACCTAATGTAACCCCCAAATCAAAACAGACAAAAAATGTAAAATTTATCAGTGACTTCAGAAAAAAAACCTGGTCCAGCAACTACTTTCAAAGAACTTGATCTGCTTATATTGACAAGTATCTCGATTACTCAGAAGTGAACATAGTAAGTTTTAGAATTTGTCCAGAAAGGAGTGTCCAGTTATGTGAAGAAGGGGAAATGGAATCAGCAGACATAGGTCATGGAATGTGCCTTGGAGAATTCATAATTAGTTCTAAGAAGTGTCACAATGGAATCCTGAGGTTAATAGGTAGATGTGTTTGGGAAAAGAAAGGCCTTGTCTTATTTCTACAATTATGCCCAAGAATGCTCTTTTAGTAGATTGAATTGGATCATTTTATAGTGGTTTAAAAATCCAATAAATATGTTTGCTATGTATGTTGCTTTATCTCACAGCAGCCTGTGAAGCACATGGAAACTCCCAATCACTTCGGTGAAACCTTGAGACTGAGAAGTCAACTCACTTTTGTTTCTTCTAGTAAATGTGATGGTGAGTGCTACCAGTTATTTTTTTTGTACTTTTTGGGTCACACCCAGTGATGCTCAGGGTTACTCCTGGCTCTTCGCTCAGGAATTACTCCTGGTGGTGCTGGGGGGACCATATGGGATGCCGGGGTTCAAACCTGGGTCGGCTTCATGCAAGGCAAAGCGCCTACCCTCTGTGCTATCGCTTCAGCCCCAGTGAAATTTTTTTTTGTCACGGAACTTATTCAATGCACACATGCAATTTACTTCATAATCACTATATTTGAATTAATCTAAGAGATTATAAAACAAAGAATATCCCCTCCCTTTTTAAATTCTGTAAAGGAATAGCATAACTTTCTAACACTATATGTAAATATTTTTATAAAATGATCTAGTTCTTAGATTCCAATTGTAATTTCTAGATATTGCAGATGACTCTTAAGTTTTAGAGGCAGAGTTTTTATGGATACTTTCTACAATCCATCAAAATTCTTTTCTCCTCAGCTGTGTCATGCACTTTTTTTTCATTTGATTGCAAAGTTCTTTTCGCTAAATTTTAGAAAGTAGTTTTGTGGCCATCTGCTATACTGTGTGATTATGAGCACTGATATTAACTTTTTCTTAAGATTCTCAAACTTCTTTTAACAAAAGTTGACATTTTTGCAAGAATAATCTTTCATATTTATGAGCATTATCAGATGTTTATTAAAGCTAAATGTAAATTTTGCATTTATGTCTTTATGAAGATGAAAAATATCTTATTTTAAAAATAGAAATTCAAATCAAAGTTTGTAGTTTATAATTTTCAATAAAAGTTTTATTTTCTTAAGGTGTTTCTAAAAATTTATATGGTTTATGCAATGCAGGATTGGGGTAATTCAACAGAAACTTCTCAGGAAAAAAAGATTGTAAGTAAAACAAAGAACAATTTACCTCTTTAGTAGGCCTTCTTTGGAATGAGTAAGTCTGGCTAATTTTATACTGCCACCCTCAACCTACTAAATCAACACACATAGGAGGAGGCAGAAGGGTGGAACAGTTCCACCAGTTTGAGCTGTGGAACACAGGCCTTGCTTTGCAGAATCTGGAGTTTCAGAAATGCAATATGTTTTCACTGGGTCCTGATTTTTTTTTGGTAGAAATTAGGATTATCACTTGATCACTTGATCACTTGAATCCCGTTATTCATCGATTTGCTTGAGCAGGTGCCAGTAACATTTCCATTGGACCCTATCACGTGCCAGTGTAGCCCAATGGCATCTGGTAATTAGGATTATAATAAAGACAATTGTAACACTTGCTAAACTCTTTGTACTTAACAAGAAAGAGTTACCGTGTGGCCTTGTCTCTTCTTAGTGATATTATGAACTATGTCAACTGAACATTTTTAATTTTGGGAGGTCTCCCAGCAGTTCTCAGGTAGCCAAATGGCCCTTTCAGAGTTTGGGACTGAGGGCCCCATTTGGCAGTGCTCAGGGCCTCCAGGTCTGTATCCTGTGGTGCTCAGGAGTTAATGTGGTGCTGCATGATCTTTCCAGCCCTGGGTTGAATTTTAAATTTGCTTTATGGTGTGACTTAACATAAAGAATGTATAATACTTTGAACCAATTTTGAGTTGCTTGTTTTGCAGTTTTTCTTTTGGGCTTTAAAGTTCTTCTGTCGTTTCCCCAGAAGTAGGAAGACATTTATGTATTTATACATTGAAGTACTGGTGCAGAGGAACATACAGAGTTACTCTGAGAACTGGGCTCAGAGTGGTGCTATTTCCCAGCCTGCAGTATTGATTCATTTTCCATACTGACATATGTCTGTATGTTTCCATAGAGAACATACAGAGTTCCTCTCAGAGCTGGGCTCTGAGTGGTGCTATTTCCCAGCCTGCAGTATTGATTCATTTTCCATACTGACATCTTTAATTGCGCCCCTTGATTTCACACTTTTCCTTTGGTGTGAAATTTCAGTAAAGGTATCATTTTTGAAATGCAAATATTGTTTCTGTGTTTAGAATTCCCTTAGCACATATGATCTGCTACGTCTATTTTGTAATTGGTCTGGTACACTTCTGAGGCATTGACTTGGAGCTTATTGAGAGGAATTTATTCACTCAAGAATCTTCCTTTCACATAGTGTTATCATCAACAATTCTATAAAATGTAACTTTATATTAAAACACTTGATCACTTGATCACTTGAATCCCGTTGTTCATCAATTTGCTCGAGCGGGCGCCAGTAACATTTCCATTGGACCCTATCACGTGCCAATGTAGCCCAATGGCATCTGGTTGATTCAGGAACATGAAGAGCCTCAAACCGTTCCTTCAGGGTCTTAACAAGGAAGTCTGACCATCTTGTAGGTGGGCGGCCACGTGATCTTTTGACATCCCGTGGGATCCAGTCGGTAACAGCTCTAGTCCAGCGGTTGTCTCCAAATCGCATTACATGTCCAGCCCATCTGATTTTCGATGCCTTGGCAAACGAGAGAGCGTCCCTGATTCTGGAATAGCGACGGGAGGTCAGAACTCCGGATTCCTTTACTCACTTGAGTGAGGCGTGATATTCCAAGCATAGCTCTTTCGATGCCTCTCTGGGAGACCCGAATAGCATTCTCATCCTGCTTATGTAGGGCCCAGGTCTCTGAGGCGTATGTTAATGCAGGGAGAATGGTGGAGTCGAAGAGATGTGCCCGGAGCCGGAGGTTCTTTGTCCTTTTAGCTATTTCTTCGATGCCTTTGAAGGCATTCCATGCAGCTCTCTTCCTCCTGCGCAGCTCAGGTTTTAGGTCGTTCATCATGTTGACTTCTCGACCTAGGTACACATAACTGCTGCATTCAGAGATGTTTGTTCCATTGAGAGTGAATGGGGCCTCAGGAACTAGTTCATTTCTCATGAACATAGTTTTCTTCAGATTCAGCTGTAGACCTACCTTTCCACATTCTCGGTCAAAGTCAGCCAGCATTTGTGCAGCTTGGCTAATGTTTGGTGTTATTAGAACGATGTCATCAGCGAAGCGGAGGTGGTGTAGTTGCCGACCATCTATCTTCACTCCCATTCCTTCCCATTCTAATTGTCTCATGATGTTCTCGAGGGTGGCACTGAAGAGTTTTGGTGAGATGGTATCACCCTGTCAAACCCCTCTTTTGACATCAATGATCACTTCTTTTAGAATGGTGAGATCCTGGTGGTGAATCCGTAATACAGCTCACGAAGGATCTTGATGTATTGGGTTTGAACACCCTGTTTGACTAGGGCTTCGATGACTGCTCCAGTCTCCACAGAATCAAAGGCTTTCTGTAAATCAATGAACGTGAGACAGAGCGGCATCTTGTACTCTCTACAAAACCTCAATGAGCTTGGTTACTGTGTGGATATGGTCGATTGTGCTGAATCCTTTCCCGAAACCTGCTTGCTCGCATGGTTGTCCTTCATCTAGTGTTCTGCTAATCCTGTTCAGGATGACTCGGGTAAACAGCTTGTAGATGACAGACAACAGGCAGATGGGGCGATAGTTGCCGATGTCGTGAATGTCTCCCCTTTTGAACAGTAGAACTGTCCTGCTGGTTTTCCATTGGGAGGGCACCTTGCATTCGGACAGGTAGCGTGTGAAGAGCCGAGCTATTGTATTGATGAGTACCGATGGCAGATTCTTCAGGTGTTCAGGTCTGACTTTTGTCTGGGCCTGGTGCTGTTCCCTTCTTTACCGACGAGATGGCATGTCGGATTTCAGAAGGGAGAACGTTGGGAATGACATATCCATCCTGTGGAATTTGGTATGTGGGCAGGTGGATGTGGCTATCAAAGAGATTTGAGTAGAAGTCATGGATAATCTTCTCCATTGCCTTTCTGGAAGATGAGATAGATCCATCAGGGGCGCCGGAGGGCAGTCATCTTGGTCTTATAGTTGGCGATGACAGGCGGGCAGTGCAAATACTTTTCTGGCTTCTGCTGCATCTTCCAGTATTTCTGCTCTTCTGTCTTTGAGTTCTGCTTTTATCGCTTCTCTGCACTGTTTAGCAAGCTTGTATGTTAGCATTTGGTCTCCTGAGGCTCGCGCCTGCCACGTTGGCGAATGAGCTCAAGAGTTTCTGAAGACAAGCCGCCCTTTTGTGTCTTCTCTCTCTCAGCATTCTTCGCACAATCATGGAGGTGCTGAACCAGTCGGTTGTATTCTTCATCGATGTCAATGATGGTATCTTCCCATGTTGCCCAATGGTGCCAAAGAGTTCCAGTTGGTGGTCGTTCTGGGAGTTCTCTTCTTTAACATTGCAGCTTTTCCTCCCCGTTAGGGAAGTAGAATTTTGCACCTAAAGAGACGGTGGTCCCTTTCTGTCTGGAATTTGGGACTACAGCAACATCGGTCAGACAAAACCGAT